>CM076583.1:242289375-242625642 GCA_034641835.2 Pinus albicaulis | reverse complement strand
AAAGACAATGGAGGACATGTGGGTTATAAAGGCTACAGATAAGAATATTGTGTTCAATATGAAAATAGAAAAGGAAACATTTTTGGAGGCGAAGAATGGTTTTATGGATCCCATAGATTTGACATCTAGTACGCAACCAAAAACTCAACAGAAGCTGATGCCTCTAAATCACAACACCCAGGTGATTACTGTGACAAAGGAGTTTGATCTAGCTATATTGAAATAATTTTTGCAGGCTGGTACGAAGTTATTCAAAGACCAGAAGGCTGTCAAAAGTATCCAGGCACTGATAGACTCCTGTGCAGGAAGGGAAGAGTTGCGCAACGAGCCCGTGCAGTAAATAAATTGCATCAACATAAGAAGAGGACAGGCATAGAAATGAGATTAATTGCGCATATTTGGGACTACGACATCGAACAATGAATTCAAAAGATATGATGGAAGGACTTTTAATTACCTTTAGTTTTGAAGATGACTATTATTACATAGACGCGGATCTTCAATAAGTCATAGAAAAGGTTTTCAAGACTTCAAGTGTGATAACCTAGACACCGCCTGATTGGGCCATGCAGTTGGAGTAGGTAGTAGAATGCTATAATGTGAGAGAAAAATAGGATGAGGGATATACGTGTAGGTTTTAACCCTATACATAAATTGTCTACGAACAAATCTTTAAAACAGAAAATAAACAATAGCGAGAGCATAAAACATAAAACAGATAAACACAGAGATTTTCCCCTGGATCCCAAATCAGGACGACCAGCTTCATTTTTCATTATATTCCTTTTAGTGTTACAACACATATATATACATGTCGAAGCATACATAAACCCCAATCCATTAACCCTGGATTAGAACATAACCGTAGTTCCCTTAACCAAATCTACAAAATACCAGGGGCTAAAAACCATCATGCCCCAAAACCATGTGAAAACCCATGCACAAAACCATGGGCAGTCTGCCCACCGGAAACAGACCAAAAAATTCTTCGGGGCACTGCCCCCGGACGCCGACAAAGCGCTTCCCTCCCGTGGACTCCTCATACCTTGCGCCAGCCGTAACATAAGGCGCTATCGCCTCTCCCGCACATAGCTAGTCGTGGAAAGAATATAACATAAACCCAACATTCTCCCACTTGTTGTTTTCTTTCCACAGGGGGCCACAGGAGAGCTGAGTCATTAGCCCAACTTTGCAATGCCCATTGTTTCTCTACACCAAGAGAACTTCTGAGTGCTCACAGACTTTGTCAATGCATCTGCAACATTCTTCAAAGTGTCCACCTTTACCAACAACACCCTTTTAGCCTCAACCATATATCTCACAAAGTGATATTGAACATCAATGTGCTTTTTCTTTGAATGATAAGCAGGGTTCTTAGCCAAGAAAATTTCACTTTGGCTATCGCAGTCTATCCTTATAGCTTGCTGCACCAACCCCATACTTGAACACAATCTCTGCAACCAAACTACTTCCTTGCGTGCATGAGTGGCTGCCATGTATTCTGCCTCTGTAGTTGAAAGAGCCACTACAGACTGTCTTTTACTCATCCAACTGACTGCACCTCCAAATAGGATAAACACATACCCACTTGTAGATCTTCTTTGGTCCAGATCTCTAGCCCAGTCTGCATCAACAAAACCACGAATGTCCAACATTCTTTCCAATCCTGGTCTTCCCTGGTAGCACAAGCCATAATCACTAGTGCCACGTAAATATCTGAAAACCCGCTTCACTGTTGTCCAATGCTCCTTCCCCGGGTTTGACATAAACCTGCTCAATACTCCCACTGCATGTGCAATGTCTGGTCTAGTACAGACCATTGCATACATCAGGCTACCCACTGCACTTGCATATGTAACACGGGACATATCCTCCTCTTCTTCTTGTGTCTTGGGACACTGTTCAGCAGAAAGCTTTGCACCTACAGGAATAGGAACACTCACCGGTTTACTATCCTGCATATTGAACCTCTGCAATATAGTCTCGACATACTTCCTCTGGTTTAACAAGAGCTTCCTCTTTGCCCGATCTCTCTTAATTTCCATGCCCAAAATATAGTTTGCAGCACCAAGATCCTTCATGTCGAATTTGGAGAACAGTTGGGTCTTCAAATCTTGGACAATTTCTTTGTCATTTCCAATCAACAACATATCATCCACATACAAGACCAAATAAATAACACGGTCACCAATTAATTTAAAATAAACACAGTGATCCTCCTTGCTTCTGGTGAAGCCAAGTCCCCGTATATAGGTATCAAATTTCTGATACCACATCTTTGGTGACTGTTTTAACCCATACAGAGACTTCTTTAACCTGCATACTAGCTCTTTCTTCCCCTTCACCATAAATCGTTCAGGTTGTTTCATGTAGATCTCCTCTTCCAGATCCCCGTGAAGAAATTTTGTCTTCACATCCATCTGTTCTACCTCAAAATCAAATGTAGCAGCAACAAATAAAAGTAATCTAATAGAAGTAACTTTGGAAACAGGAGAAAAAATATCACCAAAACCAATTCCCAGCAACTAGGAATAACCTTTTTCTACCAACCGAGCTTTGTATTTCTCCGCCTTGACTTCTACATTCATCTTCTCCTTAAACACCCATTTTCTCCCGATGGGCTTCCTTCCAGTCGGCAACTCCACCAGATCCCATGCCTCATTTTTATGCAAGGATGCCATTTCATCAACCATGGCCTCCTTCCAGAGTTTTCCATCCTCTGAATCTACTGCCTCCCCGATGGTTCTGGGATCATCATCAGTTATAGTTAAAGAAAAATTTGAACAGAAAGTAGATGGACTATACCTTTCTGGTTGTCTTCTTTCCCGAACTAATCTTCTAACAACTGGAGTTTGTGGCTCTTCCTCTTTTGAGTCTTCTTCTGTTGTAGAGTCTAATTCATCCTCCTTTAGCTCAAACTCTATCTTCTCAGGTTCCTTTGGTAGGACTTCATGTTTAACAATATATTTCACCTCTCTAAACACCACATCTCGGCTGTACACAACCTTCCATTTTTCTAGGTTCCAAAGCTTGTAACCCTTTAAACCATCCTTATACCCAATAAAGATGCACCATTCAGATTTATTATCCAACTTGCTCCTTTTCCCATTTGGAACATGTACATATGCATCACATCCAAATACCCTCAGATGTGAAAGAGAGGGTTTCTTACTAGTCCATACCTCATGTGGAGTCTTATCCTCCAACGCTGATGAAGGTGATATGTTAACCAAGTAACATGTAGCATCCACTACCTCTGCCCAGAATTCTTGTCCTAACTCGGTACCACTGAGCATGCTTCTTGCCTTTTCCATCAGCGTTCTGTTCATTATTTTTGCAACTCCTTTTTGCTGAGGAGTGTATGGAGTAGTCTTCTTCCATGCTACACCACACTTCTTACATAACTCTTCAAATTCCTTCTTGCAGAACTCCCCACCATTATCTATCCTCAGCACCTTTATCTTCTTCTTTGTCTAGTTTTCCACCAGAACCTTAAATTATTTTAATCTGTCAAAGACTTTAGATTTCTTCCTCAAGAAATATATCCATGTATTCCTTGAGAAGTCATCTATGAATGAAACATAGTACATAGAATTACCCAGTGATGGAACCGACATAGGTCCAAACACATCATTGTACACAAGCTCTAATATCTTGTTCGCCCTCTTAGCACCAAAAGGAAAACTCACCTTATTCTACTTCCCATATACACAATGTTCACAGAAATCAAAATCTAGAGAGCTATTAGACATACCTTCTACCAGACCATTTCCATGCAGTATCCGAAGGCCCTTCTCTCCAATATGTCCAAGCCTTTGATGCCATAGCATGGTATTTTCTCCAGAGACTGCTAGGCTTTCCGCTCCACTTTTGGGAACCATAGAATTGTTGCACCCATCAATAACAGTGCTGCCCTAAAGCTTGTACAGAGTTCCAATGTGGACTCCCCACATTAATACCAGTGCTCCCCGAACCATCTTATAGGTATCTTTCTTGAACATTGTTTTTACACCTGCATCATCCATCTTGCTTGCAGAAATCAGATTTATGGCCAATGCAGGAATGTGCAGAACACCAGGAAGTGTTCTAATCCTTCCACCTTGGAGCTTCAGCTTGAATTTTCCACGTTCGACGATTCTAGCCTTCCTATCACCACCTAAGACATCACCGCCATCATATTTCTCATACTCGCAGAACCACTCCCGATGAGGAGTGAAGTGAAAGGATGCACCCGATTCAATCAACCATGACTCTTGATCTACATGTGTATTTGAAGAAGAAGCCAAATACACATCCCCACCTTCATTTGAGGTGGTTTTTGCCTCTGCAGAAGGAGAATCATCAGATCCCTTTCCTTTCTCAGGAGCTTTAGATCTGCAGTCCTTTTTGTAGTGCCCTTCCTTTCCGCATTTCTAGCACACCTTTACAAACTTTCCAGGAGATTTAGATCTCCCACTCGAAACCTTATTCTTGTTTCTATTCTGAGACCTTCCTCGTACAGATAAGTCATCTCCATTCTGACCCTCCATAATTCTCCGTCTCATTTCCTCTGACAGCAAGGCTGAGACAATGTCATCAAAATTCAAGGTATTTGTATTGCTACCTATTGCAATAACCAGACTATCCCACGAATCTTGTAGAGAACAAAAAAAATTGATGCACTTATCTTCATCTGAGATTTTAATATCAACAGATGACTGCTGACTTACCACAGTATTAAAGGCGTTTAGATGCTCTGTGACCAAGTCTCCATCCTTCATCCTCAGGTTATACAGCTTTTTCCGTAGGAACAATTTATTCACTAGAGACTAGATTGGTACAAAGTCTCTAGCTTGTCCCACAAGGTATTCGCCATAGCTTCCCCAAATACATTCAACAATACTGAATCTGAGACACACAACCGTATTGTGCTCTATTCCTTCCGATCCAGCTTCTTCTAGTCTTCATCTAACATTTCCGTTGGTTTAGTACCCGGATCTATCGCGATCCACTGATATTTATCCACCAGCAGATCCTCCATCTTGAGCTTCCACAACTCAAAACTCTGACCATTAAATTTCTCGATCTCTATCTTCCCACTTGTCTCCATCTTCTTTCACCACAAGAATCAATCTCGCATTTATCCCACTGAACAGGGTCTACCTCAGGCCCGAGCAAAAAATCCCTCAGCAGCAAAGGCGTCCCCTTGAAGCCGAAACTGATCTGATACCAAATGTAGGTTTTAACCCTATACATAAATTGTCTACGAACGAATATTTAAAACAAAAAATAAACAATAGCGAGAGCATAAAACATAAAATAGATAAACATAGAGATTTTCCCCTGGATCCCAAATCAGGACGACCAGCTTGATTTTTCATTATAATCCTTTTAGTGTTACAACACATATATATACATGTCGAAGCATACATAAACCCCAATCCATTAACCCTGGATTAGAACATAACCGTAGTTCCCTTGACCAGATCTACAAAATACCAGGGGCCGAAAACCATCATGCGCCAAAACCATGTGCAAACCCATGCACAAAACCATGGGTGGGTCCGCCCACCAGAAAATAAGGACAAAAAAAAAATTTCCGGGGTGCTGCCCCGGATCCCGACAGGGGGGGCTATCGCCCCCCCTGTTACCCCCCTGCATGTGACTAGTCATGGAAAGAATATAACACAAACCCAAAAATACACCAATATTAGTATTCCAGCGTCATAAGGACAACATGAGGTTGTTGGACCAAAGCTTGAGATCCTTGACATAGTGCAAACGGTGATGACACAAAAGGTGAATATAGGGATAAAAGAGGAGGCAAAATTTGGGGTAATTGGGGATTGTTGGGATATAGATATAGTCAGTAAGGTTGCAGGGCTCTTGCATGAATATCAAGATCTCTTTCTCATGAATTTTTCTGAACTAAAGGGAATAGTAGGATACCTCAGAGTTATGAGGATCACTCTGAAACCTATTTGAAGCCTATAAATCAACGACCCTATAGATTGAACCCAAAGTACAAGGAAAAGGTAAAGGAGGAATTGAAAAATACGCTTGAAACTGACATAATTGAACTTGTGGAAGAATCTGAATAGGTTAGTCTTATGGTTTTTCAGGAGAAGAAGCAAAAGGGTGAAATCAAAATTTGTTTTGATTTAAGGAATATGAAAGATGCATGTGTGCATGACCCATTCCCCAAACCTTTTACAGATGAAGTATTGGATAATGTTAGAGGGTAGGAGGCCTACTCTTTTACATATTGGTTTTAAGGTTACCATCAGATTAGAATCGTACCAGAAGACACAAGTAAGACAACGTTTTCCAGTAAATGGGGCTCTTTTTAGTATACCATCATGCCTTTTGGATTGTATAATTCTCCTGCAATATTCTCTAAAGTAGTAGTCACATATTTTAAGGAGTACGTGCACAAGTTTTTGGAAGTTTATTTTAATGTTTGGATAGTCTTTGGAATGTTGAAGAACCATGTTGCAAACTTAAGACTGATGTTGCATACCTGTAGACAGTATCAAATATCATTAAATTGTAAGAAATGCGTCTTTTGTTTACCTTTTGGTATATTTTTGGGGCATGTGGTTCGTAGACAGGGATTGATTGTATACCCCACGAATATTGTTGTTATTTTAAACCTAGAACCACCTAAGATACCGAAGCAACTACACAAAACACTAGGACATACTGGCTACTATAGGATGTTTATCAAGGCATATGCGCAGATAACTACATTGATGGAAAATATATTGAAGAAGGAGGTTACTTTTTTTTGTAGAAATTTTTCGGTAGTAATCACATGCAAAAGAACGAGGTTACTTATTGTTTGGATGAAGAATTTCAATGAATCCTCAACATACTAAAGGTGAAGATGGTAATCACACTGATCTTAGTTTTTCGGATTGAAATAAGGGGTTTCACGTGCATGTTGATGCATATTTCATAGCATTAGGCTCAGTACTTGAACAACCAGGAGATGGATATACTGATCACCCCATATATTTTGCAAGAAGGAAATTATCCAAGGAAAAAAAATAAGTATTCTAAAACATAACATGAAGGATTGGCTATGGTGTGTGCACTGCATAAATTTAGGCATCACTTATTAGGAGCACACTTTAAGATGTTCACATATCACTTTGCGCTGAAGTATTTAGTGAAAAAACCTGTTCTGGGAGGTAATATTTGTAGTTGGATATTTTTTTTTCAAGAGTATGAATTTGAAGTTATATTTAAGCCAGGAAGATTCAATGTGGGACCTGATCATCTGTCTATGATAGAAACCGGAAAAGAACCCACGAGCATTGAAGAGAAACTACCAGATGCATAGTTATTTTCAATAAGGGTTGCCAATGATCACTTCGCAGACATTATTCAGTTTTTGAATACAGGGATGGCACCCGTAGGGTATACCACGCAGCATAAAAGGAGTTGGTAGTCAAAGCAGTTGATTTTTCTTTGATTGCAAGACATTTGTATAAAATGGGGCCAGATGAAATACTGCACAGATATGTATTTGAGCATGAAAGACAAATAATTTTGGAATAAGCTCATGGAGGAGTTGCAGGAGGAAATTATGCTGGAAAAACCATTACGCAAAATATTTTGAGAACTGGATTGTGGTGGCCTACATTGCACAAGGATGAAAAATAATATTGAAGATCCTACGATGCTTGTGAAAGAACTGAAATACCATCTAGGAGAGATGAAATGCCATTGAACCTGTTAACGCAAGGAGTCACTCCTTGACTGCATAAGGAGTAAGCCTTACACATCATAGTTCATTTAAAATTTTAAAGGGGTTGTTTGAGTGGTGGGATGGTTTCTCAAATATTTTGAGATGATTATTTTAGATTTTTTAAAAATTTCATGCATTTGGCAAGCTGTGGCAACTATAAATTGTATAGGTAAATTGGTAGTATAAGGAGCAGAGTGTAACAAATGGAGAAGATGGATAGCTGGTACCTATTCTAGGAAATATTCCTATCCTAAATTAGTCACACATCTATGATGATGGCTCTTTACAAAAACTATGTTTATGCAAAGTAAACAACATTCAAAAAATAGATTGCATGTATAAATTATTCCACAAATATTTTATGAAATCTTAACTTACATTTTCTATAACTCATATATAATTTGCAGAAAACTGAAAGCAAATAATTGATTGTTAAATCCTTTAACATTTTCTCACTCACACCTTACTAGTTGTTGCAATTCATATTTTAGAAGAATTTTAACAAAGAAAGGAGACACACCATACCTTAGATGTTCCTTGAGTCAAAAAATACTCTAGCATGAAGTAAAAAAGGCTTTTTATTATATTAAGTCTTCAGGTAGACCAACATCCAACCTGGAAATGGTATTTACGAATGGTATATATAGCAAGAGAGGCACTAACTCCATCTCTTATAAATATAAGGAAGCATTACTCCTAACATTACATAGGTGTCAAAATACATTACACCCATATCCCATCAAAATCTAACAGAAAGGACAGATGTAGAAGAAAAAAGAGAAGAAATATGGGCTAAAATGTTGAGTGTGTTGTCATACTGCCCCTTTTTTTTGTTGATTTGTCTCCTTGTGTCTTTGGTCTTTAAATAACCATCTATCTCCTTTTAATAAGACCTCCAAAAACATCATAACCAACTTCCACCATCACTTGTTATATCCATTTGGTTATGGGTTCTTATCCTTCCTTAACTGGCTTGGAAAAATTTGCTGACAAGTGTCAAAATTCAGTTAAAACAGGCGCTACTGGAAATTCCAGTAAAAACCTGTAATTGCATAAAAACTGGAATGCTAACAGAATTTCTGGTAGCGCTCTGTTTATTTTTCAAAAATATATAGAAAATTATGAAAATCCTGTGCAAACTTATATTCCTTGACATCTAAGCTGTTGTTCAAAATTGTGACTAATAAGGAAAAAGGTATTTGTATCATAAAACCTTTTTACCTTCCTTATATGTGGGCCACAACTTCAAAAAATTCTTATCTAAGTTTGTTTTGTTGTTCACAGCTAATCTAGATCTGGTTGTTCTTGTGGCTGCTTCCTTGATAATGGATTTCTCCTCCTTAGAACTTTGTATCGTTATTCTCTTTGAGGTCTCTGAGTGCTACTATGCATGGGTTTTGTTTTTTTTTTTCTTCGTGGATTTTTATTTCTTTGACCCTTCATATTTAACTTCAATATCAATGACCTATGTCATTAGGCTTGGAATATGTAGAGCCTTGGACTTAAGCCTAAACTTATTTTGTCTCTAGTATGCCTCTTTCTGGTACCAGCAATAGTTTAGGATTCTTCTTTCTTCTTCTTACTGTTGATGTCATATCTAACATCATTGAGGAATTCTTCATTTGATTTTGTAGGCTAATACTCTTTCTGCATCTTCTATTGAATATGTGCTTCTAGAATTTCCGGTAGCACCTACACTTTTGATTTATCTACAGTTGCATACCTTCCTCTTCGGGCTCTGGTGTAGACATTAGGAAAAGGAGGAACAAGGGGCACTATTTTCATAGATTTGGGTTTACTTGCTGAGGAAATCTCTCCTTTTTATCAAGCTGAGGGGTTGGTTGTGAAACTGGAGGTTTAGGTGTAGGTTGGCCTGCCCTATAAAACAAAAAGTGATCCCAAGTTTAATTTCTCTTCCCTGATTCCTCTTCAACTAGAAACTTGATTAGAGCTTAATGATACAAGCTATACTCTGAGTCAACAGTGTGATTTTGGATGCTTGCTGATACTTTTTTAGACTCTTCAGCAAGAAATATGGCAGATTTAAGGTCTTCATACCTGCAACATGAAAAATAAACCTCATGTGATAGAGTAACACAAATGTATACCTCCTTTCACAAGTGATGTATATCTTGATAAGCTTAACAGCTTCTGCCCATTCATTCTTAAGATATCTTATTAGAATTCTCTTGGCCCAATTTGGATCTTTGTGTGCATCCTTGAGGAAACTATTTAGGTCTCCTCCTGTGATAACCTGACCTTTAAACCACCTCTCTCATTCCTGTGGAAGGTTAAATGCTTTAGCAATGGAGTCTTCATAAACCTGCAATGTAAGGCCATAAAGAGTGGCTTCTTGTCCATTAATTTTTTTTTCAAACTCTTGAGCTACTCATGAGTGAGAGCTCCCTAACCTAGTGCATAGAGAATACCACCTTGCATGGATAAACAAGATTCTTACCCTCAAATCTGCATCCACTAGGTCTACACCCAGTGGCTCAATTCAATTTATTTTTCCACCTATTTTAGTCATATTAAAAAATTAATGACTCTGTCTCTTGAAATTGATAGGTGGCAAAGTTGGAGGAGTTTCACCCTACAAGTGTTTCTTTTATTCGCCTTTGGAATCCTATTTGAAATCCAGACTCCTCTTCGAACTACAACTCTAATAAATTCAACCTCCAACAACTAAACTCTCAAATGATCATGCTCCTACTTTTTCAGTGGTTAAAAAAAAAATATGGTTCATCACCCCATGAAAATCGACTTTCATTATGGAAAATATCCCTCACCGTGATGTGCACCATGTGATAAAAATTATTACCTTCAGTTGGTTGCGTATCTTCGTATCAAAAGCTCCAGATGGCTTGAGATAAGCAGATCTGTGATTGGAAGTCACCTTTGTTGTCTTGTTGATTATTGGCTGAAATTTCCGGCAACACTGTTGTGCGACTAGCCAAGTGGTCATTGCATTAAGTTTGATGACCACGATCTCCTCCATTCATAAAAACATGTACTTTGACAGACGTTTAATTGACTTGGGGTTGACAGGCAAGACGATATTAACAGGTAAGTGTATTATTGTGGGTTGACACATAGGCATTAATGTATACCATGACTTGACTTCAACTAAACTGACCGCATATGACACCTATCATGAAATATGTAATATTAAAAAAAAAAATTGAAGCATATTTACACTACAACACATGGCTTGACAAAAGGATATGTGCGCTTTTTTTTTTAAAACAGAGTATTTCGGAAAAATCAAAATAAAATGAAAAAATATAGAAATAGGAATATAACAGATTATCCGAAAAGACTAAAACAGGTGCTTCCGGAAATTCCGGTAGCGACCAATTTTTTTTTAAAATTTCAAAGTCTAATCCTAAAAACAAAAAATTTAAAATGGACTCATGACTTAGCAAATAACTGTGCTAACATTGGCTCCATAGGGGATAAAGCTTTCCCTGTGAGGCTCTAAGAATATTTTGTAGTTTCAGTGCCTTTTCATTGGGCTATGGAGTCTTATTATGAAACACACTGGTAATTACAGTGAACTTAGGACACCAACAGCCTTAGTAAAATAATTTTTTGAGAAAGCCCCCATTGAATGGGCCTCCAAACAATGTTGTCCCATCAAGATGTTGCAACTCAAAAGTATTTTTCTGCAGAATATTTGAGATTCTAAAAGGACCAAGCCTTGAAGCATCAAATTTGTAATTCTTACTTGGATATTGATGTTGTGCATCCCACTTCAACATTAGATCTCCAATCTAAAAATCTTCTTTTTTGGTTCCTCTGTCAAAATATTGCTTTACAACTTGCTGATATTTTCTCACCAAATCATATCGTTGTTCTCACTTTTGCTAGACTTATATGATTTGATAAATTCTCCTGGTCATGTCATCTGGCTCAGCTTCATGATATTGCATAAATTTAGCCACAGGAATGGTCAATTGAACTGGAAAAACAACAACAGTTCCATAAACCATTTGAAAAGGTGATGTATTAAAGGAATTTTTTATAGTCACCTTGTTTTCCCATAAAGAAAACTTCAGCTTTGAATCCCAGGCTTTCTTGTTTTGCTCCAATAGTTTGGTGATGATTCTTACCAGACTTTTGTTTTATGATTCAGCTAAACCAATCCCTTGAGGATAGTAAGTTGTAGAGTAAGTGAGCTTAATGCTGTAATCTTCAAAGAAATTTACCAATGGAGTGGCTTTAAAATCAGTTGCATTATTTTCTACTAACCTTGATGGACATCCAAATCTGGTTATAATTTCCTCCAGAAAATTAATGATAACTTTATGAGTAGCATTCCTGGTAGGTATTTCTTCAATCCATTTGGTGAAGTAATCAATTGCAACAAGAATCCAACGATGTTGTCCACTTGAAGGTGGATGAATTTCTCCAATGAAATCTAAGCCCCATTGTTGAATAGGTGATTAAACAACTATGGGCTTGAAAGGAAAATACTTCAAATGTTTCTTACCAGTGAAATTTTGACATTTTTCACATGCTCTCACCTCAGCACATACATCAGAAAATAAGCTAGGCAAAAAATAACCATCTCTCAATATTTTGTATGCAGTAGTTCTCCAATAATGATGACCTCCACACACACTACTATGCATATCAAAGATAACTTTCTTGGACACATTTGGGTCAATTCATCTCAAAAAAAATCTTGTAGGATCTTTCCAATATAAACAACTATCTTTAATGCATAATTTTATAGTTTTTCAGCTTCAAAGATCTTACTCTGCTTTTATCATAATTTGGAGGAGGTTTAAAATGTTGTAGAAAATATATGATGTCCTTATACCAGCTGCATTCGGAAATTTTTACATCCACTTCCATGTTGTCTATAGGTTTAGAAATTTTCCCTTCAAAGTTGTCATCCATGAAATTCAAGCCCAAAACTTTACAATTTTCTTCAGCTAGTAGTTTGGCTAATCCTTGACCTTTTATTAGTTTAGTAGGCTTTATCTCTAAATCAAACTCAAGAACTTTAGTCACCCACTTCCTTCTTTTTCCATCAATATCAGGCTGAAATAATATCTCTCTAACAGTAGATGAAGGAACATAAGAAATAACTTGAGCATGCAGAATATAAACTCTAAAAGCTTTCAGAGCTTTCACTAATGCATAAGCATGCTTTTCCAACATTTCATACTCCAATTTTGCATCTCTAAGAGCTCTGCTGAAAAATTCTATGGGAGCTTCCTTATTTTCTGAATCTTTTTGTAACAAAACAACAACAATAGTATCTTGGGAGGAAAGTGAGAAGATCAAGAAAGGCTTTGAGTATTCAGGACTTACCAGCTGAGGTGCCTCAATGATATCTTTTTTTATCAACTCAAATGAATTTTTGGATTCAATGGTCCATTTGAATTATTTTTCCTTCTTCAACATGCAAGTAATATACTTCACCACTTCTGCAAAATTTGGAATGAACCTTCTTAAGAAATTGATCTTACCAAGGAAAGATTGAACCTCTTTCTTGGATCTTGGAAGTGTTAAATCCTGAATTGCAATCACTCTTTTAGGATCAAACATAGTTATCGATGAAACGGGAACTATTACCTCAAAACAATAACTCTAACCAAAAAAGATGAAAAAACAACTCGAAAATGAAAAGTTGCATTCTATAATAACCTTTTTTTTTGGGTAAATTTTCAACATTTTTAAAAAATGCAAGTAAAAGCCAAATTTTTGGGTGCAAAAAAAACCCTGAAAATGAAACATTGTATTGCGGAATAACTTGGTTTTTTTTCGGAGAAAATTTTCGACAATTTTAAAAATAAAAGTAAAAGCCAATTTTTTTAATGCAAAAACCACCTTGAAAACGAAAAATGTTGAAACAAAATTTTTAAAATAATAAAAAATTATATTAAAAATTAAAAAAATTAAAAAGACATTTTAAAATAATTGCAAAAAGAACAAACTTCATTATATTTTTTAATTTTATTTTTTTTTAGTTTTAATTCAAACATTAAAAAAAAACTAAAATTTAAGAAACAAATATAAAAATTAAAAAAAATAAATAACATTTTAAAGATTAAAATTTAAAAATATATAAAAAAATTTAAAAAAATAGAAATAAAAATAAAACAACAAAATAAAAATATTAAATTGAAAAAAATAATAAGAAAATGTTTATTAAATTAAAAACAAAAAAATTTAAAATTTAAAATTAAAAATTAAATTTAAAAAATATATATTAAATTTTAATAAATCTAAAACTTTAAAATAAAAATAAAAATTACAAAAATTAAATTTAAAAAAAAAAAAAAACATTATTTAAATTGAAATTAAAAAAAAAAAACTTTAAAAATAATTAAAAATAAAAATGAAAAAATAAAATACATTAAAAATATTAAAAAAAACAAATAAATTTTAAAAAATAAATTAAATTTAAATTATCAAAAATTATATATATATAAAAGAAAGATTTTATTAAATTTAAAAACAAAAATATTAAATTTTATTAAATAAATGAATAAACAAATAAATTTGGGAAAAAAAAATTTGTTAAAATGAAAATTTTAAAAATTTTAAAATCAATTAAAAATGAAAAATGGAAAAAAAATAGATAAATAAAAAATATTAAATTATTGAAAAATAATAATAATAATAATAATTAAAAAATAAAAACTTTATTTAAAATACACAGGATTAATTTAAATAAAAAAATTTAAATTTTATGTAATTAAAAAAACAAAAAAATAAAAAATAAAAAACAAAAATTTAAAAATAAATACTAAATTAAAATAAATTTTAAAAAAATTAAAAAAAAAATGAATTAAATTAAAAACAAAAATACAAAATTCAATAAAAAATAAAAATAAATTAAAAATAAAAAATAAATGATTAAAATTTAATTATATATATATATATATATATATATATATATATATATATATATATATATATATATATATATATATATATATATATTTCTATGTGTTAGGGTGGTGCTACCCAGGTGGCAGTCGGCTGGCCGCCGGGCCGGGCCGGGGGCGGAGGCTGGTGCGCCCACCCCCTCCTATTCAGCCGCCGCCGCTACCTGGCCGGCGCCACCCCTTTAATTGCAAATTTTATTTTTTTTAATTTAATTTAATATTTTATTATAGGATATTTCCAATATAAACAACTCTCTTTTAAAACGTAATTTTATATTTTTTCAGCTTCAAAGATCTTACTCTGCTTTTATCATAATTTGGAGGAGGTTTAAAATGTTGTAGAAAATAGATAATGTCCTTATACCAGCTGCATTCAGAAATGTTTACATCCACTTCCATGTTGTCTATAGATTTAGAAATTTTCCCTTCAAATTTGTTTTCCATGAAAATCAAGCCCAAACTTTACAATTTCTTTCAGCTAGTAGTTTGGCTAATCCTTGACCTTTTATTAGTTTAGTATGCTTTATCTCTAAATCAAACTCAAGAATTTTGGTCACCCATTTACTTCTTTTTCCATCAATAGCAGGCTGAAATAATATCTCTCTAACAGCAGATGAAGGAACATAAGAAATAACTTGAGCATGCATAATATAAACTCTAAAAGCTTTCAGAGCTTTCACTAATGCATAAGCATGCTTTTCCAACATTTCATACTCCAATTATGCATCTCTAAGAGCTCTGCTAAAAAATTCTATGGGAGCTTACTTATTTTCTAAATCTTTTTGTAACAAAACAACACCAATAGTATCTTGGGAGGAAAATGAGAAGATCAAGGAAGGCTTTGAGTATTCAGGACTTACCAACTGAGGTGCTTCAATGATATCTTTTTTTATCAACTCAAATGAATTTCTGGATTCAATGGTCCATTTGAATTATTTTTCCTTCTTCAACATGAAAATAATATGCTTCACCACTTCTGCAAAATTTGGAATGAACCTTCTTAAGAAATTGATCTTACCAAGGAAAGATTGAACCTCTTTCTTGGATCTTGGAAGTGTTAAATCCTGAATTGCAATCACTCTTTTAGGATCAAGCATAGTTACCGATGAAACGGGAACTATTACCTCAAAACAAGAACTCTAACCAAAAAAACATGAAAGACCATGAAAAAACAACTCGGAAATGAAAAGTTGTATTTTGGAATAACCTTTTTTTTTGGGTAAATTTTCAACATTTTTTAAAAATGCAAGTAAAAGCCCATTTTTTTGGGTGCAAAAAACACCCTGAAAATGAAACATTGTATTGTGGAATAACCTGGTTTTTTTTCTCGGAGTAAATTTTCGACATTTTTAAAAATAGAAGTAAAAGCCATTTTTTTTTTGTTCAAAACTTTTATGCAAAAACTACCGTAAAAACGAAAAGTGTTGAAACAAAATTTTTAGAATAATTAAAAATTATATTAAAAATTTAAAAATAAAAAAAATTTAAAATAATTGCAAAAAAATAAACTTCATTATATTTTTTAAATATTTTTTTTAATTCAAACATTAGAAAACCCCAAAATTTAAGAAATAAATATAAAATAAAATAAAATAAAATAAAAATAACATTTTAAACATTAAAATTAAAAAATATATAAAAAATTAAAAAATTAGAAATAAAAACCAACCAAATGAAAATATTAAATTAAAAAAAAAAAAAAAACAAGTTTAGAAAAAAAAAAATTAAAAAAATAAAAATAAAAATAAAATATACCAATTAAATTTTAAAAAAAAAATGTTTATTAAATTAAAAACAAAAAAAATAAATTTTAAAATAAAATATTAAATTTTAATAAATTTAAAACTTTAAAATAAAAATTAAAAATTAAAAATAAACATTACAAAAATTTAAAAAAAAAACATTATTTAAATTAAAATCAAAAAAACTTAAAAATTAATTAAAAATAAAAATAAAAATACATTAAAAAAATATTAAATTTAAAAAAAAAAATTAAAAACAAATAACAAATAAATTTAAGTTATGTAAAATAATATATATATATATAAATAAATATAACAAATTAAATTTAAAAACAAAATTATTAAATTTTACTTAAATAAATGAATAAACAAATAAATTTTGAAATAAAAATTAAATTAATTAATTAAAATATAAAATAAAATAAATAAATGAAATTGTTAAAATGAAAAATTTAAAAGTTTAAAAATCAATTAAAAATTGAAAATGGAAAAAACTTAATACAAAATTTCAAAATAAAGAAAAGAAATTAAAAACATTAAAAAAAATGAATTAAATTAAAAACAAAAATACAAAAATTAATAAACAAAATATAAACAAAATAAAAAACAAAAAAAATGATTAAAATTTAATAAAAAAAAAAATTTTAAAAATTAAAAATTGTTTTTGTCGTTATAAGGGTTGGCGCCACCTAGGTGGTGGCGGAGGCTAGCCACTGGGCGGGCGAGGAGGCTGTTTGCAGCCTCCCCGCCCACCTAGCGGTCGGCCTCTGCCGCCACCTGGCCGGCGTTACCCCTTTAATTACAAAAACATTTTTTTTTATTTTATTTTTTTTTATTTTTTTTTTTTTTTGTTTTTTTAAATTTCGAATTTTTTTTAATTTAATTTAATATTTTATTATAGAATCTTTCCAATATAAACAACTATCTTTAATGCAAAATTTTATAGTTTTTTAGCTTCAAATATCTTGCTCTGCTTTTATCATAGTTTGGAGGAGGTTTAAAATGTTGTAGAAAATAGATGATGTCCTTATACCAGCTGCATTCGGAAATTTTTACATCCACTTCCATGTTGTCTATAGGTTTAGAAACTTTCCCTCCAAATTTGTTTTCCATGAAAATCAAACCCAAAACTTTACAAGTTTTTTTAGCTAGTAGTTTGGCTAATCCTTGACCTTTTATTAATTTAGTAGGCTTTATCTCTAAATCAAACTCAAGAACTTTAGTCACCCACTTACTTCTTTTTCCATCAATATAGGGCTGAAATAATATCTTTCTAATAGCAAATGAAGGAACATAAGAAATAACTTGAGCATGCAGAATATAAACTCTAAAAGCTTTCAGAGCTTTCACTAATGCATAAGCATGCTTTTCCAACATTTCATACTCCAATTATGCATCTCTAAGAGCTCTGCTGAAAAATTCTATGGGAGCTTCCTTATTTTTTGAATCTTTTTGTAACAAAACAATAGCAATAGTATCTTGGGAGGAAAATGAGAAGATCAAGAAAGGCTTTGAGTATTCAGGACTTACCAGTTGAGGTGCTTCAATGATATCTTTTTTTATCAACTCAAATGAATTTCTGGATTCAATGGTCCATTTGAATTATTTTTCCTTCTTCAACATGCAAGTAATATGCTTCACCACTTTTGCAAAATTTGGAATGAACCTTCTTAAGAAATTGATCTTACCAAGGAAAGATTGAACCTCTTTCTTGGATCTTGGAAGTGTTAAATCCTGAATTGCAAGCACTCTTTTAAGATCAAACATAGTTACTGAAAAAACGGGAACTATTACCTCAAAACAAGAACTCTAACCAAAAAAACATTAAAAAACCATGAAAAAATAACTCGAAAATGAAAAGTTGTATTCAAGAATAACCTTTTTTTTTCGGGGTAAATTTTCAACATTTTTTAAAAATGCAAGTAAAAGCCAATTTTTTTAGGTGCAAAAAACACCCTGAAAATGAAACATTGTATTGTGGAATAACCTGGTTTTTTTTTCGGAGTAAATTTTCGACATTTTTAAAAATAGAAGTAAGAGCCAATTTTTTTTTGGAAAAATTTTATACAAAAACCACCCTGAAAACGAAAAGTGTTGAAACAAAATTTTTATAATAATAAAAAATTATATATATATATATATAATTGCAAAAAAACAAACTTCAATTATTATTATTTTTTAATTCAAACATTAAAACAACCTAAAATTTAAGAAACAAATAACCTTAAAATTAAAAGAAATACACCCTATCCTATTCTCCTTATAGAAGTGGGTCTTTCCCCTATCGAGAGCCTAGCTATGACTAGGCTTCTATTGTACAAGCACAAGCTCAATAGGATAAGAGACCATAGACTTCCTAAGCTAGCTTTAAATTCCATCCAAAACCACCTAAGGCTTAAACGAGGTTGGTATAAAGACACTAGGGCCTGGTTAAACCATTGGGAGATCCACGAGAATGTTTCATTGTAAAACATCAATAACATTAAAAAAATTGTTACTTCTAAGTTCAAAGAAAAAATGTGGTGTGAGAAAGATCTAGCAACTAAAAGAAAATTAAGGTATTATAAGGAGGTCATCAACCCCACCTTAGAAGATTAAAAGTATCTCTTTGTTTTAAATAGCTCAAAGAAGAAAATTAATATAGCCGAGATTGGAACGAACTCTCATGAACTCCATAGTGAAACAGGTCATTGGACAGTTCCTAAAACACCATGGATGGAAAGGATTTGCCATCTCTATGAGAATATGAACATCGAGGATGAAAATCACTTCCTCTTAGAGTGCCCCGCGTACAACCACATTAGAGCTCAATTTCATAATCTTTGTTGCAATACTGACCTTCCTAGCCTTTTAAGATGTCAAAATTATAGTGAGCTCGGGAGGCTTCTCTCCAAGCTTTCTGAGCATAGAAATAAAATCTTAAATCAAATTAAATAACTCTTTTCTTTAGGTCTGATCGACCAAATATTAATCTCAATGGACGTTAACCACCACCACCATCATCATCATCATCATCATATAAAAATTTAAAAAAAAACAACAACAAAAAAAATTAAATTAAAAAAAAAAAACAAGTTTAAAAAAAAAAAAAAAATAAAAACAAAATATACAAATTAAATTTAAAAAATAAAAAGAAAATATTTACTAATTTTAAAATAATAATAATAATAATAATTTAAAATAAAAAATTAAATTTAAAAAAAATATATTAAATTTTAAAATAAAAATAAAAATTACAAAATTTAAAAAAGAAAACATTAATTAAATTAAAATTAAAAATTAATTAAAAACTAAAAATAAAATACATTAAAAATATCAAATTAAAAAAAAAAAAATTTAAATTATCAAAAATAATATATATATATATATATATATATATATATATATATATATATATATAAACCAAATTAAAAATATATATATTAGATTTTATTAATGAATATATATATATATATATATATATATATATATATATATATATATATAATACAAAATTCATATATATATATATATATATATATATATATATATATATATATATATATATATATATATATATATATATATATATATAAAGAGATAACAAATTAAATTTAAAAACAAAAATATTAAATGTTATTAAATAAATGAATAAACAAATAAATTTTGAAATAAAAAAAATATATAATTAAAATATAAAACAAAATAAAAATAAAAAACATTGTTAAAATGAAAAATTAAAAAAGTTTAAAAATCAATTAAAACTTGAAAATGCTAAGAAATAAATAAATTTAAAAAATTAAATTAAAAAAAAAATGAAAAAGAAATTAATTTTGAAAAAAAAAAGAGTTTAATTAAAAAAAAATTTAATTTAAAATACACAAGATTAATTTAAATAAAAAATTTTCAATTTTATGTAATTAAAAAAACAAAATAAATATAAATAAATAAACAAAAATTTAAAAATAAATACTAAATTTAAATAAATTAAAAAAAATAAAATAAAAAATTATTGAATTTTATTAAATTAAAATAAAAAAAAAATAATATAAAATTTCAAAATAAAGAAAAAATAAAAAAGAAATAAATTAAAAATAAAAATACAAAATTCAATAAAAAATATAAACAAAATAAAAAATAAAAATAAAAAACAAAAAAAATGATTAAAATTTAATTTAAAAAAAAAAAATTGTTTTTGTCATTACAACGGGTGGCGCCGCCCAGGTGGTGGTGGAGGCCGGCCCCACCTACCCAGCGGCCAGTCTCCACCGCCACCCCTTTAATTGCGAATATATATATATAGCCAAGATCAAAAGTATCTCTCTGTTTTAACTAGCTCAAAGAAGAAAATTAATATAGCCAAGATTAGAACGAACTCTCATGAGCTCCATAGTGAAATAGGTTGTTGGAAAGTTCCTAAAACTCCATGGATGGAAAGGATCTGTCATCTCTGTGAGAATATGAACATCGAGTATGAAAATCACTTCCTCTTAGAGTGCCCCGCGTACAACCACATTAGAGCTCAATTTCATAATCTTCGTTGCAATACTGACCTTCCTAACTTTTTAAGAAGTCAAAATTATAGTGATCTCGGTAGGCTTCTCTCCAAGCTTTTTGAGCATAGGAATAAAATCTTAAATTAAATTAAATAACTCCTCTCTTTAGGTCCGATAGACCAAAGATTGGTCTCAGTGGACGTTAACCATCATCATCATCATCATCATATTTTTTTATTAAATTTCATATTTTTTTAAACTTAATTTAATATTTTATTTTAATTTTTTTTATTTGTATTTTTTTTATTAAATTTTATATATATATATATATATATATATATATATATATATATATATATATATTTTTTTTTTTTTTTTTGAATTTTATTTTTTTTAACTTTATAAAATTTATTATTATTTTTTTAATTCCTTTTTTATATTTTAAATTTAATTTTTTTAATTGCTATTTTTTTTAAATATTTTTAGATTAATTATTTTTTTAATTTTTTTATTTATTTAATAAATTTATTAATTTTTTTTTTTCCATTTTTAAATTTTTGAAATGGTTTGATTTTTTTTTGTAAAAAAAAAAATATTAATACTATATATATTTGTTTTTTAATTATTTGAAAATGTTTTTTTTTTTAATCATACTTTTTTTATTTTAAATTTTGTTTTTTTTTAATTTGTTTTTTTTTTATTTTACAATTTGTATATTTTGTTTTCTTATTATTATTTTTTTAATTTAAATTTGTAAATTTAAATTATCTTTTAATTTTGTATTTTAATTTTAATTATTTTTAAATTTTCTATTTAATTTTTTTTTAATTATACGAGTTTTTTTTTAATAATTTAGAAAAAAATGTTTGTTTGTTTGTTTGTTTGTTTGTTTGTTTTTTTTTTTTTTTTTTTAAATCAATTTTTGTTTTTTTCTTTAAATTATGTGTTTTTCCCCTTTTTTTTATATAATTTTCGAATATTTTTGTTTTTTTATTTATTTTTATTTTTACAAGTTAATTTTTACATTTTTATTGGTTTTTTTATTGTTTTTTTATATATATTTTTTTATCTAAGTTTATTTTGTCATGTTTTTCTTATTTTATTTTTATGTTTTATTACCAACATGAAAATCACCTCTAAAAAAAATGGTTGCTGCTGCATCAATACGTTTCAAAATTAGCATGAAAATCACTAAAATTTAAAAAAAAATATTCATACTTCATAATTAAAAATATTAAAGTGTCAAAAATATGCACAAAAAAAAAAAACGAGTGATTCTACATCACCACTTTTCAAAATCGGGTACTTTTTTTGCTACCTAAAAAACGTAGGTACCAGTTCAGTTACCTATTTCATCGATAACCATGTTATCAATTTTCACTCCATCTTTAGAAACTATGTGGCCCAACATCTTACCTTCCTTGGGAGAAAAATGTGACTTCTTTGGATGTAATGATATACCATATTTTCGACATTTAAAAAATAATTGTCTCAAGTGTTGAAGGTGTTCTTGATCTGAAGTTTAATAAATAGTAATATCATCTAAATAGATGACCAATAATTTGTCCTTTTCTCCAATGAATGCAAAGTCCATAGCACGCTGAAAATTAGCTTCGGCATTCATAAGCCCAAATGGCATCTTTTCATACATGAATGTTCCCCAAGGAGTAGTGAATGTTGTCTTCTATCGATCTTCTGACCAAAATGAAACTTGATTGTACCAAGAGAACTCATCTAACATGGAAATTCTATCTGAACCAGTTATCTTTTGAAGAATATACTCCATCTTCGGAAATGGATAATTATCTTTCTTGGAGGATTTGTTAAGATTTCTGAAATATAATCATATTTTGAATTCACCACTCTTCTTCCTTATTGGAACTAGATTAGAAACCCAATCTGAGTATCTCAATGGAATGATGATTTTGGCATCCAAAAGTTTTTTCAATTCCTTCTCCGTCACTGGTAGCAATAGTGGATTAATTTGTCTTAATTTTTTTCTGAATGGCTTAGTACCATCCTTCAGTGGTATCCTATGCTCAATGATAGTTGCATCATATGTCTTAATATCTTCATATTTCCAGAAAAAAAAACATCAAAAAATTTACAAAACAGCTTGTGGTATTCAACTCTTCTTTCTTATGATAAAGCTTTTGACAACTTGACACACCTTGGTTCTTTTTCTATGCCCAAATTGAAATATTTCAATTCTGCTTATGTTTCATCCAACTGTGGTTTGACTGAGACATCATTGTTATCAAAAAGCTTCTCAAGAGGCATTAATTCCTTGGGAATGTAATTGGTAGGCAGCTAAATGATAGGTTGATCAGCAATCTATTTTTGCATATTTTTACTCTCTTGCAAATCAACATCATCCTTCAAGAAATCCTCATATTGATCAATTTTTAGGACAAAAAATTCTTCAGCAACTTCAATAAATATTCTAATCTCCTGATCATCTTCAAAAACTTTCCAATGTTTGACATTATTAGGAATACTAGGTCTAAACCTAACTTCTACTTCATATTTCAACTTCATAGGTATTGGAATCTTGAATGAGCTTGTTGAAATAGAAAGTGAGTCAGCCAAAATATTACTTTCTCTTGGAACAAAAGAAATGTTAAAAGACATGAATGAGTCTTCTATAATGCTCCATACTGCATTCTGGTAATCTCTGAGTCTGGGATGCTTAGTTTGATGAACATTTTTTATTTGCTGAATAATAAGTTTAGCATCTCCAAAAACATAAATTTCTGAAATATTCATATATTTTGTTGTGTTTAAACCAATCAACAAAGCTTCATACTTAGCCACATTGTTAGTTTCTTCATATTCAAGTTTGAAAGAAAAAGTGGAGCTCTCTTTTAACTTGGGAAATGAGAACTATTCCTGCACCCGCTCCTTCTTTGGAACATGAACCATCAAAATACATTTTCCAAAGCTGGGAACCTTCATGACTTTCTTATTTTTAGCAGGCTTCAAAATCTGAAAATTTTCTACATATAGGACAACATTATCCACATGTAAAATGCTTGAACCAAAATCAATTGTTCTAGCATAAATTGTATGATTAGTGTGTTCTTTGTTGTCACTAATGATATATTGTCAGCTAAGCTTCTCTATAAATTCTTATTTGTTCTCCTCCAAAAACAAGGACATTAGTATAAGTGAGATCCATTTGCAAATTTCCTCCCAACCTTCTAATCCATGATCTAGAAAGTAACATGCCAAAGCTAGGAGGAATGTCAGCTACAATAATATCCATCACCATCCCTCTCATGGGTGACTGAAAAAAGGCTTATTTCAAGATCTTTGATGACATAAAGGCATTGAACTTTCTGGGAATCAAAGGAGTAGAGATCTTGATACTCTCTAGTTACTTCAAGACCTAGTTCATCCATGACTACCTTGGGCATTAAATTATGTGAGGCTCCAAAGTCCATTGGGAAATTATGCAAGATCGTATCATGAATATTTAGAGATAAATATAAGGGAGGGGTAGAGGCATATTTTTCTTCTGCCAATGGACCTAAAATAACAGTGGGCTTGTCATATTGAAAGTTGACAAAATCATAAGCTAATTCGGTAGGTGGAGGTTGAAGATATTTTTGAAATCATCATTTTTCATGAGCTATACAAGAGGAATAGGAATCTTTATCTTTTGTATCTCATTCTCAAAATTGATAACAGGGGGCAGTTTGTGAGAAATTTGTACCTTAAGTGAAGGAGTATTAACTGCTATAGGCATTTCTAGTCTGCTTGGTTCAACAACTTGTTTTTCTACTGGAATTTTAATTACGTCCTTATTCTTCTTGGGTTGAACAACAAGCTTTGGATTATAATCAATCGTCTTTTATCTGATATTATATCTTATTTGATGATTAGCTGCAATCATGGAATGATCAAGAACCACTTCATTATTCTGAGTATATGACATGAAATCCTCATACTTTGCTTGTGTAAGATGGATCAGCCCATATTTTTCTCTTAGAAAATTGATATCAGAAGCTTTCTCCAACCTTTCAGCTTTCTCTTCATCTTCAAATATAGAATTTTGCAAAGGAGGCTAACCTTTTTGATCATCGACATCTCTCCTTTCTCGATGCAAAATTTGAGGAGAAATAGGTCTTCTAAATTGTTTCCTATTGGGCTGATCAAATGAAACATTTCTAGTAGTAGCTGGTATTGCTTCCATCTTGAACTTAGACATCTCACTAGTCAATGACTTGACCATCTTAGTTGGCTCATTTATCTTAGGATCTATGTCTGAAGTTCTTGAAGTATAAACTTCAGGTTTTTGCTTTCTTTTTTCTCTATCAATCCCTCCTCTCAGCCTATCACCCGCTAATACATTAGATTCTACCTCTAGTGCATTGCCTCACATTTGTGTTAATGTTGTAGATATTCTTTCTCTCAATAATAAACAAAAATTAGGATCAAAGGCACTAGCATAAGTGATTTTGGCTGAAGCTTCAATAGGCTTGATTTCAGTAGGTATTTTTCTATACATGTTATCGATTATCTCTTAGAAAAGTCAAAAACTGATTCTCCTTCTTTTCTTTTTATTGCACCAAATTCAGTGATATAATACAGAAAATCTTTCTTATCACCCCATTTCCTTAAAAATGTATCATCTAGGGTTTCAATTCTAGTGATGCTACCAGTTGTCAAAGATATGAACCATTTCCTTACATCACCCTCAATACTCTGAACAAAAACTCTTATCCAGACATATTCATGCTCAATATTCAGATTATTAGCATAGGCATAAAAATCAGCAAGGTATTCTTCAGTTGTTACTTCTCCCTCACCACTAAACTTAGACATGTATTTGAGATAATCTCCTGCAGGTAATGCATTCATAAGCTGAGGTAAAACCAAAGGGGCATACCTTGCAGCAACAATTGCATCCATTCGTTTTGGGGGTGGGTTTGGACCTACCATGGTGTGAGTTTTTGAGATTTGTGGAACAACAATTGGTAGATTGTGAACAGTAGATGATGAAGCACCAACTTGTGATGTGGATATTGTTTGTTGGTTGGAAAACAAGGGAGGTACAGGATTTTTTGCAAAATCGTGGGATAGAGTTTACAAGACTTGTTTAGGGAAAGCCTTTGAGAAAACAGTAGTAGAGGCAATAAAATTTCGTTTACTCTTTTTCTTGATTAGATTTTCTGGGTCAAAAACTGGGATTCTCAAAGGGGAATATGAGTTAGCCCTGGTTCTAGTCCTTCTAGGAGCTAGAACTTCAAAAATGGAGTTGCTAGGTGTAAATTAGTCTAAAAAGATAGATGGAACTATACACCTCAGAACTAGACTTATAAATTTTTCATTCATCCAGGGATAAACTTCAATTCACCTCCCCAGCAACGACGCCAAATATGTTAGTGCAAGGAGTCGCTCCTTGACTGCATAAGGAGTAAGCCTTACACATCATAGTTCATTTCAAATTTTAAAGGGGTTGTTTGAGTGGTGAGATGGTTTCTCAAAGATTTTTAAATGATTATTTTAGATTCTTTAAAAATTTCATGCATTTGGAAATTTGTGGCAAGTATAAATTGTATGGGTAAATTGGTAGTATAGGGAGCAGAGTGTAACAAATTAAGAAGATGGATAGCTAGTACCTATTCTAGGAAATATTCCTATCCTAAATTAGTCACACAACTATGATGATGGCTCTTTACACAAACTTTGTTTATGAAAAGTAAAAACATTCATAAAATAGATTTCATGTAGAAAGTATTCCACAAATCCTTTATGAAATCTTCACTTGCATGTTCTATAACAAATATATAATTTGCAGAAAATTGAAAGAAGACAATTTATTGTTAAATCCTTAAACATTTTCTCACTCACACCTTACTTGTTGCTACAATTCATATTTTAGAATAATTTTAAAAAAGAAAGGAGGAACGCCATACATTAGATGTTCCTTGAGTCACAAAATCTTCCAAAATGAAGTAAAAAAGGATTTTTATTATATTCAGTCTTCAGGTAGACCAACATCCAACCTGTAAAGGGTATTTACAAATGGTATATATAGCAAGAGAGGCACCAACTCCATCTCTTCTAAAAAGAAAGAAACATTAATCCTAACATTACATAGGTATAAAAAGACATTACAGCCATATCCCATTGAAATCTAACAGAAAGGAAAGATGTAGAAGAAAGAAGAGAAGAAATTTGGGTTGAAATTTTGAGTGTGTTGTCATGTTGCCCATTTTTCTGTTGATTTTTCTCCTTGTGTCTTTGGTCTTTAAATAAACATGTATCTCCATTTAATAAAACCTCCAAAAACCTCATAACCACCTTCAACCATCACTTTTTATATTCATTTGGTTATGGGTTTGTATCCTTCCTTAACTGGCTTGGAAAAATTTGTTGACATGTGTCAAAATTCAGTTAAAACAAGCGCTACCAGAAATTATGGTAAAAAATTGTAACTGCATAAAAACTAGAATGCTACTGAAATTTCCGGTAGTGCTCTGTTTCTTTTTCAAAAATATATAGAAACTGTTGAAAAGCCTATGAAAAATTATATTCCTTGACATCTAAGTTGTTGTTCAAAATTTTGATTGATAGGAAAAAAGGTATTTGTATCAAAAAACCTTTTTACCTTCCTTTTATGTGGGCTGCAGCTTCAACAAGCTTATCCAAGTCTATTTTGTTGTCAACATTTGATATGGATATGGTTGTTCTTGTGGTTGCTTCCTTGATAGTGGATTTCTCCTCCTTAGAACCCTTTTGTATCTTTCTTCTCTTTGAGGGCTCTGAGTGCTGCTATGAAGGGGTTTTGTTGTTTTTCTTCATGGATTTTTCTATCTTTGACCTTTCAGATTTACCTTCAATATCAATGACCTCTGTCATTAGGCTTGGATTATGTAGAGCCTTCAACTTAAGCCTAAACTTGTTTCTATCTATGGTATGCCTCTTTCTGGTACCATCAACAGGTTTGGATTCTTCTTTCATCTTCATACTGTTGATGTCATATCCGACATCCTTGAGGATTTCTTCATCTGATTTTGTATGTTGATACTCTTTCTGCATCTTCTACTGAATATGTGCTTCTGAAATTTTCGATAGCACCTGCGCTTTTGATTTATCTACAGTTTCATACCTTCCTCTTTGGGCTCTGGTGTATATATTAGGAAGAGGAGGAACAGGGTCACCATTTTCATATATTTGGTTTTACTTCCTGAGGAACTCTCTCCTTTTTCCAACTTTCTCTCAGCCTTGAATTCAGAAACCTTTTCTTTCTTTCCCTTGGCCTTTTTATGGATATTTTATTTTTTGGACTTTCTCTTTGTTCTTCTTTTTGCATGGTGTGGTTGTGAAACTGGAGGTGTAGGTGCAGGTTGGCCTGCCCTGTAAAACAAAAAGTGATCCAAAGTTTTCTCTTCCCTAATTCTTCTTCAACTAGAACCTTGATTAGACCTTGATGATACAAGCTATAATCTAAGACAACAGTGTGAGTTTGGACCCTTGCTGACATATTTTTCAGACTCTTCAGCAAGAAATATGTCATATTTAAGGTATTCATACCTGCAACATGAAAAAGAAACCTCATGTGATAGAGGAATACAACTGTATACCTCCTTTCAAAAGTGAGGTATATCTGGATAAGCTTAATAGTTTCTACTGAGTCATTCTTAAGATAGCTCCTTGGAATTCCCTTGGCCCAATTTGGATCTCTGTATACCTCCTTTCAAAAGTGAGGTATATCTGGATAAGCTTAATAGTTTCTACTGAGTCATTCTTAAGATAGCTCCTTGGAATTCCCTTGGCCCAATTTGGATCTCTGTGTGCATCATTGAGGAAACTATTGAGGGCTCCTCTTGTGATAACCTAACCTTTAAACCACCTTTCTCCTTCATGTGGAAGGTTAAATGCTTCAGCAATGGAGTCTTTAGAAACCTGCAATGTAAGGCCATAAACAATGGCTTCTTGTCCATTAAAAGAGTTTGCAAACTCTTGAGCTACTCCTGAGTGAGAGCTCCCTAACCTGGTGCACGAAGAATACCACCCTGCCTGGATAAACAAGCTTCTTACCCTCTAATTTTCATCCACTAGGTCTGCACCCTGTGGCTCAATTTGATTTATTTTTCTGCTTGTTTTAGTCATCTTCAAAAATTAATGACTCTGTCACTTGAAACTGATAGGTGGTAGAGTTGGAGGAGTTTCACCCGACAAGTGTTGCTTGTTTTCTCCTTTGAAATATTGTCTGAAATCTAGACTCCTCTTCAAAATACAACTCTAAGAAATTTGATCTCCAGTAGCTAAACTCTCAAATAATCATGTTCCTTCTTTTTCAGATGTTTTAAAACAAAAAATATGGTTCATCACCCCATGCAAATCAACTATCATTATGGAAAATATCCATCATTGTTATGTGCACCATGTGATACCCATTATTACCTTTAGTTGGTTGTGTATCTTTGTATGGAAAGCTCCAGATGGCTTGAGACAAGCGGATCTGTGACTGACAGTCACCTCTGCTATCTTATTGATTATTGGCCGAAATTTCTGGTAGCACTGTTGTGCGACCATCCAAACAGTCATTGCGTTAAATTTGATGACCATGATCTCCTATGTTCAAAAAAACATGTACTTTGACATACATTTAACTGACTTGGGCTTGATAGGCAGGACAAGATTAACGGTTAAGTGTATTAGTGTGGGTTGAAACATAGGCATTAATCTATACCATGACATGACTTCATCAAAACTGACTACATATGACATGTATCATGAGATATGAAATATTTAAGAAAACTTTTTGAAGCATATTTGCACTACAACACGTGGCTTGACAAAAGAGGATGTGCTTTTTCGTTTTTTTCTTTTAAACAGAGTATGCTTTTGGGATTTCTGGCAGCATCGAAATAAAAGGAAAAAATAAATAAATAGGAATATAACAGACTATCCGAAAAGACTAAAATAGCTGCTTTCGGAAATTTTGCTAGCGACCAATTTTTTTTTTATTTTTTCAAAGTCTAATCCCAAAAACAAAAAAATTAAAATGGACTCATGACTTAGCAAAGAACTGTGCTAACAGAAACAAAAAGTGACCTTGTAGACATTTGATAAGTGGGCAATAGAATTTTTTGGACCGATTAATCCACTAGGGAAGAAGACTAGCGCGAGGTATATCTCACTGCCACAGATTATTTGACTAGATTAGCCGAAGCTAAGATAGTGAAGGACTGTAGTGTAGATATTGCTATGACGTTCATCTTTGAGTACATTATGTCCATATTTGGGTGCCCGAATTTTTTAATGAGTGACAGAGGATCACATTTATTGCATAGAACCATTGAGGCATTGATTGGAGAATTCCAAGTGTATAATCAGGAGAGAACACCTTATCACCCTCAGGCTAATGGAACAGTTGAAGCTTTTAACAATATTTTGGAGAATTATCTCACAAAAGTATGCAATGTCGATAGGAATGATTGGGATTTGAGAATTCTAGCAATATTATGGGCATATAGAATAACCCGCAAGAATTTGATGGGAAAAACACCTTTTAGGTTGGTTTATGGACAGGAAGAAGTTATGCCTATGGAATATATTATACTTATTATAATAATTTCAACTGTAATAGATATGGAAGATAATGATATCATGAAAGAAAGGCTGGAACAATTTCTTGCTCTTGAGGAAGATAGATTCATTGCAGGATATCATCAGCAAGTACAAAAATCAAGGGAAAAATCATAGCATGATAGGCATATGAAGAAAAAAATATTCAAGGAAGGATACCTTGTGATGATGTATGATATTAAGTTCATGAAGTTCCTCAGAAAGTTCCAAATGCATTGGTTGGGACCCTATATTATCAGGCACGTCTCAAAGGGAGGTGCAGTTCGTCTTGCGAGGTTGGATGGTCAGATGATGCTAGGATGAGTGAATGGAAGTAAATTAAAGCTATACATGGACGACTCTGTCACTGGAACTTCACACTGACTATATGAATGAGAAATAGTCTTAGTGCCACATAAATTTGAAATGGGTGCGGGACTATAAACAATTCTCTTCCGGAGAAGGACTCCACCGAAGATAGATTACTGCGGGAAACTTAGGAAGATATCACAATCCGAGGGAGCTGCAATGAGGGATGAATAAATGTGCCATAAATGAGTTTCCATCAAATTTCACCAGAAATATGACCTTTGGAAGTAAAACAGTTGATTTGACAGGAAATTTTCCGTTGAAAGGAGTGGGGAAAATGAATTTAATGAGCATAGCTGGGCAAAAATTCTGTCAAAACTGCATTAATGAAATTAATATAAAGAGGATCATGCAGTTCAAAATTCAAATTGGTTATAAATATTGCATCCCTCTCTGCATTCAGACACTTTACTCACTGAGAAGTAGATTTGTGATTTTTCTCCTAAGTATGAGCTGAGCGATTCGCTGCATGTTTGGAAAGCCTTTCAAAGATCTTGAAGAAAAACTTCTCAGGAGAGGGCTAGGATATATCATGATTTATACCCCACTAGTTTATGTGAGTAAACCGAGGTCCCCAAGGAGGTAGTATATCATAGCAGAAGCGCAGAAGAAAAAACAACCCCAGAAGCTCGCAGTGAGACAATCACCTCGGAATAATATCACTGAGGCACAACAGACTAAGAAGAGGCTGGATAAGTAGAAGCAACGAATGGAGGTTCAATACTCCGAAGAAGAAGTTATGGCGAGTATGTTTTAAGATATTAACAAAAACATGTGGAACCCATTTCCAGGTTGCCACCATATATGTCACCAAGGAAATTGACTACCAAAGTAAAAAAGGACCCAGACACCGCCAAGTTCAAAATATTTACATTGTTTCTACCAGAGGACATGCCCATTAAGGGAGACTTGTTGGCAAAGGTGCCACAATTGCGCATGGAGGACTAGGATTTTAATGGCCAGAGCAAGTATCCCTAGTTAAAGCCTAGCAAATACTTGCGCACAGTCTATTATGAAGAAACTAGAGTGATAAGGGTAGAGCCACTTAGGTGGGCAACCAAAATTAAGTGAGTAGCGCTACTAAATATGCTTTATGTCCCACATTTTAGGCATAGAAACATCAACAACATTTGTGTGCTCCGGCTGTTGGAATTAGTCTGTGACATATATCTTTGCCATTATGTGAGAAAATCCCCATTGACGATAGGCTTATCCAGTGAATAACCGTGCTTCCATGCCAAGGATTGAACCTCGCAGATGATTTTGTCAAGAAAAATCAGGATAAGGGGGTCACAAATAAGATGAAGGAGAAATATGACCTAATAAAGAAATCTCGGGGATATGATATTAGCTCGATCACTGATCATTTTGTGCACTTCGCCACACACATTTTGGGTAGAGATATTATATGGAAGTGTCGAACATATGAGGTGCCGACACTTATCATGTCTTTGGCTGTGAAATGCAATAAAGGAGTATAGTATAATTGAGATGGATATTTGTGTCAGGAGTTTCTATATGAGTGTCGAGATGCCCAGGAGGATGGAAAGCAACTCCACTGTGCATGGTTATTTCTCTTGATAGCATTGATAGCATGGAAAGATCCCAACGAGTCCTAGTTCCCCATTGTGGACCCTTAGATCTGCAAAGTTGCGAGGTACGCCTCGTTATGGTTTTCTAAGGAGTTGACCCGAGCAATAGAGAACAAGTTATTCAAGGTCTTATTGGAGATGGATTTGCGCATGGTGGTGAGCCAGAAGCTTAGGCTACCACTAGTTTTATTTTAAGAATAAAACGCGATCGTAGATTTTAAAGAATATTTTCATCATGTTTACATTTGTGCACACATGGATTCTGAAGAGGAATTAAACCCACTACTGTATTTGGTCACAGAGGATGATCTTGCACAAATTCTACGTTGATGGCTGAGTCATTGGTTGACTCCCCCAAAAACAGAATAGTAAATAACCAATGGGAAAGCTACCACTACGAAGAAAGTCATGAAGAAGAACCCAAGGAAAGAAACTAAGAAGAATCAGAACTGGAGACTGAGAACGGAAAAGAAGAAATTGCGAGAGGCGATCATGGAGGCAAGGATTCCTTAGATGATACAGTGACAATAGACCTCCATTTTATTGTAAAAAGGAGAAAATTACCTACTTGAGGATGTTTGTGCAGGAAGCACAAGTTCGATAGAGCCATTGGAATGGAGCCATTGGTCCTTACTGAAGGGGACATAGATGAGATTGGTGAAAAAGTGTTGCATGTCTCTAAGGACTTATGGAGAAACATTGAATATCAATACAAGGTTGTATTGACAAAAGTGCAACAGGGCAACAACAAGTTGAAAGTACAAGCGAGCACACTCCAGGTGAGTGTGACTCAAGCGAGCACGCCCCAAAATAAGCAGACAGTGCAACCACTATAGAATATGGCACTAATGACTGAGTTTCGTGATATACAGGTACCTGGAGGGGAATTGTATTTTTATAATTTAGAATATTGTGAGCATGTGCAGCACTGGTGAAACATTAGTTTAAATCTCACTACATTGCCCATCTAGGTGTTGAATTATTCCCATCAAGGAGTTACCAAGGAATTGAAGGTGCGCGAGCAGCATGCCTTGATGGTCATCAAGGAAGTAAATTAGGACAACGAGAACATGTTTGATGACATGGAGTAAGCAATACAGGACCATGATGAGGTAACGACACACATACAAAAACTAGAGGAGATTATTACTAAAGCTTGCAACAAGCTACATGACCTCTAGATCCAAGCTAAGGTGGCACAATAGGAAAATATTGAGAATCTCGCCACCACAGTTAAAGTGTCTACGACTGTAATGTTCCCAAAATTAGCATGGAGCTAATTGGAACATTAATTTTGCTTATATCAGCTAGGAAGTGAATAAATGGGTAAGGAGGCCCATGAATAGGAATAAAATCCCTCATAGTGTGAAAGGGATCATCATAGTAGCTATATTTTTCACCCTCAAGTGTGAAAAGGGCCAAATTCATGAGGACAAGGTACAGTTTGACCAAGTCAACACCGATGCCATGGAGGGAGTGGATCACTTTGAAAGACAACGCAGTGTGAATAGGGGAGAGATAATTTGGTGGAGGAAACCCTAATGTGTGGCGGCCAAGGAAATAAGGCTTTCATTTGTATAAAGGGAGGACAAGACAGGCATGGAAGGATATGTTATTGAATATAGAATTTGGTCTGCATGACTATTTGCTTTCTCTAGTTGTTTAACTAAGATTGTTGTGTTGCTTAGCACAAGGGATTTCCTATTTAGGAATCCTTCTCCCTTCTTAAGAGGCCTCTTGAGAGATTGTACTTCATTTCTCCACATTCAAGCTCAAGGCCAAGCCACCTCCTTTAGCTACAGCGCTATTCCTGTAGCAGGAAACATTGTGTTGCAGGGTGTTGCAGTGGAGGTTTCCACAACACCACTTCTAGAGCTTATCTTTCAGAGGAGGGAGCTTCTATTCCTCTGGGAGGTCAGTGATGAAGTTCCAAGAGCTAATTGCATATCTTTGGCATCAGGCCAAGCATTTCCCATCACCTACATCGCAGTCCCTCTCCTTGACTATGTTATTTCTGAGAGTATTTGCAGTGGGGATTTGCACCACTATTTTGGAGGGTGAGATCTTCAGGGATTGGATCACCCTTTCACCTGAGAGATCCATTGGATGAGATCCATTCATCATATGCAGCATCTTTAGTTATCTTCATCCATTTCTTGAGTTGCATCTACTACTCAGTTTTGAGACTCCAACTCTGGCATTTTTTCCATTGTGTATATTTCAGCCAATCCTTCTAGGGTTGACTTGGCATTGTTTTCCAGGGGTTTAGAGATTTTCTCCCCATATTATTTGAGCCATACATTTATAAATCCATGTATTGAAATTATTATGTAGCATTGCCTCTTATAAACTTTTCAGTCATAGCCTGGGGCTTTCTTCATGTAGCAGTGTTCTTCATATTTCCATGTACATGTTTCTTGAGGCTTGTATTGCCTAGCTTGAGTGATTGTTTCCTAAAGGATTTGTATATATTATGTTTCTATGACCTAATATGATGGCTATTTGGATCTTATGGCATTCTATGTGTTAATGTATCACTGCTACTCCATTATTGTGTTTACATATTGCTGTAGCTCCACATTTGGAATATCTTAATATATTCCCAATAGTGTAGATTTTCCCTATTTTGGGATATTATAGTGGTATCAAAGCATGATCTTTGGCTCAGCCTGTGAGTTTCAGCCATAATAATATAGAAGAGATCAAGATGATGAAGAGGATGAGCTTGCTCTCATCAGTTTTCAGATCCAGAAAGGACCTCTCCAAGGAGGTTAAGAAGATGGAAGGAGAAGAGGAAGGACCATGCACTTCCTACTCTCAGAAAGAAGAAAACATGAAGCATGAAGAACACTTGGAATCTGAAATTCTAAGTGAATACCTTGTTGAATACCTAGCTAAACCTAGTGCCTTCAAAGAGACTCTATCTTTACCATAATTTATTCAGCTGGAAGAAGAAAGAATTTCCTACAGCTATGGGATGATGAGAGGCAATAGATTTCTATTGTTGACTTTTGATAGATCACTCAAATGTGCAGCAAAGGCTTGGGTAATGAAGCTAGAGGCTTTCTTCCTACTACATCCAGTAGTAGAGAAAGAGGTTTTAGAAATTGCAGCGTTGCACCTTGAAGGTGAAGCAAATACTTGGTGGTTCAGCCATTTGAGCCATGCAAGAGTGTCAACTCTTGTTGAGTTTTCTCAAAGGTTGATCAGGAAATTTGGAAAAGAGGATGAGAAGCCCTCACCACCAATGAAAGGCATGTACCAGCGCTGTTGTAACCATGGAGGAGCAGCCTTCATCTTCAACAGTTTGGGACGCCAACACATATGGGGAAGGAACTCTTGCAGCCCTACAAGAAGCTTCCACATTTCACCAAGGTATGCTTAAGCTTCCATCTCTTGTCATTTCAGTAAACATTATGGATAGGTCCACATCATTGAATATTATTGATTTAGAGTAGCAGAATTGCACTGCGTTGTACAAGAGAAGTGATGAAGAAAAGAGGAACCATTCCTCATGGGAGCATTCAAATGGAAACTTCATTCAGGAATCCATGAAGGGAGCAGTAAGAAGGAGTAGACATCTGGAGATCAGAAACTCTTTCTCCTCTCTAGATGACACTCTCTCAATGAACATGCCACAGATCAAAGAGAGACTTCTACTTGCAGCAGATCCAAGGCCTCTTTGGTATTGGAAGGCCATGCATGAGGAGGAGATCTCATGGAGATATTTCATTGGATGTGCACTTCAACACATCATAGAGTGAAAATTTATTCAACAGTTTGAGGAGGTTCTTCCCCTCTCACACTTGGAACTTTATGGATTCAAGGGGAAGAAGATAGATGATGGAGGAGATCTTAGGATGGATAACATATCTCATGTTTGTGTTGGACACTACTTGAGCCCTACACATCATGATGGGAGGTTTTTTCCTACCACCTATTTGGGTCCTTATGGGATCAAATTGATCCTTGAGAAGATTGCATTTCAATATCCCATGAAATGAAAAGACAAAAATCTGATTTGGGAGGATGGTAGCCCTCATGGGAGGAGTACAAATATGGAGGATGGAAGGAGACATCCACAGATGATTGAGTGGATGTGGATGAATAGAAAGAGGCTAGTAAGCCACTTGTAGATCTATGACACCGAGCAGCAGGAGGCTTGGCTGCGCTGGTTACTCTTAAAGGAGTTTGGCCATCACTTGGCATATACTCTTCCTAAGGGTATGGGGATGGAGAAGATGTGGCAGGATGTTTACATCATTGAGCAGAAAATATTATGGATGCATGGTGTTGATGTGACATTAATATCATTCATTATGTCTTCATGACATGACTGGTATGATGAGATCATGAGGAGGCAGCAAACACTTTTGTTGCTTGGGTTGTGCTTGAGAGAGAAAGGGCAGATTTTCTCTCATATGTTGTATGATGTTTCAGGAGTAGGAGATGGCACTATCATGGTGCAGAGGGGCTACTACTTGGCCTTAGATGAATAGGAAGTACTTCCATTTTGGGATAAATTTCCTAATTGCAGCAACATTATTGGAGGAGCCTTTGACAATATTCATCTCAAAGAATTGAGCTATGGGTTGGCAGGAGCCTATTTGCATAGGCCAACAGCATTGTTCTTTTGGATCATGGACTTATTCATGTACTCATGCATCACTTTAATTTCAGCACATGGTGAGAATGTTGTTTTTGCATCTATTGATTATGTAACACAGTATTTTCATCTTCTTACCATTATCATACAGTGCATTTCTCCACAAGAGGGCAAGTTTATTGTTGAGCCCCATAAGAAAAATTGCCAACTATTATGATGGAGACATCCATCCTTTGTATAACCATGGGCAAGTGTTTTATTATTTCTTGTATGCTCAGTTGATACATTCACCCATTTACTATTCACTAGTAGATGTGATGATTCACACAACTAGCCATTTGTCAAAACATCACTTGCCATGCTATTTTCTAAAGTTGTAGTGGGATAAACTACGTTGTGTCCACTTGAGACATTGTTTGTATCATGCAGCATCATGTAAAACTTTTAGCAAACTTCTCATTTGGATACCCAATGATGATCATGTCCTATTCATCATGGAGGAGATGTTTTGGGCCAGCTTGTTCTTCAATGTTGGAGAGGAGATCCTTGGAGGATTGTTCTTCATTTTTCCACTTAAGGGAAATACTATTGTAGCCCAAAATCAGCACATACTCTACATTTATCATGAGTGGAGAGAAGGACAGCGTGGGGTAGACTACCTTTTCTTCCATGATCAGATTTTCAGCCCACCTACTTTGCATGAGCCAAAGGGGGAGGAATACTTTCAAGAGTTTCCATGTTGGAGGGTAACTCAATTTGTATGGATTATTGCTTGGGGATGGTAGATCCCAATTCATTTCAGCCCTCATGCCTCAAGAAGGCCCTTCAGTTATATCCTTGTAGTTGCTTGAGGACAAGCAACATTTGGGAGGGGAGGATTGTAATGTTCCCAAAATTAGCATGGAGCTAATTGGAACATTAATTTTGCTTATATCAGCTAGGAAGTGAATAAATGGGTAAGGAGGCCCATGATTAGGAATAAAATCTCTCATAGTGCAAAAGGGATCATCATAGTAGCTATATTTTGCACCCTCAACTATGAAAAGGGGCAAATGCATGAGGACAAGGTCTAGTTTGACCAAGTCAACAGCGTTGCCATGGAGGGAGTGGATCACTTTGAAAGAGAGCGCAGTGTGAATAGGAAAGAGATAATTTGGTGGAGGAAACCTTAATGTGTGGCGACCAAGGAAATAAGGCTTTCATTTGTATAAAGGGAGGACAAGGCAGCCATGGAAGGATATGTTATTGAATATAGAATTTGGTCTGCATGACTATTTTCTTTCTCCAGTTGTTTCACTGAGATTGTTGTGCTGCTTAGCACAAGGGATTTCCTGTTTAGGAATCCTTCTCCCTTCTTGAGAGGCCTCTTGAGGGATTTTACTTCATTTCTCCACATTTAGGCTCAAGGCCAAGCCACCTCCTTCAGCTACAGCATTATTCCTGTAGCAGGAAACGTTGTGTTGCAGGGTGTTGCAGTGGAGGGTTCCACAACACCACTTCTAGAGCTTATCTTTCAGAGGAGGGAGCTTCTATTCCTATGGGAGGTCAGTGAGGAAGTTCCACGAGCTGATTACATATATTTGGCATCATTCCAAGCATTTCCCATCACCTACAGCGCAGTCCCTCTCCTTGACTGCGTTATTTCTGAGAGTATTTGCAGTGGGGATTTGCACCACTATTTTGGAGGTTGAGATCTTCAGGGATTGGATCACCCTTTCACCTGAGAGATCCATTAGATGAGATCCATTCATCATATGCAGTATCTTCAGTTATCTTCATTCATTTCTTAAGTTGCAACTGCTACACAGTTTTGAGACTGCGACTCCGACATTTTGGCCATTGTGTATATTTCATCCAATCCTTCTAGGATTGACTTGGCATTGTTTTCCAGGGGTTTAGAGATTTTCTCCCCATCTTATTTGAGCCATACATTTCTAAATCCATGTATTGAAATTCTTATGTAGAAGTGCCTCTTATAAACTGCGCAGTCGTAGCCTGGGGCTTTATTTATGTAGCATTGTTCTTCATATTTCCATGTACATGTTTCTTGAGGCTTGTATTGCCTAGATTGAGTGATTGTTTCCTCAAGGATTTGTATATCTTATGCTGCTATGACCTAATATGATGGCTATTTGGATCTTCTAGCATTATATGTGTTAATGCATCACTTCTACTCCATTATTGTGTTTACATATTGTTGTAGCTCCACATTTGGAATATCTTAAGATATTCCCAATAGTGTAGATTTTCCCTATTTTGGGATATTACAAAGATTGAGATGGACAGGACTAATTTCGAGCTTCAGATGTAGATTTATGAGTTAGAGATGAAGTTTCAACCAATACACCACCATAAGTACACGAGCAATGTGAAGCAAACATGAAGGTTTCCTTGGAGAGTATCACAACCAAAGTCAAGGACTGTGGAAAGTTATTCGAAGACACCATGGAAATATGGACCTCATTGTAGGAGGATCCACGTGTGTATTATATTGAAGCAGAGATTTGAGAAAATCAGAAACAATTTGATGAGATTAAGGTGACAACGTGGACCCTAGCACTTGCACAACAGTTCGCCCATCTTCAAGAAGGCAAGTTTTTGCAAAGTTAGATCAACGAGTTGTGAAGAAAGGAACAGATAATCTCAACAATAATATAGCCTTGGGAATATTATTATATTCATCTATGACAGAAAATGGATAGCCAGCTGAAAAATCTACGACATACATAGAAATATATTCTTGTGATATCCCTTTTTCAGGATTGCTCATGAATCATGCATGAAAAATGCATTTCCAACAAAATATGCAATAAAAAAGTGAAATTATCACTTGGATCCTATATATACAGCCATATATCATCTAAGTACAAGAGGATATCAAAAATAAATGAAACAAGGTGGGTTAAACAGATCTCCCACACTAGAGTAGCTGAAAATAACTAAAAACCCCAAACTGCATTTTACCAGAGTTGCTGCATCAATGGACTGAGCAGTATAAAGAGGGTTTTAACATAAAATTATGGGAGAAAAATAGATCTACTCATATATTAATGACTAATGCTGAAGGACAGAGATCTAGTCTCCTCATACAAAATACAAGAGAACCCGACAAGGGTTTCTTGTCAAATACTCTGCATACAAATGTGATCTTCAGAAAATTACTAAATAATCACTGAAGCACAAGAGCATAGAAGGCTGGTAATCTATATTATCTGATTTATAACCCTAAAGGGCTTCCTCCCATGAAAGGATGAACCTCTCAATCACAAGGAAACACTGCAACGGAGCCACCAAACCGTGCAATGAACACTGCCTCCAAAATAACACACTCCCTAGAAGAAACAGCGCTGGGAGGGTATGAGAAATGTGTGTTCTAATACCACAGATCTGAAATAAGTCGTGGAGCTCTCCAAACAGATCTCTCAAGTGAAGGAAAGCTTCCTCCAATGAGAAACTAGCTCAGAAGTCCGGATTCCAATCCCTTCCACTGCTGCGCCCAGCAACACTACACAGTCTCCAGAAAAGTTGTGTTGATGAAGATGGCTGAAGCTTGGCCTAGAAACCTGATGTGGAATGATGAATTCAAACTCTCCCAATGAGCTCCTCAAAGGAAAGAGGTGGGATTCCCACCCCGGAACACCCAGTGCTAAACAGCACTGCAGCTTTGCTAAGCAGCAAAGTAGCAACTATTCTTGGCAGCCAAGAATAATAATCTACAACATGATGAATAATGCTGCCATCCTCTTCCTTAAATAAGATATGATTTTTCTTTCCCTTGGCCCCACTCACTTAGGTTACGTGATGCAGGGGCATTAGGCTCAAGACAATACTTTGTACATATATAGACATAGGGGGGTCTCATGTTTTTTATTTCTTATGTAATTTTTAATATTTGAGTGATTTTTAATAAATTTAGTGAAATAATTGTAACTTCCCTTGAATGATTAGAGGACAGGAGAAGCCGATTAGAATGTGAAGATTCAATTCAGAGAAGTTAGGGAGTTAGGCTAAGTTTAGGATTTGAGGAGTTTTGTTGAATCATTGTAGGAAATGAATCGATTGACTATCCAATTTGTATAATTGTAAGCCTAAAAGGCATTAGGAGACAGTCCTGCAGACCTTCATAAATTTGCATAGAGCCAGGGAGCCGGAGAGGTAGAGTAGGGAGAGCAAGAGGCCATCAGATTGAAGATCTGGTTGACCAAATAGTTTGTAAGCGATTTCACTGTATAATTGAAGGAATCTGTTTCAGTACTACATGAGTATTATCGGATTTAATCCCTGTGTAATTGAGTTCGAATTCAATAAGCCAATGTATGAGAATCAGTGTGATAGAACTATGTGCGATGCATAATAGGAATCTCTGTGTAGAAGGATGAAATTGTAGTCCTATAATCTGGGGGTTTAATTGATGCTCTATTCTAAATAAGAAATCGATGTAATTTCATGTTGAAATGCATATGCTGTGTAGAATCAGTCAAATGCTTTCTATGTAGGACCACGACAGAGGTTGAAAAGATTGATTATGTTCATTTACACATATTGAAACCCTGGTATAGGTTTGTCAGCATTGTAATATGTTCTTTGATTGAGATTGGATCGAATCGATCCAAATTGGTTAGTTTGCAATAGAGAAAGTCATTTGTATTATGTGGGCTTACCTTAATTCAAGTCTAACTCTCTGCGTAAAGGGTCCGATGCAGAAGTTCGATGGATTTTAATTTTTTCTTATGAAGGGCGAAGTGAACGATAAGAGATTCGGAGAGGTGGAACTTGGAGCCGAAGCGAAGGAGGAGTGGAACCTTGAAGAAGCGGGAACCGGATCCGTGAGTGTTGAATAGTAAAGGTGGTTTGGAAGAGAAAACCAGTGGTCTCGCGTTATTGAAAGGTGGTAAGAGAAACCGCTAGAAAAAACGCAATATATGTCCTTGTTTGACACGTGGTTATAAGTGGTTTTCAAAACCCATTTATATCGCATTTTTTTTAGTGTTAAACCCCGGAAGGAAAAAAAAACGCGATATCTTTCTATCACCGTTGGATCATCAAAGTGGATGCGATATGACCACAGTCGTTGATTCAAGAAGTATGTTAGTGGCTGGGCCCAACTCTAATTATACATTGATGATTGATATCTTAACCAAGGTCTGAGATTTATAACCAAAGGTTCGCGCGTGGAGGCTTGGGTAAGCTGTAAAGGATATAGGGCGCATGTGTATATAATTAGACCAAGACCTGTTTGGGTAATATAAATTCTTGGTGTTAGGTTGTTAAGTGGCGGAGAAATAGTTATACACATTGGTAGTGAATAATCAAGTTCAAACTTTTAAATATGAATCCCCATGTGGTTAAAGGGTTAAGATAAGCCTTAGAGATTAATTATAAAGTCTGGGGTTATGAAATAAACCCAAAAGGTCAGGAATTGTGGTAGGTTTGAACCATAGGAAAATAGTTCCGCACGTTATTTAAATTTCCAAATTGCAAATGATTTGGTCTAAACTTTGGGTAAGACCGAGTATGGTATGAAAGGGAACTTCCACCTATGAAGCCCTGAAGGGTTTATCTATACGGTGTTAAAAGCAGAGACATAGAATATAAGAGCTTCAGTAAAAGTTTTGAGTCCGCCCAGAGTGAGATTTAATTGAATTTTAAGTTGAAATGCATTTTATATGCATAGAGAGGTTAAAAATTTGGGACTGTGGGTTTTACCTGGAATGAAGTGGTATCAGATCTGGAATAGCTCTTTGAAAATTGATTTTTGAAATGCATATGTACTGAAACAGTGATGATAATTTTGGCTTTTAAATCTGTTTAACAGAATTTGCAGTGAAGGTCTCCAGATGTGCAGAATCTGGAGTTGAAGACAAAGAGTCTTGAAAATTGCAGCAGATAGAGATGCAGTGCAGGTGAAAGAAGAAGCAATATCATTCAGGGATCTTGGGAGGTGAGTTGATGAGCCTTATTTGACTATGGTTTGGAGGATTTGCTTGCAGAATGCAGAGTGAAAGCAATTGAGGAAGAAATCTTAGCAAAACGTAGATCACAACTTTGAGAGCAGTGATGAAAGAATCCAACAGAGGATTCTAAGGTGAAGAAGAAAGTGTGGCAGAACATGGAGGATTCCCAACAGAGGTTGGATGACAGAAGAGTAGATGTTTTCTTGAGAAGTTTTAGATTGAAGCCTAAAGGGAGCAGAAGAGATTGCTCAGAAGGTTCCAGCAGATAAGGGACCAGTACTTGCCAAAAGCCGAATCCAGAGGAAAGGATTGGTGAGGTAAGTTGCAGCAAGAGAGATTGTTGTTGCAGAGGCTTAGTGCAGCTTGTGAGTGAAGAACTCATGGAGGAGAAAATGGCTACTGATAGCCATAGCAGAGATTGTAGAGGTTCTGAGAGAGGCCACAACAGAAGAGTGAAGGAAGATGCTAAAGAAAATGGCATGAGGAAGAAACTCACTCATGAAGAGTATTGGAAGGAGATAGCTGAGATCAGTAAGTAGTTTTATAAACTGGAGATGATGGTACAAATGATGGTAGAGGAAAACCAGAGAGTTGGTTGTCTCATGAAGAAGAAAGTAAAGTGGCATAGGCTACAGATGAGGAGAGAGCAGAGGGAGAGATTACTCAGAGTGATTCAGTATTTGGAGAAGGACTTGAAGACTGAAACTTCAAGTGATACCAAGAGGTCAAATGGCCTTACATATGAAAATTTTTTGTATTTTTTTAGGAATAATATGTGGAGAAGAACAAACTGTTGATGTTGTCACTAAGGAAAAAAATACAACAACTAGATATTTTGAACATGTCCATGCACAGTTGGAGAAAGGTTTTGCTTTTCAATACATTGGAAGAAAAATAAATTTAAATTGTGATGATGGCCAGAAGCTGGAAGTTGGATAGCTTGAAGAGACTAGAGATAATACCATTGAAGAATTCCTGAGATGTATAGAGGACTTGGGACAGTAGGAAGATTTGATGATCAAATCATCAAATGAAACCATGGGGTCTTATGTTTTTACAACTGACAAGTTGTGTGTGAATGCAGGTATTGAAGAAGACAGTTCATATGATGAAACTGTGATAAATGAAGCTGAAGGTTTCCAAGTCACATATGATGATTATCTTTCAGATGAAGATCAATCTGAATTACTGCAGCAGAAGGAATTCATAAATTCCTTGTTTAATGAAAGAGATTGTTTCAACGGGAACATGACAATTATGTCTGATGATGATCAATTTGTTATTAATGCTGATAATGGAAAATTATTTTTATTGAATGGCCAAGTGAAAATTGATGGACAGATAATTGAAGTTATTGCAGAGATGGGAAATCAAAATTATATTCCGATGAAAGGTGAAGAAGTAGTGACAGCAGGAAACTTGACTTGTGAAGACAATATGAATGTTTCCTCAGATGAGATGCCAGGATTGTGGCATGAGTTAAGTATTCTAGAGCAGAGGACAGAAACACAAAGAAAATGTGTTCAGATTGTAAAGGCAGAGATGAATGAGGATGAGAAGGTTCATTTTTATGAACTAGAGCAGAGAGACATCCTTGAAGAGGATGGTGTAGAGGAGAGACTAACTGACAGTCTCAAAGATTGTTTGAAGGATTGGAATCAACATACTGATGTGCTGATAAAGAAGAAAATAAATTTTGGACAACATACTAAAATTCTGGCAGAGGAGAGAAAGGCACCGAGGCCTTGTGATTTTTTTTTAATAATTTTTTTGTGAATGCAGATTCTATTGATGCTGGAGGAAATTTGACACCATGGGGCATTCAATTGAAAGAGGGGTAGAATTCTGTGGAAATTTTTAATCCATGGAATCAGGAAATTAAGTTGTTGGATCTACAGGATTCAATGTAAAAGAGGGAACCTCAATTTCAAAATTGGGGATTGCAGAATGTGAAGACACAATGGAATGAAGACAGTGAAGGTTTCCTGAATCTTGGGAAAGACTTAGAATTGGTGATTGAGTCATCAATTGAGGTCATTGGGTCTTGTGGTTTTGAAACTGATAATTTGGCTGTGTTGACAGGCATGACAAAAGACAATCCATCTCTTGGAGTTGTCTTGAATGAAGATGGACTGCTAAAGGAAGGTGAGACAGTCATGTCTCATGTAAAATAACTTGTTACTGTTGGTGACAAGGAAGAATTGGCTTGTCTGAATAGCCAAGAGAAGACTGGAAGGTAGAATTTTGGGACTGCTACAACTATAGAAATTCAGAGTTTTACTCTGATAGAAGATGAAAATGCAGCACTTGAAGAACTTGATTTTATTGGCAGAGTTAATCAAGAAGATGGAAGAAAATCATTGAATATTGTCAAGGAAGAAGAAGAAGAACATGATGAAAAAAGTTTGCAGCATATTGATGATACGGTTATACAAGAGAGATGGCTAAAATGTTTGCTGAAAACATTTGGAGAAGAGAATGAAATGGCAAAGCAGCAGATTGAGGTGTTGTTGGAAGAAGTGTTGGAGCAACAAATTGAAGTTTTGCCAGAGGGGGAAGAGACACAAGGATTTTGTGACTTTAATGTTTGTTTTATGATTGCAGGTACTGAAAGAAGGACTAAAGGATGTTTGGTCCAGGAGAAGAAAAGAGATGATGACTGGAAATTTAAATACCAGTCCAGAGAATTGCTGAAGTCAGAGAATGAAGAAATTGTCTTGGATGATAATCAGGAAGAGCTTTTCTATTGCAGAAAACAAGAGGGTATGGATGATTGGGTGGCAGTTAGAGCGGGAGCTAGGGAAACCGCAGGATTTTAGCAAGTTAAAGCTAGGGCAGCAGTAAGAACTGAACAAGTAAGAGTTCAACAAATGAGAACTCAGCAAGTAGAAGCAGAGGTAGAATTTCAGCAATCAAGATGGAGTAGTATCCAGCAGTCAGAAAACATATTAGACAGAGAAATTGAATTTCTGAGAAGACTGATGGTGAAAGTGTCTGAGAGAAAGATAGCAGCAAGAAAACAAAGGAGCAGCAGCAAAATAAAGACCGAAAGAGAATGAAAAATTGCAGTTAGTGGAGCAAGACAGAACAAGATATGCAAGCCTAGAGGAGTGCAAAAGAAGAATGTTGCAGCAGATGATCAGCTACAGAACAAAGTGTGGGATCCAGGAAGACAAGGATAAAGCACATGATCAGGAGATCATGAATCATTTTAACCTGGGGAGTCTGATGCAAGGGCATTAGGCTCAAGACAATACTTTGTACATAGATAGACATAGGGGGGTCTCATGTTTTTTATTTCTTATGTAATTGTTAATATTTGAGTCATTTTTAATAAATTTAGTGAAAGAATTGTAACTGCCCTCGAATTATTAGAGGACAGGAGAAGTCGATTAGAATGTGAAGATTCAGTTCAGAGCAGTTAGGGAGTTAGGCTAAGTTTAGGATTTGAGGAGTTTTGTCGAATCATTGTAGGAACTGAATCGATTGACTATCCAATTTTTATAATTGTAAGCAGACCTCCATAGAGCTGCGTAGAGCTAGGGAGCTGGAGAGGTAGAGTAGGGAGAGCAGGAGGCCATCAGATTGAAGATTTGGCCGACCAAAGAGTTTGTAAGTGATTTCACTGTATAATTGAAGGAATTTGTTTCAGTACTGCATGAGTAATATCGGATTTAATCCCTATGTAATTGAGTTCGAATTCAATAATCCAATGTATGAGAATCAGTGTGATAGAAATTTGTGCGATGCATAATAGGAATCTCTATGTAGAAGGATGAAATTGTAGTCCTGTAATCTGGGGGTTTAATTGATGCTCTATTCTAAATAAGAAATCGATGTAATTTCATGTTGAAATGCATATGCTGTGTAGAATCGGTCAAATGCTTTCAATGTAGGACCTCGACAGAGGCCGAAAAGATTGATTCTATTCTTTTACGCATATTGAAACCCCGGTTAAGGTCTGTCGGCATTATAATATGTTCTCCGATTGAGATTGGATCGAATCGATCCAAATTGGTTAGTTTACAATAGAGAAATTCATTTGTATTATGTGGGCTTACCTTAAGTCAAGTGTAACTCTCTGCATAAAGGGTCCGATGCAGAATTTCAATGGATTTTAATCTTTTCTTATGAAGGGCGAAGTGAATGATAAGAGATTTGGAGAGGTGGAACTTGGAGCCGAAGTGATGGAGGAGCGGAACCTTGAAGAATCGGGAACCGGAGCCATGAGTGTTGAATAGTAAAGGCCGTTTGGAAGACAAAACTGGTGGTCTCGCGTTATTGAAAGGTGTTAAGAGAAACCGCTCGAAAAAACGCGATATATGTCCTTGTTTGACACGTGGTTATAAGTGGTTTTCAAAAACCATTTATATCACATTTTTTTGGGTGTTAAACCCCGGAAGGAAAAAAAAAACGCAATATCTATCTATCACCGTTGGATCATCAAAGTGGATGCGATATGACCACAACCGTCGATTTAAGAGGTATGTTAGTGGCTGGGCCCAAATCTAATTATACGTTGATGATTGATATCTTAACCAAGGTCTGAGGTTTATAACCAAAGGTTCGCGTGTGGAGGCTTGGGTAAGCTGTAAAGGATTGAGGGCGCATGTGTATATAATTAGACCAAGACCTGTTTGGGTAATATAAATTCTTAGTGTTAGGTTGTTAAGTGGCGGAGAAATATCTATACAAATTGGTAGTGAATAATCAAGTTCGAACTTTTAAATATGAATCCCCATGTGGTTCAAGGGTTAAGATAAGCCTTGGAGATTAATTATAAAGTCTGGGGTTATGAAATAAACCCGAAAAGTCGGGAATTGTGGTAGGTTTGAACCGTAGGAAAATAGTTCTGCACGTTATTTAAATTGCCATATTGCAAATGATTTGGTCTAAAATTTGCGTAAGACCGAGTATGGTATGAAAAGGAACATCCACCTATGAAGGTCTGAAGGGTTTATCTATATGGTGTTAAAAGCAGAGACTTAGAATATAAGAGCTTCAGTAAAAGTTTTGAGTCCGCCCAGAGTGAGATTTAATTGAATTTTAAGTTGAAATGCATTTTATACGCATAGAGAGTTTAAAAATTGGGTACTGTGGGTTTTACCCTGCATCATTACGTCTAACCCAAGTTACATTTCCCTCCAAAATTGTGTTATCCATCCTAGGATTCCTCCTCCACTAAAACTGCATTGTTCACTTAGTCAAAGCAGCTTCAATTTAACCCTGTTCACACATGGAGGTGTCTTATTGAGCTAGAAAGAGTGTCTCCTTTCACACTTGGAGTGTTTTTATCCTCATTAGGAGACTTATGGGATTTTCTACCCATTTATTTACTGGCTACAACTGCTGCTAACTCTAATGTTCCATTTAGCTTGGAAGCTAAAATTTTGGGAACATTACAGTCCTCCCCTCCAAGATATTTTCTTGTCCTCAAGAAAATGCATAAGGAGAGAAAAATATCTCCCCTCCTCCTCATGTGGCCTCCCATCAATAGCCTCCATCATTGCATCAAGAGAATATGCAAATATACTATCATCCAATGCTCCCTCCCAAGTGTGAAAAACCAAAGTGTCTGCATCAATCAAAGGTGGAAAGTGTGAATGGAAACCTGCCAGCTATCTCATGGCCTCCAAAAAGTAGGAGTGGTGACCAGCATGGTGAATTAGTGCCTCCCTCTCCCACGCTATCATCCAAATGAATTGAGTCACCCTCCAACATGGTAACTCATGAAAATTCTCCTCCACCTTGTGCTCCTGAAATGAAGGTGGGTTGAATGAATGTACATGATAGGAAAGAGGGCCTATCCCACGCTGTCCTCCTCTCCACTTATGATAATTGTAGAAGGCATGCTGATCTTGGGCTGCAACATGATTGCCCTCCAATGGCAAGAAGAAGATTGAGCCTCCAAGGACTCTCTCTCCAAAGTCATGAGACATGTCAACCCAAACCATTCCATCCAAGATGAATGGTGCATCATCACCATTTGGCCTCCAAATCAGAAAATTTATGTAATTTAGGTGCAATTTTGGATGGTACCAAAGGTTCTCCAAGTGGATATTACACAGTCCCCCAATTTCTGTTGGAGAATGTCATATGGCAAGTGGTCCTGCAATAAGTTACAAGCTATATATGTTTGTTTTCCCATCATGGGGAAGTAAGCATCAATGTATATTAGGTATACATAGATAATATAACAATACACTTGCCCAAGGTCATGGATAGATGGGCTACTATCATCATAAACTTTGACCCTAAAGTGACCATGAAACCCAAAAATACTCTTTCTCTTTTGAGGAGCAATGCACTGTGCAAACATGGTGGGAAAATACAAATACTCAATGGAGTAATCAACAAGTACAGAAATGCATCTCCTACCATACATAGTGAGTAGGCTAAAAGTGAGGTCCATGTATAAGCTCCCCCATGAGGATTCCATCACAAAAATCTGCAATAAGAAGGGATACCCATACTCTTTGGAACACTCCATCAATAAGAACATACTCCCATGTGACTAGCGCTGTAGGCCTTAAGAATAAGGCTCCATGACTTCTCCCTTTGACATTCCACATGCCAAAGTCATCCACCATCATGCTACTATGTGATAATGTCATCTTCCGGCATGGAAGTCTCTCATGATCCTCCAACACTGAAGGGTAGCCTCCTTGCACCATGGATGTGCCTTTCTTCCCTTTAGAAATATCCTGAAAAAGTATGGGAAGAATTTTTCCCATACTCTCCCAAGTGAAACCAAAGTAAAAAAAAAATTTGTTGCTACCTCATCTCTCCCTCATACAAGCTTCCCTTGAACAAAGACATAGCAGCAATACATGGAGGCAAGATACAATAAAAAAAAGTTTCCAATTGGCAAAAATTGTCCTGATGATGGGTCTTGTTTTAGACTCGAAACGTAGACTTAAAAATGAGAACTGTGGAGATTCCAAGCTGTGATTCTAAAAAGTTGCCAATTGACAACCGGAGAGTGAATCTTGGTCCCTCTCATGGAACTAGCGTAGTTCACCCTTGGCCTGCATCAAGATAAGAATTAACAAGTGCCTTTCCAGCCACTTGTTTGCTTCCACAGTCATCTCATAAGATGAAAACAAGAAGTTACAATATGGTGTCAATGGTGCACACCAAGAATCATGTGGCTTCCCCCACAGCTCATCAAAAGGATAGCCAAAATCAATGCTACAAGTAGCTACAAGTACATCATCACATAATATACAAGAAGAGATGATTATTCTTGTTACATCATGCTGCTCAAATAATGAAAAGAAGTACAAAAAAAAATATGAAATGATACCTCCCCCATCATGTACTTGAGTTCTTGAGCTGAAATGGCTCAACTGGAAATTCTCCCTCACTCCCAATGAGTAGGAAGGTGGTTGTGACATCCTCTCTTTCACCATCCGGGCTATGCATCTATCCCTGTGCTGATATATGTCATGCTGGACGCCCTCCCAAGTGAACTCCTTCATCAACTGGAAATATGCATCAAAGTGCATAGAAGAGAAGTCCTCATGTGCTACATGTAGCAGCTTCTCCTTGAGACTAGAAGATCTAGTCAAGAAGATCCTGACATAGGAATAGATGACCACATCATCCACCATGTATCTATCATCTCCATCTGGGTCATCAAGAATCATGCATGCACCAAGATCCTTGGATTACTCTACCAAAATCTGAGATCTCTAATAAGGATCAATCCTCCTCAAAAACAGCGCTGGTGATCTATCATGTGAAGCTCTCCTCAAGATGATGCCTGCTACTTTGACATCCCCCATGCAAAATTTCTCCTCCAAACTATTCACCTCTCCAAAATCCAAGAGTGGTGAATCCAAAGACAAGATATCTCTCATCAATTGTAGATCAGGTGGCCTCCCAGGTGGAATGCCTCCATGTAGTGAGACATCAATGTCAAGAGTAGACTGCTCATGTGGTTGGGCAACCTTGCCCTTGCTCTCACAGGGCAATATATTTTGCCTCTTCTTGCACTGGCTCTTTGAAATAGAGAAGGGTGTGTACCTCTCATCAAATGATGTTGCTCTTCCTCCCTTCCTTCTCCTTCTTCCAGCTGCAATGTTACACAATCATGATGGTCACTAACTGTGCTTGGACCTCTATGTATGAGATCCTGGGGAACCTCTTGCAAAAACACAAGAGTCCCTCCTGTGGGAGCATGTGCTCCTCCCTCCTCTGCATGAGGCACTGGATGTGCTCTATATGTGACAGCGTTGTTGCCCTCTTCTTCATCAATGTGTGTAGGCAACATCTCAACAATTGGATCCCTTTGTGGAAAAGTGATCCCCATTCCCTCTTGTTCAAGAATATGAACTGGAGGTTTTGCTTTCGGCAATATGTAATGCAAGACATTATCTCTTCTCATGGTTTTCTGAAATGGAGTTTCTTCCATCACATGCAAGGGTTTTTTTTTCTCAAGTTTTCCTTGCTCATGTGTCTTAGGAATTTTTTCACCAAACCTCTCCATCAATGTTTTTATGAATCTTGCAAAAGAGAAAGTATTGGCATTCTTTAAGGAATAAGTTTCAAAAATCCACCATGCATGAGCCTTACCTTTGAAATGCAGCGCTGCAACTCTGATAGCTTCATCTCTGGAAATATGGTGTAGCTGCAAATAGGAGTTTACCTCCTTCACCCAAGTTCCAACTGAACATGTAGGTGATCCGGAAAAAGTAGACAGAAGAAATCTATCTACATCCTGCTGTTGGCTCTTCTCCATATGGATCTTGCAAAACTCTTGAAAATCAGTATGATCTCTAAACCTCTCAGTTTGAGATTCATACTCCTGCAACAAATCACTAAGAATTCTCCTCTTAGGCATTTTTCCTCCTCCCATCCATCTCAAGATAGCTCTGGGAATTTGACTGCATTGTGCATCATGGAGTGCAACTGCATGCTCACACTCACCATTTGCAAATCTAGATTCAGCTCTAGAATCAACCTTCTTTGGATATTTCATCTCCAATCTTATTTTCTTCAGCTCTTCTTAAAAGCTCTTCATAGATTTCGGAAGAAGCTTTGCAAGATTGTCTTCCATTCTTCTGTCACATACTGAAGCTTTTTGGCTTTTTTCCATCTCTCCTTCTTTTGATAGCTAGATCTCACAGGCTAGGCTAGATATCATGCACTGATAACACTGTAATATCCCTTTTTTAGGATTTCTCATGAATCATGCATGAAAAACGCATTTCCAGCAACATATGCAATAAAACAGTGAAATGATCACTTGGATACCGTAGATACATCCATATAGCATCTAAGTACAAGAGGATATTAGAAAGAAATGAAACTAGGTGGGTTAAATAGATCTCCCACACTAGAGTAGCTGAAAATGACTAAAAACCCCAAACTGCATTTTATCGGAGTTGCTGCATCAATGGACTACGTAATATAAAGAGGGTTTTAACATAAAATTATGGGATAGCAATAGATCTACTCATATATTAATGACTAATGCTGAAGTACAGAGATCTAGTCTCCTCATACAAAATACAAGAGAACTCGGCAAGGGTTTCTTATCAAATACTCTGCATACAAATGTGATCTTGAGAAAATTACTGAATAATCACTGAAACACTGAAGCACAAGAGCATATAAGGCTGGTAAGATATCTGATCTGATGTATAACCCTCACGGGCTTCCTCCCATGAAAGGATGAACCTCTCAATCACAAGGAAACACTGCAACGGAGCCACCAAACCATGCAATGAACATTGCCTCCAAAATAATGCACTCCCTAGTAGAAACAGCATTGGGAGGGTATGAGAAATGTGTGTTCTGATACCACAGATCTGAAATAAGTCCTGGAGCTCACCAAACAGATCTCTCAAGTGAAGGAAAGCTTCCTCCAATGAGAAACTAGCTCAGAAGCCGGGATTACAATCCCTTCCACTGCTGCACCCAGCAACACTACACAATCTCCGGCAAGTTGTGCTGATGAAGATGGCTAAATCTTGGCCTAAAAACCTGATGTGGAATGATAAATTCAAACTCTCCCAATGAGCTCTTCAAAGGAAAGAGATGGGATTCCCGCCCGAGAACACCCAGTGCTAAATAGCATTGCAGCTTTGCTTAGCAACAAAGCAGCAACAATTCTTGGCAGCCAAGAATAATAATCTACAACATGATGAATAATGTTTCCATCCTCTTCCTTAAATAAGATATGAGTTTTCTTTCCTTTGGCCCCACTCACTTAGGTTACTTCTAACCCAAGTTACATTTCCCTCCAAAATTGTGTTATCCATCCTAGGATTCCTCCTCCACTAAAATTGTGTTGTTGACTTAGTCAAAGTAGCTTCAAATTAACCCTGTTCACACATGGAGGTGTATTATTGAGCTAGAAAGAGTGTATCCTTTCAAACTTGGAGTTTCTTTATCCTCCTTAGTATACTTATGTGCTTTTCTACCCATTTATTTACCGGCTACAACTGCTGCTAACTCTAATGTTCCATTTAGCTTGGAAGTTAAAATTTTGGGAACATTACAATTCTTCAAAAAACAGTCGAGCCAGCCATGGAGAAGTGGTTGAATGAAGTACACCAGGTTGAAAATCAGTGCACCGAAATGATTCAACCATTGAAAGACTCTTACGACAGCATAAAATAAAAAACTCATGGTGCACCTGCTGAGTGACTCTAGATGAGTCACATGTGAGTTTCGGGGACCTATTGTTCAGGGCCCAACTTGGTTCATTTTTTAGTAAAAGACTGCTCATTTTGAGGAAATGGAGTGCACGATCCAGTGAAAAGAAGACAATCATGCAAAGTTTAAAGGATTCGAGTGGAATTTTAGGAGTCTTAGGGGCTTTGGGGTGGGTCAAAGCTCCTCTTTTTGTAAATGGATTTGATTGTTTTCGAGTATTTTGAGATCCTCTTATGGTTTGCAGACCATGGTATTGTAAGAAAGAATTTTATATAAGGATATTTATTAGGAAGTAAATTCAATGATATAAGTCTGAATTCTTTCTATCTTTTTGCATTTTGGGTCTAAGGAAGACTCTACAGTTGTGTGCGCAGAGGCCTTACAAAGCCTACAGTTGTGTGTGCAGGGTGATTAATAGAGTAATTGAACAACATCTTTCATAACAAGTTAATGATTCAACGAAGCTAGGATTAATCCCTAAGTAGAGATAAGCCTTAAAGCCACACTTCATAGTCCCTCTAGATTCAGAAACCTAGTTCTAGCATCCCCAAATATTGCCTCAGGTGAGTGTGTCATCTATGCAGCAAATAGTTTTCGAAAGGGATGGTAATAGATGATTTTGTTGGTAGCGCAGCGACTCCAAACCTAGGTCTAGAACCCCTCAAGCCAACATAGGGCCATGTGGTGCCCTCTAATTGGCCCATTTGGTGGCCTATGATTGGCCCACCACTTCAACCGTACACCCAATAACTGTGTGCCATGTTCTGTCACGAGATTAGGCCACATGTCATCCATAAAACCCAATCAAATTGTTGACATCAGCACCATGTCAACATATAAACTTCGACGTCAGCATCCATACCCTGCACAATCAACCCTGCAAGTTGAATTTTTTACTATTTGTTAACAACTTAAGAATGTGATAATTTACTCTTATGGTGTCAGATTGAGACGATTCAAGAGTCATAGGAATTAGATGACGAGATCTACGATTTGGCGCCAGTTTCTAGATATTTTTAGAACTTTCATTTTTTAGCATATTTTTATCCCCTGGATCACGCCTCCCCACTCGAATATTTTGGGTCACCAAAATTATATTTTTATTCAGAAATTAATTGAGGGTACAACTCCCTCACTTTCTTGGTCTCTATCCACCTTTCTTTGCTTAGATTGGCACCTTTGAGCCCCACACAAAGACACTCCATGTTGCCTCTACGTGAAGTTCTTGTCTTCCTATCAAGAATAGAGCCTTCCTGCAACTCATTTAAATATTCAGGAACAAAATATTTTATAGGTGGAATTTGAACATTCTCTTTGTTAGGAGTGGAGTCTGATTATATTCTTTATGTATCGTCGCATTGGATCCTTTTCCTTTACGGGGTGGCAACACAGCCTGTCGTTTGATCGACGTCAAGGGGGTCCAACGGGTGGTGGCGGCAGTGCCCCTGAAGCTAAAAAAAAAGATCTAAAAATTCCTTGTAAAATATTATAATTTCGTATTCAATCTAAGTTTTTCATTAGGCAGATGATATGACAGTAGAAGTTATGTTTAATTTAGGGTTTTTTTCCCCTATAAGGCAGCCCCCTTTGTTGTATGAGGGTATTATATTCCAGCAATGTATTGGGTGTATATTTTGAGCAAGAAATACTAAGGGGGATTGTGTGATAGAGTAGATGATATTACACTAGATCTATTGTAGGTTGTGTCTCTTAATTTTGTTGGATAATAAAAATGAAGGACTGGATGTTTCCGTGGACGTAGCCCAAGTTGGGTGAACCACATATATCTGTGTCTCTCTTGTTTTATATGTTATTTATGTGTTTGTGTTTCTGCATATTTTATGTGTTCCATTTCTCTGTAATATATAATTTTCTAACACTCTTCTTGATCATCAATCTAGGAGGCTCATATAATCTCAAGTTTTCCACAATCACAATAGAATAAATTTTCATGCAAGGTGGAAAATCTAATCAGAAAGCGTTGTTACCAATCTTCAAGATTTTGAAAGGACCATATTTGATTGGCTTGATGTTTTTACCTTCACCTTGTAATCTTTCCTTGTTGATGTACAACCAAAATTGATCTCCCACTTGGAAATCATAATCAACCCAATGCTTATCATGTCTTCCTTTGTACTTATCTTGGCTTTTCTCTAGTTGTTCTTGTACCATTTGATGCACTATTTGGATTTTTTCAATGAAATGATTTTCTTTGTCCACATCACTATCTCCATCTACTGCAATATCTTTACCAAAGATGGAATCCAATGGAGATTTTGGAAAATAACCCAAAAAATCTTCAAATGGAGATACTTGTGTTGATGAATGCTTGGCATGATTGTAGGCATGTTGGATGTGATGCAAATACTCATCCCAAAGTTTAGGATGCTTACCACAATATCCTCGTAGGAGATGCACTATTTTTTTGTTCACTACTTTTGTCTCGTCATCATTTTGTGGTTGAAATGTTGTTCTCTTCTTCAACTTTGTGTCCATGAGTTCCCATAAAATTTACTAAAACTTCCTAATAAATCAAGAATATCGATTACAAATGATCGAAGAAGGTAACCCAAAATAAACCCTTGCATTTTATAAGAACACCCTTGCATTTTTTTCAGCTGTAACCTATTTCTTACAAGGAATCAACACACACATTTTTTTGAAACAATCCACTAAAACATATAAATAACTATCATCTTAATAGACATTGAAATCCCCCCAACAAAACTCATAGAAATACTTTCCCAAGGAAGAGAAGGGATAGGAAGTGGAGTGTACAAACAAAATTTCCTATTACTTGGCTTACTAGTAGTGCACATAAAACATCCTCTTACATATATTGATATAGTTTTATTCATACGAGGATAATAACAATACCTATGTAATTGAGAAACTATTTTTCCTATACCAAAGTGACCATCAATAAGAGAAGTATGGGATTACCTTGTGAAATTAACTCTTTCACCTTGTGGAACATGTAACTTTCCAAGATGATACAACAACTTGTTATGAAAATGATAATCCAACTCTTCAACATGATTTTCTTGACTCAAAGTTGCATAAAAATATTTAAAATCTTCATCTTGAGCATATTCTTCAATATAAATTTCATGCATGATTGATTTATTCTTAAGAATGACAAATGCATTAACAATAGGCCTTGATAACATATCTGTAACTTTGTTATGTATACCTTTCCTATGTTCATTTTTACAACTAGAGTCAAATTCCACTTTGGATAGTTTAGATGGCTAAGATTATAATTGCAATATATTCTTGTTTTCGAGAGGACCAAAATCGACCTATAGATCACCCCAGTCAATTAATAAGAAGTTAAGTTATGAATTATTTTATATATTAATTAAATGGAATGGGTCGAACTCAACACATGTGGATTATGTTATAGGTCAATTTGGGCACCATTCCCATTGACTTGGTTAAACTAGACATCATCCCCAAAACCAATGAATAGGGTTTATCATCCCCTATCATTTAAGTTGCTACAAGCCCTAAGACAAAGAACAAGAACAAATCATCCATGACTTCTATTGCAAGGTTTCCAAGATTTGAAGTACATGTTATATCACCTATGATCCCACCAACGCAGTCTCTCAAGGGGCTAAGTGCTTTGCATATGCAGGTAACCCCACTCAAGGGTGCTCTACAAAGCACTTCTCGACACTCAAGGGTGCGTTGGTCAAATTAGGAGTGAAATTCTCATTGTTCCGGAATCTCTACTTGGCTAGTGCCTTCTAGAAGAGTGAATATGTGTCAAAATTTGAATCCATATGTCCATTTGACATCTATAAGCTTGGGAACATGTCTTGCCTATTATTAGAAAGTCATTGATTGTAAAACTACCTTCAGCAAATCTATAAATTGAGCACATATCCTAGTGCTTGAGAAGGAAGAAATTGAGTAGAGAAATTCTGGTGGAATTTCAATTGAGGATTTGATTTGAGTGATATGCTGTTGGAGAGATTTTCATTGTGATGAGGCTGGGATGATGCTGGATTTGGTGACATAAAATCAATCGTTGGTTGTAACCTCCCCCTTCTATCCATTAATAACGATTGATGCTTACTTTCCCACATATGTATCTGTATAAGCTCATGTATTTCATATTATGGATTCTTATCTGATGTGTATGTTTCATCTTTAATTGATTTAACTGATTAACGTGAATAGCCATCTGTATATTGCAATCTCTTTGTTGTTTAGTGTTCATTCTTGCAGGAAATATTTTGGCAATCTAGCTTGGATTTGAAGCTACAACAAGAGTGAAAGAAGGATAATAGGAAGCACTTGGAACCCAAGTAGGTTTCTTGATCTATTCTGTGTGTCTATTTACTGTTAGGAACAATATCTGCAAAGTCTTTAGTCTGTTGTTCTAAATGCATAGCACCACATTTAGGGAAGAATGTTTTATCCGTAATTCATAATTCCACATAAAAAATTGGCGACTCTACTAGGGAAGTTTACCCTTCATCTTTGATGTGTTTGCCTTTGCTTATCGACCCAGTAACATTCACTCTCAAATATTAGGCTTTTTGAAATCAAAATTTGCACTAGAAGTGTGTTAAACACCTTGAGTTATGTTGTTTTTTGTGCCCAATGCACTGTTGAACAGGACATAGTGCTTTGCAGAGCACTGTCTCCCATTCAGGGGTGCTTTCCAACGTATTGTCTCCCCTTAGAGACTGCGTTACCCCTAGAGCCAACCAAATTCCCATTGAATTTGTCATTGCATTTGCTTTCAACCTTTTGTTTGTTGTATTTTCAAGAGCCTGATGCCTCATAGAGACCAATGACTTTACCTAAATCTTCCTCCTTTGAAAGAAAATTTTGTTCAATGTCTCTTTAAATTATTTTTCCTTATCATTTAAAAATTTATTTCAAAGTATTTTCATTACTGAATTAGATCCATTTTCTTTTGAAAAGGAAATTGTCGTTAAATTCTTCGTTTCTTATGATTTTAGTTTTCATTTTAGGAATTTCCATCACATCATCGTGGTGAACCTTGAAAGGAAAATTGATAAACAAGATCAACTTAAAATTTACATGAATTTACCTAAAAAAATATTAGAACCATAACGATAACATTTAGAAGGTCTAGGCTAGAAACGTGTTTCGGCGTCATAGAACATAGCAACTATCATTAATTTTCTGCGATACATTCCGAGTGTGATACCTCACTCCATGTACGTAAGTATATCGTATCTCATCCACGTACCTTTGGGTATATCGGGCGGTGTTATAGTACGAAAAGTATAAAGGGGTGCTCTCACTGTGTGGTTTCGCATCAGACAACGTTAATACGGACGTGGGCCTCCACGTACCTTCGGGTATATTTTGGAGGACAAATTTAGGTTGCTATCCATCCATAGTGAACTGAGTCGGTTGCCTTGTAAATTTTGATACACCGAACACAGCATTCGGGGAGATTGCTTGCCGATACTTCTTGGTTCGCCAGGAGGTATTCTACAGTTCATAGTTTCTTGGTAAACCTTTTGCCTAGCATTAGCCTTTTATTTTGTTTTTTTTTTTTTGGTTAAAATAAATTTGTCATCGTGGAAGAAAAAAATCCTTTTCCCCGTCATTCGTGTAGATTAGCATTGAAACCACTTTTACCACCGGAAGTTAATCCTGGTCGGCGAAGGCGACATCACTCTACCGAAACTAGTACTATTAGTACCTCTGGTGAAGCATCATCTTCCCATATACCAGAGTCAACAAAAGTTGTTTCTGAAAATCCTGGTTTGTCTACTATTTTTGAGACAAATTCCTCATATCTACCCGTGGTCACGATCCATCCAATCAGTGAGAGCATACCTCCCGAACCCGACGTTGTTCAACCGAAAGTTGATGCGGATCCCATCGTGCTTTAGGGGGCAGCTGTTATTGGTCAAACTGGACATCATCTCCAAGACCAATGAAATAGGGTCTATCATTCCCTTATATTCTAGTTGTTATATGCCCTAAGTGGAGAAAATTTTGATCCCGAAGTCGAACAACTGGAAGTTGTTCCTATATTGGTCACTCTACAATATATTGTAGCCATTGAGTCTCCCATATCACGCAATCAACCACCTAAAATATACTTTGGGCCTAACATCGAATTTCTTACACCTTGTTTGATTTCAATTGAAGAAATACCACAAGACAAGACACCTTTAACTCCAACTCGTTTTTGGTAGGAGATTTACCCGTATGAGTCTTTTCCTCAATCACCTTCCTCTGCTTTTGTTGATCCTGTTTCACTTTGATTTCCCATAGATTCTATAGGGTATACATTGGGTCATTTGACCATGGCTGAGACAACATCCCAGACTGAACCATCTATTTTAGCTACAACAACATCTATTGTTGCTTCATCTTTGATGTTTTGTCCACTGACTTCCCCCATGTCATCATCTGGAATCTTATCTAGTTCCTCCCTTATGAGCACTGAACAGCTTGATAATTTATTCACATCTTCAGTGCAATATCAAGTTGGTCCCATCAGTTATTCCCCTTGGTGGCCAGTGATTTCACAGAAATTACCCTCTAAAATTCCAAAATTCAATGAAAACCCTGGACAAGACTCATCAACCCATGTTATAACTTATCATTTGTGGTGCTCATCAAGCTCCTTAAATGATGACTCTGTTAGACTACATCTTTTCCAGCACACACTCACTAGGCCAACTGCACAATGAGGATGGTTATTTTACTGTGTCAACCTCGTTAAAAAATGAAACAAGTTATGAGGATGGTTATTTTACTCTGTCAACCTCATTAAAAAATGAAACAAGTGCTTCTGAGGGTAGTTCCTTTTTCTTGTGTCAACCTCGTTAAACATGAAATAAGTGCCTTTGAGGATAGTTCTTTTACTATTTTAACCTTGTTAAAAAATGAAATAGGCCATGAGCATATTTATTTTCCTCTTTCAAGCTTGTTAAAAAATGAAACAAATCCTCTCCCAGTTACGACGAGTCTTCCATCTGATCTCGTAAATGAGCCTTCATTCCATCCAGCTATTAGTAACTAGTAATCTACTTAGGTTAATGAAATGAAGCTTGGAGGGCACCTAATATTGCAGGGGGCATTCGACATGTGCTCTTGCAGGGGGAATTCAAAACATTCTTACCTATTTCACCCAATCAACTACTGAAGTTCGGGGGTAGAAACTGGTTCAGAGCTCCAAAATCCAAATGGTAACTTTCAAATGGTAAAAATTAATGGTAAAACTATTTTAATTATTCATTTGATTATTTTCAAATAATATTTATTGCTGTGAATATGGTTTTATTCTATTTTTATCATGAAATGCATATTTTTAATCCATTTGATGTTGTTCTGAACAGGTTTTACAACTGATGAATAGATTAGTCGTGCAAATTTATTTCAAGAATTATTTGACCACAAAGCATAATTTTATCCTTATTTTTCGAGCTTTGTTAAAAATGAAAAAGGACTTGAAGCGCACTTTTATCTCTTTTTCAAGCTTCGATAACAGCGAAAAAGGAAACCTTGGAGTCTTATTTTAGCTCTTTTCAGACTCTGATGATGTGAAAATATTATCAATCACTTGTCTTTTCGAGCTCGTAAAAGTAAATGAAATGATATCTACTTAGTAAAATTTTAACCCTTTTCCAAACTGAGATAGATTATTTACGAAAAAGGAATACCTTAGTCAAACATGAATAAAAAGGTCCTCTCAGATATTATTTTACACTTTTTTGGATCTGAGCGACAACTTTACGAAAAAGTGCTTATGGAGTTTTCTTTCGTCCTATTTTTCAAACTCTCTAAATATGAAAAAGGATCGGGATGTCACTGTCGTTAGTCTTGTTAAAACATAAAATAGCAACGGGCTTGTCGATCATGGCAAGAATCGAGTTTCATTCATCACTAGACTCGTTAAATTATTAAATAGCGATACATTGTTTGCCTGAAGGGTTGAATTATATATCAAGCATATGTTATCCTCCTCAAGCTTGTTAAAAAATAAAGAGGTACTAGTCGACAAATGACTGGAGAAAATTTGGGAAAGTGAACAGAACTTTTACGGTAGCAGATCGCTCTTGAACATGACACTTCACTTCATCACCATGACTATTTGGGTTGGGTAATATTCTTGACGGTTCATTCATACCTATGATTCATCATACCTCCACTTTGGTTTTGGGTCAATTCTGCCAACTCATCTCAGTGTCGCCGATATGTTCAAGAGAAGTCATCCAGTGAATACTCATCCTTCTGCAATACTCATAAGCCTCCATTCTCATGAAAGTCATCCCTAAATATTGCTATATGAAGTCACACTTTGTCTCAGAAATCAGTAACTCTCATTCCACAATAAAGTGGCTTCCTGTCGACGTCAAATCATCATCCAGGAAGTTCACTTAGAAACATCATATTCCAGTACCATGAGGCTTGTTACAACATCGAGAAGATCCTCGCTTACGGACTTTTGACTGAAAGATTTTGTTTGGTGTTCGACATCAAATCATCTATTCACACCTTATGAAATTTATTGCAGTACCTTGAGGGCCATTGACACTAATGTTGGTTCACTCGCATTTTTTAACAGCTCACATCACTGGCTAGTAATCAAATGATGTCTTACCATCTTTGACTACAAATCATATATTCGCATGGCTAGACTTGTACCCAAACGATTGAGTGAACGAGATAAGAAGACCCCGGATCTAGTTCCAGTCATCCAGGCTGCGATTTTAGGATTGTTGTACACATCATCTATACGGTGACCTTACATATAGATCATCATCCGAACATGGGCCTATATCTGTAGGAATGTTTTTATTGGGCAACATTCCAAAATAGACGACTTTCTGCACTATGTACATGTTATTAGATAGTTTATGTGATGAGCATGGGAATGCCTTCCCTCATAAATTTATGATCAAGATGATATATCATGATGTAATGTATTGTAATATTGATGTAGGTTTCCACTCCGTTTCATCTCTAGCCCATCACAGTGTAAAGCATCTCATTCAAAAAATATTGTAATTATTATTTTGACTTCATGCTTTAGGGGGCAATCTATTATAGGTCAATTTGTGCACCATTCCCAATGACCTGGTTAAACTGGACATCATCCCCAGAACCAATGAATAGGATCTATCATCCCCTATAATTTCAATTTCTACATGCCCTAAGACAAAGAACAATAACAAATCATCCATGACTTCCATTGCAAGGTTTCCAAGATTTGAAGTACATGTTATATCACCTATGAGTTCACCAACGCAGTCTCTCAAGGTGCCTTGCATATGCAGGTAACCCCACTCAAGGGTGCTCTACAAAGCACTTCCCGACACTCAAGGGTGCGTTGGTCAAATTGGGAGCGAAATTCTCATTGTTCTGAAATCTCTACTTGGCTAGTGCCTTCTAAAAGAGTGAATATGTGTCAAAATTAGAATCCATATGTCCATTTAACATCTCTAAGCTTGGGAACATGTCTCGCCTATTATTAGAAAGTCATTGATTGTAAAACTACCTTCAGAAAATCTATAAATTGAGCATAGATCCTAGTGCTTGAGAAGGAAGAAATTGAGTAGCGAAATGTTGGTGGAATTTCAATTGAGGATTTGATTTGAGTGATATGTTGCTGGAGATATGTTTATTGTGATGAGGCTGGGATGATGATGGATTTGGTGACATCAAATCAGTCACTTGTTGTAACCTCCCCCTTCTATCCATTAATAAAGATTGTTGCTTACTTTCCCACATATGTATCTATATAAGCTCATGTATTTCATATTATGGATTCTTATCTAATGTATATGTTTCATGTTTCATTGATTTAAGTTATTAACGTGAATAGCCATCTGTATATTGAAATCTCTTTGTTGTTTAGTGTTCATTCTTGCAGGAAATATTTTTGTTATCTAGCTTGGATTTGAAGTACAACAAGAGCAATAGAAGGATAATAGGAAACGCTTGGACCCCAAGTAGGTTTCTTGATCTATTCTTTGTGTCTATTTATTGTTAGGAAAAGTATTTGCAAAGTCTTTAATCTATTGTTTTTAAATGCATAGCACCACATTTACGGAATAATGTTTTATCCGTAATTCATAATTCTGCATAACAGATTTGGTCAAAGCCCCAAGAAGGCCCTCACAAAAACTAGAAATATAAGTGACCTTAAGATCATTCTCACACATTCGCTCATGAGGTATTCTTCTTGCATTTTTTGATTTGGATCGTATTTTCTATTTTGGCTCGCACAGGTTCATCAGGAGAATCTTGCGTAGGGTTCAAGATCACAGGTGAGAAGATCGCTCTATTCTGGGTGTTCTCATCGAGGGAAGCGTGCACAGTACTACATTTTTTGGGCTAGGTCTGTGGGTTGAGTGTGTCAAGACAACGACTAAGCTATTATAGCCATGGGTTCATAGTTTTAAGGTTGCGTATAGTGTTTTTGAGTCAAATCGGGTTGATCTGGACTAGGGTCGTGGGCTCAAAGTGTTTAGGTTGCGACCAAGGAAGTTTCAACCGCAGTATGAGCATGTTAAGGTTGCGGATAAGGTATTTTCTAGGAAGATCTCAGGTGGGTCACAGTCAGTTGTTTTCACAATGCCTTCATTCATATTTCGCTCAGTCACAGTCACTCCAGATCATTCTTTGAAAGAATCCTAGATTCAGATCTAGGACTGGCTAGTTGATATCACTTGGTTTCAGTGATCTGTTGGAGTCATGCTCTTGATGTTGTAGATCTGCAGATATGTATATCTGGTCTATTTTTTTCCGCTGCATATATGTATTAGGCTCATTGTACTCTCTGCTGAAAACGTTTTATGATGATCTATTGAAGAAGAAGATTTGAAATGGTTTCCCACATAGTGGGTTTTTTCCCTGGACTTGGACCAATATACTGTCTCTTATGGTTGTGCTATTGTCTTATTTTTCAATGCATGCATTGTTCTATATTCAGTTACGGTTTATGATTATTTACACTGTTTATAATTGGATGCATTTTTTATGAAGAAGTAATTTGGGCTAAAGTAATTGACACAACATAGAACAATAAGAAAAATTAACATGTTATCAAAGTTGAGGTGAAGAACAAGCCCAAGACAAGACAAGAAATGAAGCCCTCAATATCATAAAGCATATCTACAAGACAAAGTCAAGATGTCTTCCTCTACCTTCAAGGAGCATGATAAATTGGGTGATGCATCAAACTTTGTTGCATGGAAAGTCAGATTGGATATCATAGCAGACAACGATGATGTGCTGGAATACATACAAGGAAGGATCCTCGAGCCTCTAGAAAATGCCTCCGCTTCTATCAAGATCATATACAAGAAAGGTGAGTCCAAAGAAAAGCATATTATAGTTGATGGTTTACAAGATCATTTACTTGCATATGTTTGGAATTTAAGAAAGTATAATGTGTATGACAAGATAGTCGAAATGTATGAATTCAACAATCTGAATGAGTTTATCACCTTGAAATATCAACTTAAGCAGATGAGGATGAAGAAAGGTGAAATTTTTTAGTCTTACATTATGACGATCTCTCATCTTAGAAATCAACTACAAAGGGTTGGAGAGAATGTGCCTGACAGAGAGCCAGTTGTCGTGACTCTTAGAGGTATCCCTTATTTTTGGGAAACATTTATTACTACAATCAACAAAAACAATGTTCTCCCATCATTTGACGAAATTGGTGGAAATCTTACTCAAGAAGAATCAAGAATGATAGCAAGAGGAAGTATTTAGAATCATGAAGAGGGAGAGCCTGCTTCATATATCACCCATAACAAAAGGAAGAGGTCAAAAGGAGGCCCTTCAAGAAGACCTCCTCCTCAAATCTCAAAAGTAAGTAATGACAAATCACCATCACATATTGAATGCTTTAACTACCACAAGAAATTTCATTATGCATGTGATTGTCTCGAGAAGAGAAAGAGGCCACGACGCAACACCAAAAGGAACTACAATGATAAGAGAAGAGCAGACAATCAGAGGAACAACCATGACAGAAGATATGAAAAGAGAATAAATTCTTCATGCGACCGTGAACAAGAACCTCCTCCTCAAAGTAAGGTAGGGGCTCCCACATATGAAAGTAATGTTGTGAATAAATCTGAATATATTCTCATTTATGCACTTACTAGTTCTTGGCCATTAGATTTGTGGGATATTTGGTTGGTTGAAAGTGGAGCCACCCGTCACTTCTCTGGATACAAATAAGTTCTCTATAATTTGGTAGAGAGGGAGACTAAGTTGAGAATCATTCTTAGAGATAAATCCACTCATCCCATAAAAGGATTTGGATCTGTTAATTTTTAGTTGAACTCTAGGGAATCAATATTGTTTCATGGTGTTATGTATGTGTCAGGTCTCATGAATAATTTGATTTCTATATCCTCATTAGAAGATAAAGAGATGGGGATTTCCTTAATCAATGGAAAGGTCTTATCTTGGAATTTTTATTCACAAATGAAAGATGCATTCACATTAGGTATGAGATCTGAAGAACTCTACAAAGTCACAGGAATGCCACTTCTAGCATTGGTTCATAATACCAAGCTGGCTCATCTACACTATGATGATACTCTGAAATTGAAGAGACTGGTCTCATGTATTCAAGCTCATCATGATGGAGTCTATCTAGATTGCACAAGTGGAAAGAAAACAAGAAGACCATTCCCCTCTAGTAAGAAAAAAAATATTGACATCCTCCATCTCATCCATTCATATATATGTGGTATGATGCTTACGCATTCTATTGGTGGTCATCTCTACTACATCACCTTCATTGATGATTTCTCAAGAAATACATGGTTGTACTACCTCAAGCACAAGGATGAAGCCTCTGAAAAATTCCAGGAATTCAAATCTTTTATCGAAAATAAATCAGGGAAAAGAATCAAAATTTTCAGGTCTGACAACAGAGGAAAATACATGTCAAAAGAATTCATATCATTCTGCAAGAGAGAAGGGATCAATAAGGAAAATATTGTGCCTTATACACCTGAACATAATGGATTAGCTAAAAGGAAGAATCAGTCAATAATGGAAGTTTCTCGTGCCATGCTTCATGATCAGAAGGTACCAAATTTTTTGTGGGCTAAATCCACACATGCTAATGTATATGTTCAAAACCGGGTACCTCATCAAGCATTGAAAAACAAGACTCCTAAGGAAATATTATTAGGTAACAAACCCAACATTAGTCATCTTCGTATATTTGGATGTCTCGTATTCTTTCATGTGAAGAAAGACAAAAGAAACAAGTTGGAAGCTACAGGAATAAAAGGTATGTTTATGGTCTACTATGAAAACTCTAAGGCATACAAAATATATATTTCTTGTCAAAGGAAGGTTGATATTAGTAGGGACATAACTTTCGATGAAAATGAAACACTTTGTAAAGCAAGAGACCTTCCTCTACCTCCCAAGGAAGATGATGATGACAGTGGTATTTTAGATGGTACTTCTAATGTTGAGTCAGATGATATTGATGTTCCCATGGAACCTATGGATCTGTTAGATCCACCTCACTATGAACCTACTTCAAAGAAAAGATCGATTTGGCTTCGGACACTCTACAGGACAATGAAAGAAGCATTCCCATTAAAATATGCTTCAGGGAAAGGAAGGAACCATGAAGGTATCAGGGATATGTAGATGATATGAGCATCATGATTCAAGTTGGACCATCCTCATTCGAAGAAGCAGTCAAAGAACAAGTTTGGAAGGATGTTACAGTCAAGGAATATAAATCTATGCGAAAAATGATATATGGGATATTGTGTCAAGACCGCGTGGGAAGTCTGTTGTGACATCGAAGTGGTTATTTAATATCAAGTATGGAATCGATGGCAACATTGAGAAATAAAAATCAAGGTTCATAGCTTGAGGTTTCTCTCAGAAAGAGGGAGAATATTACAACAATATATTTGCTCCTGCAGCTTGATACACAACTATCCATTTGATATTTGCCCTTGATGCTAGTCAAGGACGATCCCTTCATAATATGGATGTAAATATTTATTTCCTTCACTGTATCTAATAGGAATAAGTGTATATTGAAAACCATAGGGATTTGAAGTGGAAGATCGCAGAAGACATTTTTGCAGGTTGAACAAAGCAATGTATGGTTTGAAGCAAGCTCCCCGAACTTGGTATGCATGCATTGAAAATTATCTAATGAAAATGGGCTTCACAAGAAGAAATTTTGATCCAAACCTCTATTTTGAATTTTTCCAAGTTATGCCATTGATTTTGGTTTTATATGTTGACGATCTATTCTTAATAGGAACTAAATCATTGATGATCGAATGTAAGAGGACATTAGCCTCTGAATTCAAGATGAAATACCTTGGTCTTATTAACTTTTTTTGGGACTTGAGGTGTGTCAAAGGCCTGGTGAGATCTTTCTCTCATAGGGAAAGTATGTAGTAAAGCTGTTGGAAAGGTTTGGTAGGACCAAGTGAAAATACATGACTACCCCGATGGAGATGAATTTCAAGAAGCTATGTGGAAAAGAAGTTGGACCTGATATGGAAAATACATCTAAGTACAGACAGTTGATTGGGGCTATTTTGTTCCTTGTCAAGACCCGTCCATATATATGTTATGCAGTTAAAACATTGAGTCAAATTATGACTAATCCCATTCATGTGCATTCGCTTGTGTCCAAACATGTATTGAGATGCTTACATGGATCGATCACACTTGGTCTGAGATATTCTGCTGGAAATATTAACCTTCATGGATACACTGATGTTGATTGGGAAGGTAATGTTTATGATAGAAAGATTACATTTGGATGATGATTCAGCCTTGGTTCTACCATGACATCCTAGATGAGTAGGAAACAAAAGTAGGTAGCATTGAGCATCGTGGAAGCAGAATACATTGATGCTAACACGGCTAGTTGTGAAGCTGTGTGGTTAAGGAAGATCTTTGGTGAGTTGTTTGGTCAATTATTAGATACCACAATGATATATTGTGACAACAAGAGAGGAATCCATTTGGTAGAGAATCTTGTATTTAATGACAAGTCCAAGCATATCAAGATTTGATATCACTTTATCTGTGACATGGTGCGGAGAGGAGTTGTTAGACTCCACCAAATATCGATAGATGAGAAGATAGTATATATTCTCACCAAGTCACTTCCAAAAGGAAAATTATTGTTCTTCATAGAACAACTTGGATTGATTGATGCAGGCCCTTAGGATGAGGGGAAACAGTGATCGAGGACACTAAGCAAGCTCTTCCTGCCCTGATTGAGATCTTGGGGTCAGGAATTGAGATAAAGGGCTATTGGGGTTGAGGGATCTCTGGAAAATAGGGCTTTTACCTATCTGTTACCCAGGGTTGATATTTTTCTCACCTATCTTCATAAGGTTAGAGATGTTTCTCCCGTATCTAGTCTATGTAGAGTATACCCTAGTTGGCATCATACCCTCAAGTAAGGCTTTATGGGAATACCACTCCTTGTTTGGCTAATGATTTGAGAGTTTACTTGGGGTGTACAACCCAATTTGATTATGATGCAGGTGTTCTACCACATGAATCAGGAGAGTTTTTTATGGGAAGATTGGTAAGAAAAAATATTGGGTTGCTAATTTCTCCCCTTTTGTGATTTTAGGTTGAGAATGGATTCCCCGATGAGATTCCAAGGTCAGAGATGTGCTCCCCTATATGATGAATTATCATGTTGCTAAGTACATGTGGAAGTTATTTCTCCTTTATTCTTCTTCTTCTATATTCAATAAATTTTTAGCAAATGGAATTGAGTTGTGACGACACCATAATGTTAATATCTACAAGCAAAGATTACCAAGTGGAATTATTCCTAGTTGAGATGGAGTGTTAATTTTTAAAACTAGAATAAAATTCCATTTTTGATAGATCAAATGGTTAAGATTATAATTGCATTAGATTCCTCTTTTCGAGAGGACCAAAATCGACCTATAGATCACCCCAATCGGTTAAGCATAAGTGAATTTATGAATATTTTATTTATTAATTAAATGGAATGGGTCGGCCTCAACACATGTGGATTTGGTCAAAACCCCAAATGGTCCCTCACAAAAGCTATATATAGAAGAGAACTAAATATAATTCTCACACATTCTCTCATGAGATGTTCTTCATGCACCTTTTTCTTTGAATCGTATTTTTTGTTTTGTCTTGCACAAGTTCGTCGGGAAAAGCTCTTGCAGGTTCAGGATCACACGTGAGAGGCTCGCTCTATTATGGGTCTTCTGAGCTAGGGACGCAGGCACAATAATGAAATTTTTGGGCTAGGGTCATGGGTTGAGTGTGTCAAGACAATGGCTAAGCTGCTATGGCCGCAGGCTCACAGTGTTAAGCTCGTGGCTAGGGTTTCTAATTCAGATCGAGCTGATCTGGACTAGGGTCGTGGGTTCAGACTATTTAGGTCACGGCCAAGGAAGCTTCAGCCATGGGATGAGCATGTTAATGTCGTGGCTAAGGGAATTTCTGGGAAGATCTTATTTGGTTCACAGTAAATTATTTGCGTAGTGCCTTCATTCATTTTTCACTTAGCCACAGTCGCTTTAGATCAGTCTTTGACAACATCCTAGATTCAGATCTAGGACAGGGTAGTTGATATCACTTGGTTTCAATGATCTATTCGATTTATGTTCTTGATGTTGTATATTGGTAGACCTTTAGACATGATCTATTTTTTTTCGTTGCATATATGTATTGGGCTCATTTTACCCTCTGCTAAAAAAAAATTATGACGATCTATTGAAGAAGAAGATTTGAAATAGTTTTCCCCATAGTGGGGCTTTTCCCTGGTCTTGGACCAAACTGTTGTCTCTTATGGTTGTGCTATTGTCTTCTTTGTCACAACATGCATTTTTCTATCTTTGGTTACAGTTTATGATTATTTAAACTGCTTATAATTGGATGCATTGTTTATGAAGAAGTAATTTGGGCTAAAGTTATTGACACAACATAAAAAAATATGAAAAATTAACATCTTATACCTAATTACCAAATGAAATTGTTGCAGGAATCCCATCCATATGAAATGTCTATCCTGTTGTAGCTTGGTTTTTTACTGTAAATATTGGAAGGTTGATGGTCAACATGAATAATCGTTTATTTTCCCATCAAATAATGCTTCATTTCTTCATGCTTTGTACCAAAGCATGCGACTCTTTATCATAAGTTGGATAGTTAATCACTACAAATGGAAAAGGTTTCAGAATGATAACATATTGGCTTACCATGATGCATCAAAACTATTCCCATAGCATATTCGCTTGCATTAGTTTAATTTTGAAATGGCTGCTTAACATCTGGAAGTGATAGAACTAGTGTTGTACTTATCTTCTCTTTCAAATTTTCTAAATTTTTTTGTTGCTTTCCTCCCAACTAAAAAAGCTACTTCACACTTGTCAAAGTATGTAATGGTGTTGCAATGAATGAGAATTTAGCGATAAATTTAATCCAATATTCATTTGCTCCTAAAAAGCTCCTAACTTCTATTACATTGTTGGGATTAGGCCAATTCACAATAACATCAACTTTGGAGGGATCAACCTTCAATTCACCACCTCCTACAATATGACCCAAGTAAACCAAATAGGTCTTCCCAACTTCACATTTAGACATATTCAAATACAAATTTTCCTTTTTCAAGACATTTATAAATCGCTTTACATGCTTGACATGCTCTTCACGAGTCTTACTGATAATAAGAATATCATCTAAGTAGACTATGAAAAAATCATCAAGGAAAGGTTGCAATACATCATTCATAACTCTCTTGAATGTGGCAAGTGAATTACAAATTCTAAACGACATAACTAACCATTCAAAAAGACCTTGTTTTGTCTTGAAAGAAGTTTTCCAAATATCAACTTCAACAATCCTTATCTAATGATAACCACTTCTCAAATATAACTTAGTAAAATAAATAATATCCTTTAACTGATCTAGAAAATCATCAATGCAAGGAAGAGGATGGTGATTAACTACTATGATCTTGTTCAAAGCTCAAGAATCCACACACATGTGCCATGTGCCATCTTTCTTCATAACCAAAACAATAGGACACCCACAAGGAGATGTACTAGGTATGATGAACCCTTTGTAAATCATCTCTTGAATTTTCTTCTTAATCTCTGCATTCTCCAAAACTGACATTCTATACATGCCAATATTCAGAAATGGTGCATCATGCTACAATTGTATCTCATGTTAGATTCTTCTTTTTGTAGGTAACCCTTCAGGTTTTTGAAACATATTTTCATAACTGTTAACAACTTCAGCCAATTCATTCTTAAGTTTAGAGTCACATCCTGATAAAGCTTCAGTTTTAGTAGTATCTTTAGCTTTAATCATCAACAACACAAAATTATTACTAGCATTCACAAACCTTTTCATTTGAACTGCACTAACAAGAGATAAGTTCATCTTCTTGCGATGTGCTCTAAATACTCAACTCCATCTTTGAAGAGATGATATTTTTTCTCATGATGATAGAATACGGATTTTCGGTCATATAAATATGGACTCCATAAGAGAGTCCCACAAATACCAAGTGGTACAACATATAGCTCACTCATCTATAAAATTAATAGTGATGGAAAATTTGAGTTTACATTTTCTTGTCACTTTCAATTTAGCATCATCACATACCCAACCCATGGGATAAGGATTTTCATGAGGGGTTTAGTCTCTAAATTAATTTTATCGAAAATTGCTTCGGAGATAATATTGACTTGAGATCCACCATCAAATAATGTATCAACCTTTGCATTTTTTGTAATGACCCTTATATGAAAAATCTCACTTCTTTCTTTATCATTTTGAGATTCGACGGGCTTTCCAGAAGAACTAGTACTTGCATTGGAAGTTATACCTTTCATTCTCAAAGTTGTGATTTTGGTCTCATCACTTCAATCATATCCTAGATCTTGTTGAGTTGTAGCATCTGTATTTTTATTCCCCTTGTTATTGAAATTCTTTGGTCTCAATTCTAGATGTAAGTTTTAGCAGTGGTCTTCATCATGGCCATCTTTTGAATATGTTTACAAGTAATTTTTTCTCCCTCTTTCTTGACAATAGCATTCTTCTTACCTTTTCCTTTAAATTTCCCCTTTTCTTTGTCTTCATATTTAAAAGGTTTCTTGTTGCACCCTTGAGGAACATTCTTGCCTCATGATTCTAAATGAGTTTCCTGAACACATACTTCTCTAGATTGGTGGGACTAAACATAAGTATAGTATGTCTCAAATAACTATGAAATCCACTTATATACTTAAGGAGAGTATCTTGTGAGGTCAAATCAACACCCAAGATTAATGATTTTTTTATAAATTCTTGTGTGTAACTTTGGACACAGACCTTTAGCTTTTCTAAATTTTTTCCAATCCATAATTTATTTTTGCATGTGAGCTAATGGATAAAATTTCCTTCTTAATGCAACTATAAAATAATTCTAAGAAGGGATAATTTTACCACTTTTCTTTAAATATTCTTGAGTTCTGGCCTCCCACCAGATGAAAGTTGCACCTTCCAAGCGAAGATAAGAAATTTGTATCTTTGTAACATTATCATCAATATTTTGAATCTTGCAATAGAATTCAATTTGTGAACCCAATTATCCAACTTTTCAACATTTACTTCTGCACTGTACATTGGCAATTCAAACTTGACATCAAGCTTAATCAAAGGAGACTTAGTATGTCCTCTTGGAGAAGTATGAGGAGTAGATCTATTGGAAGAAGAAGGCAAGGAAGGAGGAGAGGATGGAGGTGAATATGGAGGAGGTTGAGGCTTGCTCGCATTACCACAATCACCTTTTGGTTGATTATAACTTTCTCCTTGCAACCGTGTTGTTCTCTCATTGTACAACATGTTAGCGCAAGGAGTCACTCCTTGACTACAAAAGGAGTAAGCCTTACACATCATAGTTAATTTCAAATTTTAAAGGGTTGTTTGAGTGGTGGAATGGGTTCTCAAAGATTTTGAAATGTTTTTTTTAGATTCTTTAAAACTTTCATGCATTTGGAAATTTGTGGCAAGTATAAATTGTATGGGTAAATTGGTAGTATATGGAGCAGAGTGTAACAAATGGAGAATTTGGATAGCTAGTACCTATTCTAGTAAATATTCCTATCCTAAATCAGTCACACATCTATGATGATGGCTCTTTACACAAACTTTGTTTATGCAAAGTAAACAACATTCAGAAAATAAATTACATGTATAAAGTATTCCATAAATCCTTTATGAAATCTTGATTGACATTTTCTATAACACATATATCATTTGCAAAAAGCTGAAATAAGATAATTTACTTTTTAATCCTTTAATAGTTTCTTTGTAATATCCCAAATGGGGAAATTTTTTCTTTGTCGGGAATATCTTAATATATTCCTAATTTCCACCTCCGGGAGTATTAACAATCAACACTGAACTATCTCAGAGATTGACTACTGGGGAATTTACTGGATATATCATCATCACAAGGAAGAATGAGATCCAGAGGCTACCTGGCCCACTAGCAGACTCTGACAATAGAACTTGTCAAGAGCTAATAATTCCCTTCGAGGAATTTCTGCACCAGCTGTCCATGAGGACACTGTATAAGGAAGCCCATATGAAAATAAGGCCATCCAATGCCGGGATGCCTTGGAACACATATGATACAAACTCCCTGCAGAATATAAGCTCAAATAAATAACCCTAAGGGGGTTATTCAGATCTCCCACCAACATGTATAGTGAAACAATGCTCAATAAGGGAATCTTCAGCAACAATAAAACTCCAATATGAAAAGTAGTGAATAATGCATCATATAATGACAGAAGAGTAAAAATCTGATACAAAATGTATAGAAACAAATATTATACAAGATCCTTGAGGGAAAGACCTCTCAAGGTGAGTGCAAACCAGCCTCTAAGGAAATTGTACATGGACATGAGAATACACTACTGCATAAAACCCAGCTACTCTATAACTGCGCAGTCTCTAAGGGGAAATGACTGCAATCTGATATACATGGGAAGATATGACATGATGTGCTCAAATAAATATGGGGGAGAAAGATCTCAACCCCAAAAAACAGTATTACATCAATCCTCTAAGGGATTGGCTAAAATACATAAAACACTAAAATGTTGGAGTTGCAGTGTAGCTGCTGCAACTCAATAATAATAAAAATAGGAGAAGGGAAATATATGCTGCAATAACAATGAATCCTCCTCCAATGATCTCCAAAGTGAAGGAGCTGATCTCTTTCCTGAAGATGGCACTCACTAGTGCACAAAATGAGCTCCACCTGCAAACCCTCACTGAGAATAACGTTGTAAGAGAAAGGGACTGAGCTAGGCATGAGAGAAACATATATGGCCTGCTGCCAAATCTGAAATAAAGCTCTGATATGACCCTTTTCTGACCTCCTAGAGAAGGAATGAGCTTCCTCTCTACAAACCAGCTCCGGAAGTGGTAATGAAGGTCCCTCACTGCAACACCAGCAACTCCAGCATTCTCTTGCTGCAAGAATAATTAAGTAGTTGTAGATTACTACCTTGGTGTCATGCCATGATGTGAGGAATATGAATTAAAATCTCTCCATGGCCTCCCATGGAAGAGAAGGGCATTCCTAAACAAGAATCCCTCTTGTGCTAAGCAGCAACAAGTTGAAGAGAGCTTCAACTTCGAATTTTATTTTCCAAAGCTACCTCCACAATAGCTCTCCTTCATATTTTATGCATTGTGCTCATGGACCCCACTCACATTAGGGTTTCTCTCATTTTAATTTCCCTCCACTCCAACTACGCAATCTTCTTGTGCAAGCTTCCCCTCTTAGGGTACGTTGTTGACTTTAGTCAACTATGGTTTAACTCACTTGCTTTTGGCCCCTTTTCACACTTGGGCTGTTATCTTAGCCACTTAAGTGAATTTTTTCACCTTAGGAGTGTTTATTAAAATGCTACATTGGGTTCCCTCGCCCATTTTTTTCCTTTTATTAAAATAAAAGCAAGATTAATGTTCCAAATACTTTATTGCAAAATTTGGAACATTACAATCCTCCCCTCCCAAAACTTGCTTGTCCTCAAGAAAGAGCAAGGATGAACTGCAAAAGGAACCTCCACTCAAGGCATGGAATCTGAAATATCCACATGTAGATCCTCCACCCTCAAGCAATCAAGAAAAATGAGTCACCCTCCAACTAGGCAACTCCATAAAGTACTCCTCCACCTTGTGCTCATGAGAAATAGGTGGGCTGAATTTCTAAACTTGGTAAACTTCATATCCTACCCCACGTTGTCCTCTTCTCCAATTATGATGAATGTGGAGTGAAAGGTGAACTTGGGCTGCAATAGTGTTGCCTTCAAGAGGCAAAATGAAGTCTAGTTCCCCAAAGGACCTCTCCTCCAACGCTGCAAATCAAGCTGGCCCAAATCATCTCACATGTGATGAGTTGGAATTCATCAACATATGGTATTCAAACAATCATATGGTCCACCTTATGGAGAAATGCATGGCTGAACATGGTGACCATATCTTCTTCCATACTCCCTTAGAGCATGTGCTGCAAAAAGAATTGGAGGTCTTCTCTCCCAAAGGGCACTTCCACCCAATGAGTCTATCCCTCCTCATCATACATATGGGGCTTCTGCTGATATATAGCTGAAATGAAATGGTCTTATCTAGAGACCTAAGCCACCCCATCATTCATAAAACCATGAAGTGCCTCCTCCAAAAATTCAACTCTCCAAATAGCTCCTCCCACATGAAGGAAAGAGATGAAGCTTGGAAATCATGGGTTGCCCATTGCTCCTCCTGACACATACAACATGAAAAATAGGGATAATAACCCTCCCAATGGGAATCTTCAATTTATTTTCCTGCTTCAAAATGATGCTTCCTCTAAACAGCTTTCCATCAACAACATGTAGAAGCATAAACTTATGAGAGCAAGTAGGTGAAATTTGGTCCCATGCATGGAACCAGCGCAGGGCATCATTGGCCTGCCTCAAAATAAAAATTAACAAGTGTCTTTTCAGCCACTTGTTTTCTGCCACACTCATCCTGCAAGATGTGATCATGAAAAACAAAATTTGGTGCCAATGGTGCACACCAAAACTATGTGGCTTTCCCCCACAAACCACCCATAAGATGGTCATCTTTCTTGCTGCAATAGACCATAAATATAGTTGAACATAATGTACAAGAAAGAAGGGTCCTCCTTGATATAACATGCTGATCATAAGAATAAGAGAGTGCCAAACATAGAGCAAATGATTACCTCCCTTACTATTCACTTTGGTCTTTGAGCTGAAAATGGCTCCAATGAAAAGTCCCCCCTACTACAACATAGCAGGGGAGTGGTTGTGCCAACCATCACATCATCCTTGGGCTATGCGTCTAGCCATATGCTGATGTGCATCCATTAGAAATCCCTTCCAAGTGGACTCCTCCATCAATGAAGAATATGCATGGAAAGTGCATGAAAGAAGAACCCAAAAATTTTGCATGTAGATCCCTCTTCTTGTGCTTGTGCAACCAAGCCAAGAGAGTCAAAATGTAGTGAGGAATGCTTTCCTCCATTACTCCTTCATGCTCATCACCTACATGCCTCCAAAATGCATCACTTGTGAAGTGGCTTGGAAGACACTCCAACAAGTAACTCAAGCTCTCAAGTGACAGCGCTGTTGGCCTTTGGAGTAGGGCCACTATCATCTAAAAGATTCCCTCTTTGACATAAATCTTGTCAAATACTCCTCCCATCATGATGCTGCAAATTTAGAGCTCCTCCCATGAAGAAGGTGCTACTTGGCATCCAAAATCAAAGAGCAATCCTCTTGCACTATGCTATTGCCTCCTCTTGCTCCCACAACATCCAAACAAAATCTGAGCAACAAGAATGTTTGATGCTCCCCTATACTTCCACCGTACCCAATCTGAAATGAGAACATAATGAATGGTAAGAGAAATTCCATCCCATCATGATGCACCCATACTCTCCTCTTTGTCCTTCAAGAGCAACAATTGTAGAATGATCCTGGGAGCTGTGGGTTATGGATCCTCCACATTTCCGCTGGGCACACTCCATCCATAAGGCTCTGCTCTTTGGTGTAAGTATCCTGCCACTTATTATCTCTCTCACAAGAGCTACCATTGTCCCAAAACAGATTTTTCCCTTTGCATTTCATGGGACATTGAAATGCAATCTCCTTCATGATAAATTTTTAAAACCCCATCCTCACATGTGATGCATGGCTCATCAATACTGTGTGAGGATGATGAGGTTTTCTTTCCTCCAAAATGGCACAGCGCAGTAAAAGTACCCTCCTCAAGACAATCATCATGCAATAAAATACTATCCTCCATGATAGATGCAAACTCATGCATACCTTGGAGAGATTCGGAAGAATCTTGCTGCAAGAGTCTCCTCCTCAAATGTGTTGGTTGCCTCAATAGCTGAAGGTGGAGGCTACTTCTCCAAGAATTTACAGTGCTAGCATGTGCCTCTGGTGGTGACGGCTCCTCCCTCCTTTGGCCAAATCTTCTGATCAAGATCTGATAAAAATCAGCAAGAGTAGAAACCCTTGCATGCCTCCCATGGTTGAACCACCAAGTTCTTTCTTCTTCTTGCTGAACAAGTGTGAAAAGACAGAGTCTCTTGGAAGACTCTATAGGGTTTTCTCCATATTCAGCAAGATACTCACTTAGAATTTGAATTCCAAGTGTCTCCATGCTTCTGCTCTGCTCCTCTGTGAGAATAGGAAGTGCATGGTCCTTCCACTTCTCCTTCTTCTATTTTCTCAACCTCCTTGGAGAGGTTGTTGCTGGACCCAAAACTGATGATATTGATCTCATCTTCTGCATCATATCTGACCTCTTCTTCTCTAAAATTCAAACTTCACAGGCTGAGCCAAGTTTGAAACTCTAATGCCACTGTAATATCCCAAATGGGGAAAAATTTTCTTTGCCGGGAATATCTTAAGATATTCCTAATTTCCACCTTCAGGAGTATTAACAATCAACACTAAACTATCTCAAAGATTGAATGCTGGGGAATTTACTAGATATATCATCTTCATAAGGAAGAATGAGCTCCAGAGGCTACCTGGCCCACTAGTAGACTCTGATAATAGAACTTGTCAAGAGCTAATAATTCCCTTTGAGGAATTTTTGCACCAGCTGTCCATGAGGACGCTGTATAAGGAAGCCCATATGAAAATAAGGCCATCCAATGCTGGGATGCCTTGGAAAACATCTGATACAAACTCCCTGCAGAATATAAGCTCAAATAAATAACCCTAAGGGGGTTATTCAGATCACCCACCAACATGTATAGTGAAACAATGCTCAATAAGGGAATCTTCAGCTCCAATAAAACTCCAATATGAACAGTAGTGAAGAATGCATCATATAATGATGGAAGAGTAAAAATATGATACAAAATGTATATCAGCAAATATTATACAATATCCTTGAGGGAAAGATCTCTCAAGGTGAGTGCAAACCAGCCTCTAAGGAAATTGTACATGGACATGAGAATACACTGCTGCATAAAACCCAGCTACTCTATAATTGCACAGTCTCTAAGGGGAAATGACTGCAATCTGATATACATGGGAAGATATGACATGATGTGCTCAAATAAAGATGGGGGAGCAAGATCTCAACCCCAGAAAACATTATTACATCAATCCTCTAAGGGATTGGCTAAAATACATAAAACACTAAAATTCCAGAGTTGCAGTGTAGCTGCTACAACTCAATAATAATACAAAATAGGAGAAGGGAAATAGATGCTGCAATAACAATTAATCCTCCTCCAATGATCTCCAAAGTGAAGGAGCTGATCTCCTTCCTGAAGATGGCACTCACTAGTGCACAAAATGAGCTCCAACTGCAAACCCTCACTGAGAATAATGCTGTAAGAGAAAGGGAATGCGCTGGGCATGAGAGAAACATATATGGCCTGCTTCCAAATCTGCAATAAAGCTCTGATATGATCCTTTGCTGACCTCCTAGAGAAGGAATGAGATTCCTCTCTACAAACCAGCTCCGGAAGTGGTAATGAAGGTCCCTCACTGCAACACCAGCAACTCCAGCGTTCTCTTGCTGCAAGAATAACGCAGTAGCTGTAGATGACTGCCTTGGCCTCATGCCATGATGTGAGGAAGATGAAGTAAAATCTCTCCATGGCCTCCCATGGAAGAGAAGGGCATTCCTAAACAGGAATCCCTCTTATGCTAAGCAGCAACAAGTTGAAGAGAGCTTCAACTTTGAATTCTATTTTCCAAAGCTACCTCCACAATAGCTCTCCTTCATCTTGTATGCATTGTGCTCATGGACCCCACTCACATTAGGGTTTCTCTCATTTGAATTTCCCTCCACTCCAACTACGCAATATTCTTGTGCAAGCTTCCCCTCTTAGGGTACGTTGTTGACTTTAGTCAACCATGGTTTAACTCACTTGCTTTTGGCCCCTTTTCACACTTGGGCTGCTATCTTAGCCACTTAAGTGACTTTTTACACCTTAGGAATGTTTATTAAAATGCTACATTGGGTTCCCTCACCCATTTTATTCCTTTTATTAAAATAAAAGCAAGATTAATGTTCCAAATACTTTATTGCAAAATTTGGAACATTACATTCTCACTCACACCTTACTAGTTGATGAAATTAATTTTTTAGAAGAAATTAACAAAGACAGAAGACAAGCCATACATCCGATGTTCCTTGAGTCACAAAATCCTCCAGCATGAAGTAAAAAAGGAATTTTATTATATTCAGTCTTTAGGTAGACCAACATCTAACCTGGAAATGATATTTACAAGTGGTATATATAGAAATAGAGGCACTAAATCCATCTCTTCTAAAAAGAAGGAAACACTACTCCTAACATTTCATAGGTGTCATAATACATTAAAACCATAACCCATCGAAATCTAACTGAAAGGACAGATGTAGAAGAGAAGAAATATGGGCTGAAATGTTAAGTGTGATGTCATGTTGCCCCTTTTTCTTCTAATTTGTCTCCTTATGTATTTGGTCTTTAAATTAACCATGTACCTTCTTTTAATATGACCTCCAACAACCTCATAACCACCTTTCACCATCACTTGTTATATCTATTTTGTTACAAGTTTTTGTCCTTCCTAAACTGGCTCGAGAAATTTGGTGACAGGTGTAAAAATTCAGTTAAAACATGCGCTACTAGAAATTTCGATAGCGACAAATTTTTTTTGAAATTTTCAAAGTTTAATCCTAAAAAAAAAAAATTTAAAATGATTCATGACCTAGCAAAGAACTGTGCTAACACAATACTTTCACCATCTTATTCATATCAGATAAAGAGTTCCTGAAACATCTTTCATCCTTAAACATCAATTCTTATCCTTCTCCTTCTTCATGAGACATGACTTGTGGAGTGTGTGGTCTTCTTGAGCCAACTTGAGGGTTAGGTTCTTCAAGTGCTCCTTCTCCTCTTCTCAACCTAAACCTTGTAAGCATTCAAAAATATTGCAAATCATGTCAAACCTTTACAAAAAACATGCTCTGATACCAAATTTATCCTGGGATCAAACACCAAAATTTGTTTATTGCATCGGATGAGCCTCTACCAGGCTCAAACACATGACCTCCAACTAACTAATGAACCACCTAATCAATAGGCCAGAGGTGGTGCTCATTAATTATGACTCAGAATTTTATATTTAAAAGGAAATTGTGGAGTGGTTGTGGAATGGGTGGATTGGAGGACGTGCTTGACTAGCCTAACCCTTGGTTTTCAACAACACATATGACCGACAACGAAGTAAACAGGGGTGCGGGCCTATGGTACCCTGTCGTGCCCAAGCCCAGGGCACATGATATAATGGAATCGGGAGTGGGAAAATTAAGGGAGCGTGGTCAATGTCCCATCACCCTCAGCCATATGAAGCCCATATGACTGCACTACAAGGAAAATACCCTCTAGAGGAGGTTATAAAGGAGGTTTTTAGTGTTATAAAATTGGCCAAAATTGTCAAAAAAAACATTTGCTACAACATTTGTTTTTGGTAACGGAGGTTTTGGCAGAGCTTTTAACAGAATTTCAACACAACTAAAAAACTTGGGAGACCGAAGGTTATTACGGATGTTTTTTTCATCGATGTGCTACTAATTTGTCAACGCACTAGTGCATGTCATATAGACGGTCAGCCCGGCTACTCGAAGGTGCATGCACTGGGCCGTAAAGGTATACAACCGCACCGGGTGCACTGTAGGTGATACAACGCACGAAGTCGTTCTAATTTGTATTGGGATTTGTGCAGTGCCCATATGTCGTATCAACGCACCAGTATGTAGTCTTATAGAAGTGCACCAATGCGCAGTATCATACAAATGCACTGATTGTTCTAATTCGTATTAGTATTTGTGTGGTGCCCATATGTCATACAAATGCACCAGTGCGTAGTCTTATATAAACGCACCGGTATGGAGTATTGCACAAATGCACAGAGATTTATAATTGGTATTGGTATTTGTGTAGTACCCATAGGTCATTACAAAGGAACTGGCATACAGTAACTAACACGCACCGGTGTTAATTTTGTATTTTTTAGAAATATTTACCGGTGACAGTGCAATTATTGTGATTTTTTTTAATTCATTATTCATCAAAAGTCAACACATCTTATAACAGTATTCATATTAATTAAATTTTTATTAATGCATTTGAATGTGATGTTTGGATTAATTTGTTATATCATATCATAATTATTGTGATTTTTTTAAATTCATTATTCATCAAAAGACAACACATATCTTATAACAGTATTCATATCAATTAAATTTTTATTAGTGCATTTGAATGTGATTTTTGGATTAATTTGTTATATCATATCATCAGATTTCACATCTCTTCATTATAATATTTAATCATCCATAAATTTAATCAGTGGTGTTACACTTAACAGCAACAATGGAGAACACAATAGAATAAATTAAAACATATATATATATATATATATATATATATAAGACAGTCATTGTCATACAAAATGGGACAGTTATTGGTATCCCTTTGTCTTTCAATTGGGACACTATGTCCATAACATTAAACAAAATGTATGATTTCACAGACAAATATTTCAAAAAAGACAACGCCTTGCTTTGATATACAAACATAATGATCATCATTCTTCTCTTGAACTGTTGTCACTACTCGAGCTACTTCCATGACTTGGGTTATTTTCAAAAATGTTTTTTTCACAGTGTTGATTGTTTTATTTTTCTTCACCTTCCATCTACAAACATAAAAATAAATTGTAATGAGTGTATATACATTGGTGAGAATAATGAAAATTGCAATATTAAATAATATACATAATGTAAATTGAAAAGAAATGGCATACCATAGCAACAATTGACTCATGAACTAGACAGATTCTTTCAAAACCATGTAGTATGCCAGTTTTCAATATTTTATCTGTTGGCACAGTTCCATACTTTGTTTCCTGCAAGTTGTATGCCCCATAACAAATCATTTATTTAATATAAAAGATTTTTTGTTCTATTAATTATAGATGGAGCTAAGTAAAACAAGATCGATATATGCTTACAAATTCCACAATTAATTTCTGATATGCCAACATATACTCACAACCCATATTTAACCCAATATAAATCAATTCATCTTATGGTTCTTCTTTGTATGTTAGCACCTGTTTGAAGACATTAAATGATTATTTTTGTAAAACAACTTAAAATATACAAAAATGAAATCTAGTTAAGTTGTTATAAGGAAGTAACAATTACTCACAAACTTAGATATCAACCCTTTTCTTCCTTGTCTTCATATTTTATGTGTTGAATGGGTTCCATTTTCTTTTCTTTTCTGCAAGAAAATACTTGAAAATTAATATTTAATGCTAAATTGTTTATTTATTGTACCTAATGATCGAAAAAATCAATGATTGCATATTACATTTGAAGCATGTTGTTGTTGAGATGGCTCCTCCTGCGATGCAATTTTGTCTATTTCTTTGACCATCACCTTGTACACCTTTTTGGAAATTCCTACTAGCATATTTCTGATATCATCTCGTTCATCTTTTGAGATTTTCATAATCTTCCTGAAAATGTAACATGACAATAAACTATTTAATTTTTATATTGATATATGAAAAGTAAATATAACAAAAGTGATATTTATAAATAATTCTAGATAAACATTTAAAGGAATATTACTTTTTCATTCCTTCTTTTTTGTTGTTGTGCATTTTTGCTATTAAAAGTCTAACATGTCTCATTGACCAATTCTCTGAAAACTATTCCTGTAGTTTAAATAAAATTTTGTTCTTGGAATCATTGAATTGATTTTTGTATTGTAAGTGGAAAGAACGTCTATACATTCATTCCACTAGATCCCTCAAACTTTTGTAAAAATTTTCCCCCTTTCATTAACCTCCAGCACCACTCCAGATGAGCTAAGGAGCAAATTCATTTTCATTTGCATGTTCTATTTTTTTTATTTTCTTAGAACAACGTTCCCTTTCTGAGTTGTTGGTCCCTCTAGAACATTAAACAAATGTGAATTAATAGATTGTTTGAAACATGTTATCTAATAATTTGAAGTAAATTATTAATGAAAAATAAAAAAAGAAACTCATATTGGATCGATAGTATTTTTTCATTCACCTGATTCATCCTTTTGCAATTTTTCCATCAATATTTTACGCTCTTCTGGTCCTAGATCAAAAATAATCTTATCAAGCTTCGTCATTTTGTGGCTCTGCATGATACACAATAAAAAATACATATTAGTTAAACTTACATATAGTTCAAAAATAATATTTTTTGTAAATAATTTACAAAGAACTTGCATTTTTTTCTATTCTTGATGTGTTATCAATGTTTTTGTTACTTGATCTCTTGTCAACCATTTCTTTATCAATATGAAACTTGTACCATATCATTCATTAATATATTTTATAAATAAATTGTCAACTTTTCAAGTAAAAAAAATATCAAATAACTGGTGCTCTTTTCATGGTGTAAGCACCGCTATCGGTGCATGGTGATCTTATCAACGCACCACCCAAACAGTATAAAACATTGTATGATGCTCTATGTCAAAAAGGTGCACCAGTGTGTTACATGTTAACCATCACACCGATTAACACATACAAAATAATAAAAATCGTCTAGTGCTAGTTTTTGTAGCATATGGGTGTCGTGGAGGGGGCGGTGCAGCCTATTCTTATAAACGCCCCACGCAAACAAGGGACCACCATATGGTGCTCTCTATCAACTAGGAGACCCAGTGCGTTATATGTTACATGGTGCACCGATTAATACAAAATAAAAATAAAAATTTGCCAAACAGTACGTCATCGGTGCGTTATAATGAAATAGTGCACTCATGCCTTATTTTACATATGGCGCACGGATTTTTAAAAAAAAGTTTTAAATTTTTTATCAAAAATTACGTGCATGGTGCATTGGGATAAGACAGTGCACTGATGCGCTAACTTACGCAGGGTGCACCGATTAAAAAAATCCTTTTTTTTTTAAATTCACGCAAGGACCGACATGGATTGGGGTTCGACTATGCAAGTCGTCCTATGGGTTGGATGTCATAGGCCTATATATATAGCAATACAAACCCTATAAATCTAAAATCAAAAGCCCTAATTCTAAAATCAAGAAACAGGAAGAAGCAAGGGCAGAAACAAAAAGAATGAAGGGTTTAGGGTAAAATGGATTTATTTATTTTTCTAAAAATGAACAACAAGTTGAAAATTTTTACTTAATGCGTAAAAAATACTGCAGAAAATGTAAAAAAAACAATAAAATTTAATAATGACATCATTTGAAATTCTATGATATAGGGTTTGAATCTCCAGAGTTTCGGAATTCTGATTGTCTGAATACTTCTGGTCAAAATTATTTCGCTGCTCCACAGTGCTCTCTTGCTCCAGGTATGTCTCCTGCAAATCTCTGGCTGAAATTTTTTGAAAAAATAGTGAAATATTGAAAAGTGTTTAGTATTTAAAGAATTTTTTTATGAAATTAGATTTTCGAAAATATTTTGCCGCCCATTTTTCAATTTACCAACTTTTTTTCACTTAAAAAAAATAAAGTTGCGTTTTTTTTATTTGCGGCTTTTCGTCACTGGTGCATCAATTAAGAACACCGCACCGGTGTGTCAGTTAATAACACAACACTGGTGCGTAGTAACTAAAACAGCACCATTGTAGTTATCCGTACATAAGCACCGATAACAGTAAGTCCATTTTTAAGGCACCAAAATTACTTTTAAGTGTGTGCGCTAAAATTTATTGTTGATTTTGCTCAAATGCAAGGAGAAAATATCGTAATTATATCGAATGGACAATTCTTCAAAATCCAACTTGTTCCATAATATTTCTCAAATTCCATCACGGAGTTCTCCCTATCCATCTCGAGACGTAATATTTACTTCATATTTTATTTATATTTTCATTATCTAATTGAATTTTTTTTTTTTTATCCATGTCAATCAGCTTAATAAAATTTATAATTTATACAAATTTGGAGGTTCATGCAGATTCCTAATCGAATTCAGATGCAAAAAATAATCAAACAGCTCCAAAACATCGGAAGCTCTTATTTAGAGCAGCATACTGCAAGGCACATTTGGTAGGTGAAAATGGAAAACCGCTTCACCCTGCCAATTGTAACAATATTTCATCTTCTAGCCACAATCCTGGGACAATGATGGTAATAATAATTGTTTGGTATATTAATGTAATTATTTCAACGTCAAACAAACTCATCATGCATTGTTATCAGAAATCGGATTATCCACGGTATCATAGAATACTTGTCGATGTTTTGAATCCCAATGGGGATCCATCTTCAGGACGAGAAATAATGAATAAACATTGAAAGAAGGAAGCAGGGGAACAAGGTATAAATAGTGAGGGAAAAGATGAGAGAGGAACCGACAGCAACTTAAGCAAAAAACTAAATTAATTAAATAATTAATTCTTATTTAATTTCACTACTTTCTAAATTTTCACCTAAGTCCTAAAATATTATTAAAAATTCTATAAAAAAATTTATGTTGTATTCTAATAAATCATTATTCTTAAAATTTATTGAAATTCCTATTCTAAATTTTAATTTAAAAATGATATTAAGATAATAACCTTAATTAAATTATAATATACTAATAAACTAACTTAAATTTTTATAATAACCCTAAAAGATCTATCTCTAAAAAGAACATACTAACTAAGCTAAACTTCAGTAATTAAAGGAATAATAATTAATAAAACCCTAATAAAACTTTTTAATCTCCAAAATTACTAGATAATTAAGCTAAAACCTATAATCCTAAAACTATAATTAAAGTGATAATCCTATTTTAATTATAAATTTTAATTTAAAAAACCTAGAATTACTAAAGCAGCTTAAATTTTAAAAAAATTTACTAAATTTTCATCATGCATTGTCAACGTTCTTACTAATTTATATCATATATTTTGTACTAAACATGTTCAAATATAATTTTTGAAATTATTAGGATTCTAGTGATGATGAGGGACCTACCTACCGTCTTCCATTGGACCCCACGACAATGTCAAATCGAGAGAAGGCTGAATTAAGAGAAAAAATTAGAGAGGAACGATACCAAGAATGGTTGAATCAACCACTGATTGAATTCCCGCTATGTCCATATTCACCAATTAGCAATAACTACAACAATATTAGTTCTTCACAAGATGGTAATGGAGGCAATCAAATATAGGTTGGTATGGATGATTACTTAAGGGATACAACTGCCATGGAGACAATGTTGTTAGATGCATTCGAAAACGATGATCGGCTAAGGGATGATGCTCATATTGCTGACAACTTTTTCGAAAGCCTTAAATTTGCTTCCACCACCCCTCTCTTTGGACCTAGCGGTCAGTCAAATTCTACCCAGTTGGGGACAACGATGTTATTGTACAACTTGAAAGCAAATTTTGGCTTGTCGAATGTATGTTTCTCAGAAATTTTGAGGTAAGTTACCATAAAGTCCTCCCTTATATAAATTTTATGAACGTTAATAAGTATATCGGCATTAATGTACATTTAATATTTTCCATTATGATCACCAACTACAAGTTATTCAAATATAAGGTTATTTCGAGTGATAATGTCTTTCCCGGTAGCTACGAAGAGGCAAATAAATTGTTGAAAATGTTGGGTGTTGAGTACATATCACATCACGCATGTCCAAATGATTGTATTCTATATAGAGGAGAATATGCAAACCAAGAGATATGTCCGAAATGTGGGCATGACAAGTATGATAAATCAAAAAATAAGAGTAAATCACATGGTCCTCCTTTTAAGATTTTGAGGCACATGCCTATAATCCCAAGGATTCAAAGGGTATTTCGTTGCAAAGAATTAGCTATGTTGCAGGGATGGCATGCCTCACATAGAAGTGAGTTTGGAGTTATGTGAATCCCAATTGATTCAATAAGCACGTAGAATATAGAGGATACATGGCCTGAAAAATTCAAGGATGAAGCACGAAGTCTACGACTCAGCATAGTCATGGATGGCGTTAACCAATATTCCCTCCAGAACACCAACTATTTTGTTTGGCCTGTAGTAGTGATCAATAAAAATATCCCCCCATGGTTGTTCGTGAAGAATGAACATCTTATGTTGGCTCTCATAGTCCCTAGTAGAAGGCAAGTGAAGAATATGGATGTCTACTTACAACTATTGGTAGATGAATTGAAGGAATTATGGGATGGGCTAAATGTATACGATGTTTCAAGATCCATCGCAACATAGAGGAGTTTTACGTTGTATGGAATATGTGCTTACACGACACATTATTATCTAGGCTTATGAGTTTTCCCTGATAAATTACATGTTTATTGATTTGTTTATATAAGTAGCAATATTATTTTACATATTATTTATTTAATTTGTTGTAATTGTTCTGATCTTCGTGATATTCGTTAATGTGCAATGCATATAAATTGTATACAATAATCTCGCATGTCTTGTAACAAAAGGTTATTTTGGATGTAAATGTTGTGGACCTTCTCTGAAAACTATATGGTCCAAGGACCTACGAAAGATAGTGTATGATTGCTCTAGGGTATTCCTCCCATAAGAACACCCTTACAGAAGAGCAGCATCCTCTTTCAGTGGTAAACAAGAGAGAACCCAAAGGCCTCCAATAAGGACACTAGCTGAGTGGCTTAGAGCATATGAGAGAGAGAAGGAGAAGGAGTTCATAGAAAAGTTCGATTCAAATGGGGAGTCTATGTTCGATGATCTAGAATTCTTCGACACCTCTATTGATAAATTTCCCATTGGGATGAAAAGGAAATGTATCTTTTATAACCTCCCATATTGGGAGCATCTTAAGATTACCCACTTATTAGATCCCATGCATATATTTAAAAATGTTTCATATTCTTTATGGATGCACATATCATCGAAACAAAGTGACACATTGGGTGTTAGGAAATATATTATTACTTCAAAAACTAAAAATAAACATTGGCCAAGACGATTAGAAAGTACAGGATGAGAGGAATGCGTTAGTCCCTCTAATTCATGGTATTTCAAAGAAGGTGATGTCCCATGGATTTTTAAAAAATATGATCTTTCTTTGGCAAAGGAAGTTATAATGGGTGTGAGGGTGCCATCTTCATATGGGCCTTCACTATGTCGTTGCTTCACCGTGGATGAAAATTTGTCGGGGTTGAAATCTCATGACCATTTGAATCTTCTAAGAGTATGTATAATGTCAAAATCATGATTTTATTATTTTTTATATTAATAAATTTTTATCCCATGCAGGGATCGTAAAACATAACTAATTTTTTATATTATTGCACGTGTTTATAACTTTGCAGTGTCATTATCCTTTGCTCGTGTGTGGGTGTGTGAAACATGAATTCCCTCAAGACCTAGGACGTGCCATATCTAAATTATCTGCATTTGTACGTTGGATCACGTCAAAGGAGATTCATGTGGCTATCATTACACGGGGGCGTCAGGAGATAGTTGAGATTGTTTGTATGTTTGAGAAGGAACTACCGAAAAGTTTCATGGACTTGAAGGTTCATCTTCTAATCCACCTAGTAGATGAGGTTGAATTAGTTGGGGTGGTTTCTTGTCGTTGGATGTTCTTCTTAGAGAGGTACATGAATAAATTGAAAGGTTTTGTTCAACAAAGGGAAAAACCCGAGGGGTCTATGGCAGAGGGGTACATATCATATGAGTCTTTCTATTATGCCAGTGAGTACATCAAGCAGATCGAATACAAACCAGGTGTGGTGATTTGGGATGATGAAAGGGATGAAGACAAAAGAGAAGGGGAGTTGCTCCAAACAAATGGAAAAAAGTGCTTGATAAAGAGTAAGCGACTTATAATTTTTCAAATTTACAGAGTAAATATTCATGTTGAACTTCGATATAATTTATATTTTTGATCACTATGTAATATATAAGGTCGGTTTGATTTCATCATTGAATGCAGAAATTGAAGCAATCAATAAATTTGTTCTTTACAATTCTGAAGCGACACAACCGTGGGTCGCATTGTATGAACAAAAGAGGATGAAATGGGATAGTGACAGGAAATAATTCAGACGGTTGAATGGTAGAAGTGTGCTTTATCTCGATCATTTAAAAGAAAATATGCCAAAAATATTCCCCAACAGCTGGGTTGTTGACCAAGTCAGAGAGAAATACGGTGCAACCGGTCGTTACCCACGTGCTGAAGAGGAAGTGCTAAACGTAGGGCTTGGGTGCAACAACTCGGTAATAATCTATTTAATTTACATGTACATTTGAAACTTAATAGTGCACCTTTCAAATGTAATTACATCTATATTTCATATTTTAACTGTAGGGTTATTATAAGACACATGACACTATAATTTTTTAACTTTTTTATAGGTGCATTTGTTCCCATCTATGTGGGCATATGGACACCATTTTCGCACAAAAAATGTCAATGATGGACACATCACACAAGACTGTGGAGTGGAAGTCGAGTTCGATCAATCTAGTCAATCTAGCCACCATGATCAAAACCTAGTACGAGGGACGTTAGGTTATGTTGGAAAGATACAAGAGATCATTGAAGTGGATTTATCTTCTTTCCAATGTGTTATTTTTAGGTGCAAGTGGTGTGACACCTTTGATTGGAACAATGTAAAGGAAGATCATGATAGTAGACTGATATGTATCAACTCTAGGAAGATGTGGGATGAAGCTAAGGAGCCCTATGTTTTCCCCAAACACTGCAACCAGGTGTTTTTTTACCCAGATGTGTTGGATAGGGATTGGTGGTTCATATTGAGACATGACCCTAGATCAAAACATATTTTTTAGAACAATAGTGCTATCATGTAATGCGAGCTGGAAGATAATGAGGGTGATCATGAGAACCGAGAGTGATATGGTATATGTGTTATTTCATCAATATTTATACTTTTTAAGATGGGTTTTTATAAAGAGGAGGGCTTAACTACCTTCTAACTTATAAGATGACTCTTTTTTTTCAAAACATTATAATATGTATTTTGAATTAATTGGTAATTTTCATTGTGTTAATGTTAAAATCAATATTTCACTTGATAATTTGCAATTATGTTGATCTCAAAAACAATGGCGTACTGTATAAAGTTATTTTTTTGTATGTAAGATCATAATAAAATAATGATAATTGTAAAGTACATGAATTTATTTGCATTATTTTCTAAACTTTATTATGTTACAAAAATTCATATTATTCTAAATTTATTATTTTAAAATTATTTAAAATTTTACAAATTTACAAATTTTAATAAAATCATTTCACATTAATACAATTAAAATTTTCACATTAATACAATTAAAATTTTACAAATATTTTACATACAATTAGAATTATAAATACAATTTTACAATCTCACATACAATTACAATTACAATTTTAGAATTTTACATACAATTACAATCATTTCACAGTAATACAATTAAAATTAAAATTACAATTACACTTACAATTTTAGAATTTTACATATAATTAGAATTAGAATTACAATTACAATTTTAAATTTTGCATATATACAATTACAATTACAATCATTTCACAATAAATTAAATATTACAATTACAATTAAAATTTTACAAACATTTTGCATACAATTACAATTACAAATACAATTATAATTTTAGAATTTTACATACAATTACAATTACAATTACAATTTTACAATGTGTCATATATACAATTACAATCATTTCACAACAAATTAAATATTACAATTACAATTAAAATTTTACAAATATATTTCCCGGATGCGGGTGTATAGAGGGGCGATCAATGTGACGGGATAGGGGTGGGACGAGGTGTGGAGACACCTGCCTACCCATGACATGACGGGCAATCGGTTTATGATCGACGCCTCTTTGCATTTAAGATGTGCAGGGTTCAATTGCACTGCATTAAGTGGTTTCACTGCTCATACCCTGTCCTTCTCTCCTGTTCACGCCTTCGCATGCTCCAGCAGGCTTCGGACTTCGGCTCTCTTCAATGTGAGAGTAATGGTGGGTGCTTCTCGATGCTTGAATGGGAATGATAAATTGGAGCTCCGCTCTGGTCTTTCTGTGGAGCCACATCCGTCGAACCATTTTCATTTCTCTCTGGCCTCAGGCCTATGTTCTGGCTTTTGTCTGCATTGTGTTGGCCCCGTCATTCCTGCTGCTCTACCTCACTTTGAGCCCGCTGCTTCTCGTTGCTTGAATGGGGATGATAATTTGGAGCTCCGCTCTGGTCTATTTGCGGAGCTGCATCCATTGAACCATCTACATTTCTCTCTGGCCTCTGGCCTCTGTTCTGGCTTCTGTATGCATTGCTCTAGCCCCGTCATTCCTACTGCTCTACCTCACTTTGAGCCCGCTATTGTTTCCTCCCCTATGCCTCGTCTGCGTCATAGATTGCGAAGCCACAGGGACGGAACTAGGGGTTGTCCCCTGCGTGCGCCCTCCAGCCCCTCTTCAGAGTCGCCTTCCCTCTCCAGTGAATTCTATGTAGGCCACTATCCTCACACCCACAGTGGGAGAGGGCGGTTTCATGATTCTAACCACCGTTTGGGCTCCCATGTTCCACAACCCCCTGCCACCTTGCCTTCTCCCACGACAGGCTCAACGCTTTTCTTCTTCAATTGCACTCTGAACCGCCCAAGGATTACTGCTACAATCACTGTGGTCTTCCATGAGGAAGCCCAGTTGGGGGAGCCAAGCTCTCTTCCGGCAGGCCTCGGCTCTGACAATGCTCAGACTACGCAGGATCTGGAAGCTCAAGCTCGCAACGCTCATGATGTGGAGATGGCGCTGGTTGATCATGGTCCTTCTGAATCTGAAGCTGCTCTTGCCAGGGACCTGCTTGCAAAAGGTTGGTGCCGTATAGTCGAAGAGCCTCCAGATGATTAGTTTTCTCTCTACGGTCTTGTTATCTTGCTTCGTGGCCCATATAATTGGGCAAGTCTCTGTTCTTATTGCTATGTTGAATTTTTTTTTAATTTTGGAGCTCTGTAAACTCTGCAAACATCAAAGAGATCAAATTTTTCTCCCCTGCGTGGAATTTCCAATCTGTTCAAGACTGGTTTCCCTGTCACTGGGCAGTCTTCATCTATGTTTTTCTTGACAATTCTGCCTTTAATCAGGGCAGTGTTTTTGACTACGGTCATGATGTATTTTTACTCCCTTTGTTAATATATTAATCTTAATTAGAAAAAAAAAATTACAAATATATTACATACGATGACAAATATTTTACATACGATTACAAATACAAATACAATTTTACATACAATTAAAATTAAAATTTCAATTACAATCACGACATAATATTTAATAAATATCATGATCATTTAATATTAAATTAATTAATAAACATCACAATCATGATAACCATCGTACAAACATCATATTCGACTAAAAAACACATTCAAATTCGATAACATCATCGTGATCATGATCATCTAACAAAACACAATTAGCATTGTATAACATCATCACAACACAAACATAAAATATACATCTCATGTCAAATAATTGTTATCACATACACATCTATCTATAAGTTGCACATTAAATAAACATATCTAACATGACCTAACAATATACACATCATGATGATCACCAACATGTAAATTAATTACAACTGCAACATGAACATAAAATATGTGGACTGTGTGTGTGTGTGTGTGTGTGTGTGTGTGTGTGTGTGTAATGTCAAAAATATACAACTGTAATATAAATGACATATATCAACTGGTGATACATCATCAATAGTAGTACTAGTGGAGGCCTACTCAGTCAATGGTGCAGCCTCGACAAGCTCAGACACATGATGATCTTCATGTGCCTATTGATCTATTATTGGTGCCTCATGCTGATCAGGATCAACTGTCGGTTGCTCATCGTGATGACTCAACATGATTGATGGTCCATCTTGCTCATGATCATGAGTATTGTTGTATGTTGCAGGCTGCTGACTCGACGTGGCCGATGGTCCAACCTGCTCTCCATGATGACTGTTGGTCGATTATGCATGTTGCTCATATGGCGCGACGCGAAGTGAACGATGATCACTCCCTTGATTGTGATCATCGGATGATGCGTCACTACTTGTGGATTGTCAATCACATGCTACGTCTTGATCACGCCTATAACATCCAAGGGCCCTCCTCAACTGCGTAACTAAGGTCGTAGCTCCTACGACATGCCGCATCAGGCTATACATGTCACGTGACATGCCTCTCCACATATGTACCAGCCTACCATCGACTTGTATATCTCTCATAGTGGCGGTCCTAACTCCCGCCTCAAAAAACAATGCACAGATTTGGTCTCCCAACTCCATCCTCAATCTACTATCAAGCGTACCGCGCCTAGCAAAATGCAGTACTGGCGCACTAGCAGGAGTAGGTCTATCTGCACCGACCTCATGATCCTCGGCATCTGCAATATCCTGATTGTCATCAGGATCCACACTTGGATCATTTGGTAGCGTTGGAATCTCATCGCCATCAAAAGACCCAATGTCTACAAAATATATATAAGTACAAAACAATAATTAGACAATTTCATTAAACAGTTTAATAAAAACAAGTTAAAGAGCATGTTAGAATATATTTAAATAAATCAGTAATATTACCTCTATCATCTGGCGGCCCATCATATGTGAAGAGGATGTTGGCACACCTTCGCCAATCCAAACCAACATAAGGACAGGGGACCATAACAAAGGGATGCTCATCAACACTGGCTAGCAACTCCAGTGCATTATGCGATATGCTCATGGAAAACTCAGTCTCGCCCCTCTTGGGCATCATCTATCCCCGCATGTGCATCCAATAATCTAGCATCGGCCTATGAGGCTGTCGAAAAAAAGTAGGCCTCGTCTCTGGAAACCTCTCAAAAAATAAACAAAATATCTCTTAATAAAAATGGAAGTTGACCCTCCCTTCTACATGAGCATGACATCTATCTAAGGTTGTACAGAACTACTGCAAAAAAATTGCAGACCACCTGACAATTCGTGGCTCCTGTACTAAATAATCAACATAATATAGAAGCGGGAAACTAATGCATTGCCCGTTGCTGGTGTTGTGTGAAATGGTCGAAATTAGAAATGAGAGGCACCTCACCTCCTCACTACCAAATGCAACAATATGTAACTGACCTCTGGAGACCTGAAAATCTAAAGGAGACAGTATATCCGCGCTAATGTATCTCTAGGAGTACACCAACTGCCTACTTGCTGCATAGCCAACTGGAACCTTTGGGAATGAGGGAAAATCCACCCCTCTCCTTGATAGCCCAGTAATGAAATATATGTCCTCCTCAGTGGGCGTGTACCACTAGTTAGGACCATCCCAGAAAACCTGTAGGTGGGCATTCCACTTGCAGATAAGATGTCGCAAAAACAAACCATGGCCCTTTAGGGAAGTAACCTCCTCATAGAATTTGAGGATCCCTACCTGCCATAGGAGCCCCTGGGTAGCTGTTATAATAGGGCGAGGGTACACATCTCTCTCCCTCTCTTGTGCCTCCCACAAGTGAACCATGTTATACTGGTCTGCCTATTGTTGTTGTTGTTCCCTCTCTTCTCTCCTTTCACGTCTCTGAATGATTGACATATTAAATACAATTTTTTTATTAAATGAGACATGTATTTAGGAATATAAATATATAAAAAAAATTGAAAAAAAAAATAGTTGGTGCACCACAAAAAACAAGCATGCACCAGTAACGGTGTGTCTTTGTTTGTCGTGCACTAGAGGTGGTGCACTAGAAAATTTTCAGTGCACTAAAGGCGGTGCACCAGAAAATTTTCAGCACACCGGAGGTGGTGCACTTGAAAAATTTTAGCACACCACCCTCGTGGCATTGTTCCAAATTCAACGATGCAGTGGTATAATAACCCGCACCGTTGACTATGGACCAGTGTCCAGAGGGTGGTGCGCTGACCAAACGACCAAACTATAAGCCCAGGGCATATAGTTTGGTTAGCACACCACCCTCCTGACATTAGTACATATTCAACGATGCGACCTTTTACCAAGCCGCACCGTTGACCATGTCAAAATGTCGAAATGCGGTGTGCTGACAAAATTACCCACCCCGAGGCGGATATTTCTATCAACACACCACATTCCCACTATTTGATAGGGTCAACGGTGTAGCCGGGTAACTGACCGCACCATACTTTTTTAAAATTTTAAAAAATCACGGTGCACCTTCAGGTATCGCCCCGAAACCAGTGTGGATACCGTTAGCACCGGTTGCGGTGCAGCCCATAAATTTACAGGCAGCACCGCGAACCAGTGCGAGCCGAACGGCTCAAGCGCACCGCGTGGGAATTTTTTTTTTTTTTGAAAGGTTAATTTTAAGATAATTTACAAATATAATCCACTAAAAGGTTTAATTATGGAAAAATAAGAAAAATACCTGTAAATTTGGCCATCGAGGAGACATATTGGCTGTAGAATGATCAAAACTAAATTTTCCCACTGTTTTGAAAAATTCCAAATGGGGATGGTGGGCAATGCACAGCAGCAGTGCATGCAATGGGAGCACCGATGGCAGGGCACCTCACACTAGGGAAAGTTGCACCAGTGCTTGAGAGCTCAGGAGAACTCAAAAGTGAAAAATGTGGTTTTTTGGCTGTAATTTTTTTTTTATTTAACCCTATTTCGGTGTGCGGGTTTTTATAGGCGCACCGGTGCAGTTTTTTAAGACCACATCGAGTTGTTTCAGTTTTGGCGTAGGGTTTTAGGACGCACCAGTGGAGACTCTTTGTATAGCACCAGTGCGCTAAAGGAATAAGATGCACCATGCGGGTTTGTATGAAGTGCACGGTGTCCCAGTGTGCCAATGTTTTGTGGGCACCGGTGCTTTCTGTAGTTGAACGCACCAGTGCAGTTTAGGATGATAAGCGCACCGGATGAAAAACATTTGTAAAAACCTCCACCCGCCAACCTCCTCTAGTAACATCCGCTAAAAATAGATTTCTGAGGTAATTTTATAAGGGATCCCTCAAAAACATCCACTAGAGGGTCTTTTCCTTTTAGTGTTGGGAGCATGGGTTTAGGAGGGAGCTTTGGCCCAATGGTTAAAAAAAAAATTATAATAAAAACCAATCATTAACCTCCACCAAAAATTTTGGATCGAACCCATGACCTATGGAGTTCCAGCCTAAGTTCCCTACCAATTGGGCTATGGAAGTTTTTTTTCTAGATTAGCAGTTTTAACCGTTTTTCAGAGCATTTTACAGGAAGTTTGAAGAAAGAGGCCTATCTTGCTCATTTTTCTACCTTTATGAGCTCAAGAAGATCATAGATAGGGGTTTTGGGGGATTCTAGACATAATGGAAGTGTTATTTTTACAAATTGAAGCTTGTAAGTTGATGTATTAATAATATGAACATATAATAAAAAAATCTACCATTGGAAGCTACACTCGAAGACGTAGCTTAGGAGGAATGAACTCCATTGTCAATTTGTTGTGTTGATGTTGCATGTTTGTCCATTTTTAACTGTTAAAATTTTGCAAAGTTTACTTAAGTTTGTGTGCTTTTGCAATCACAATCCATTGCCTTTAAGACATAAACTAGTTTTCAAATTGTTTCATGAAACCTTCACTTTTTTATTTTGTATCATTTTGGTATCAGAGCATGGTTTTTGTGAAGTTTTGACAAGATTTTCAATATTTTTGAATTCTTACAAGGGTATAGGTTGAGAGGAGGAGAAGGAGAACTTGAATAACCTAACCCTAAATTTGGATCAAGAATACCACACACTCCACAAGTCATGGCTCATGAAGAAGGATAAGGACAAGAATTGATGTCTGAGGATGAGAGAGATTTTAGGAAGGCTTTCTTTTATATGAATGAGATGGTGAAATTATTGTACAATGAGAGACCAACATGGTTGCAAAGAGAAAGTTATAATCAACCAAAATGTGATGGTAGTAATGGGATCAAGCCTCCACCTCCTCCTCCTTCATCTCCATCTTCACCTCCATCCTCACCTCCTTCTTCACATAGACCTACTCCTCCTACATCTCCAAGAGGACATACTATGTCTCCTTTGATTAAGCTTGATGTCAAGTTTGAATTGCCAATGTACAATGGAGAAGTAAATCTTGAAAATTTGGATAATTGGGTTCGTCAATTGCAGTCTATTACAGGATTCAAAAGATTGATGATGATGTTACAAAGATCCAACTTTCTTCTCTTCGGTTGAAAGGTGTAGCTCTCATTTAGTAGGATGCCATAACTCAAGAATATTTCAATAAAAGTGGTAAATATATCTCTTCTTGGAATGATTTTATCGCTACTTTAAAAAGGAAATGTTATCCATTAGATTACATGCAAAAAGAAATTATGGATTGGAAATTTTTTAGACAAGCTAAAGGTAAGAGTGTCCAAAGTTACACACAATAATATAGAAAAAGGGAAATAATCTTGGGTGTTGATTTGACCTCACAAGATACCCTCCTAAATTATATGGGTGGATTACATAGCTATTTGATACATAATATACTTATGTCTAATCCCACCAATCTATATGAAGTATGTATTCAATAAACTCATTTAGAATCAAGATGAAAGAATGTTCCTCAGGATTCTAGGAAGAAGCCTTTTAAATCTAGAGAAAAAGGTAAGGGGAAATTTAAATAAAATGTAAGAATAATGCTACTTTCAAGAAAGAGGAAGAGAAAATTGTAAACATTGTTCAAAACATGGCTATGATGAAGACCACTACTAGATATTACATCCAGAATTGAGACCAAAGAAGTTCAAAAACAAGGGGAAACAAAATATTGTTGCTACAACTCAACAAGATCTAGGATTTGATTCAGGTGATGAAACCAAAATCACAACCATGGGAATTAAAGGTATAGCTTCTAACGCAGGTACTAGTTCTTCTAGAAATTTATTTGAATCTCAAAATGATAAAGAAAGAAGTGAGATTTTTTCATATCAGGGTCATTACAAAACATACAAAGGTTGAAACATTATTTGATAGTGGATCTCAAGTCAATATTATCTCTAAATAAATTTTTAAGAAACTTAATTTAGAGACTCCACCTCATGCAAAACCCCTTGGGTTGGGTATGTGATGATGCCAAATTGCAAGTAACAAGAAAATGTAAACTCATATTTTCCATCATGGCTAATTTTATAAATGAGGTAGAGCTTGATGTTGTACCACTTGATATTTATGGGTTGTCTTAGGGAGTCCATATTTATATGACTGAAAAGACATATTCTATTGTCATGAGAAAAAATATCATGAGTTGATTATATTGTTAGAGAACACCGCAAGAAGATGAACTTATCTCTTGTTAGTGCAGGTCAAATGAAAAGGCTTGTGAACGCTAGTAATAATTTTGTGTTGTTGATGATTAAAGATAAATGTATTGTTGAATTTGAAGCTTTCTCGGGATGTGACTTTAAACTCAAGCATGTATTGGTTGAATTTTTTAACACTTATGACAAGATTTTTCAGGAACCTGAAGAATTAACTCTGAAAAGAGGAATCCAACATGAGATATAATTGCAGCAGGATGCACGACTTTCGAATATTGGCATGTATAAAATGCATGTTTTGGAGAATGCAGAGATTAAGAAGATAATTCAAGAGATGCTTGATAAAGGGGTCATCATACCTTATACATCTCCTTGTCAATCTCCTATTGTTTTGGTTCCAAAGAAAGATGGTACATGGCGCATGTGTGTGGATATCTGAGCTTTGAACAATATCACGGTAAAGAATCACTATCCTCTTCCTCACATTGATGATTTTCTATATTAGTTAAAGGATGTTATTTATTTTACTAAGCTATATTTGAGAAGCGGTTATCATCAAATAAGGATTGTTGAAGATGATATTTGGAAAATTGCTTTCAAGACAATAAAAGGTATGTTTGAATGGTTACTTATGTAATTTGGGATTTGTAATGCACCTGCCACATTAATGAGAGCTATGAATGAGTATTGTGACTATTCCTTGATGATTTCATCATAGTTTACTTAGATGATATTCTAATTTTTAGTAAGACTTATGAAGAGCATGTCAAGCATGTAAATAAAGTTATAGATGTCTTAAAAAGGACAAGTTGTATTTGAAGATGTCTAAATTTGAATTTGGAAAGACCTCTTTGTTTTACTTGGGTCATATTGTAGGAGGTGGTGAATTGAATATTGATCCATCCAAAGTTGATGGTATTGTGGCCTAAACTCAATATTGTAACAAAATTTAGGAGCTTTTTGGGATCAACCCAATATTGGAGAAAATTTATCGCTAACTTCTCATTCATTACAACACCATTGCATGCTTTGACAGGTGTGAAGTAGGTACTTCAGTGGGGAGGAAAGTAGAAAAAATATTTTGACACTTTGAAAGTGAAAATTAGTACAAAACCAGTTCTAGCACTTCTAGATCTTAAGCAACCATTTGAAATTCATATTGATGCAAGCGAAAATTTTATTGGAGAAATTTTATGCAACATGGTAAGCCAATATGTTATCATTCTGAAACCTTCTCCAATGCAGTGATTAACTATCCAACTTATGATAAATATTTGTATGCTTTGGTACAAAGCGTGAAGGAGTGGAAGAATTATTTAATGGAAAAATAAACGATTATTCATACTGACCATCAACCTTTGCAATATGTATAATCACAAACCAAGCTAGAACAAGCTCCCCATTTCAGATGGATGGGATTCGTGGAGCAATTTCATTTAGTAATCAAGTATAAGAAAGGTATCTATAACAAAGTGGTAGATATGCTATCAAGGCCTATTGATAATGCATATGTCATTCTTAAGCATAACTCAATCATGAATGAAATTCATATTGAACAATATCCTCAAGATGAATATTTTAAAGATGTTTCTCCAACTTTGAGTCAAGGAAATCATGTTGAAGAGTTGGATTATCATGTTCATAACAAGTTGTTGGATCATATTGGAAAGTTATGTGTTCCACAGGATGAAAGAGTTAATTTCATAAGGGAAACCCATACTTCTCTTAGTGTTGGTCACTTTGGTGTAGGAAAATTAGTTGTTCAATTACAAAGGTATTGTAATTGGTCTCGTATGAATGAAAATATATCAAGATATGTAAGAGGATTTTCTATGTGTGCTACTAGCAAGCCAAGCAATTAGGAAACTAGATTTGTACACTCCACTTCCTATCCATTTTCATCCTTGGGAAATTATTTCTATGGATTTTGTTGGGGGACTACCAATGTTTATGAAAGGCCTTGATTATTTATATGTTGTAGTGGATTGTTTTAACAAAATGTGTGTTGATGCCTTGTAAGAAACAATATGTTACAACTGAAAAAAAATTCAAATATGTTCTTCCAAAATGTATGGGTTCATGTTGGGTTACCTACTTCAATTATTTCTGATCGAGATTCTCGATTTATCGGGAAATTTTGTTCAAGTTTATGGGAACTCGTGGACACAAAGTTGAAGAAGAGCACAAAATTTCATCCACAAATCGATGACCAAATAGAAGTAGTGAACATAATAATAGTGCATCTCCTTTGAGGGTATTTTGGTAACCATCATAAACTTTTGTATGAGCATTTACATTACATCCAGCATGCCTACAATTATGCCAATCATTCATCTACACAAGTATATCCATTTGAAGCTTGTTTGGGTTATTTTCCAAAAGATCCTTTGGATTTTATCTTTGGTAAAGATATTGCAGTAAATGGATATAGTGATGTGGACCAAGCCAAGAATTTCATTGAACAAATCCAGTTAGTGCACTAAAGGGTAGTACAAGAACAACTGGAGAAATTTAGCCAAGCTAAGTACAAAGAAAAACATCATAAGTATCATTTTGATCATGATTTCCAAGTGGGAGATCAAGTTTGGTTGTACATCAATAAGGAAAGATTACAAGGTGAATATAAAAATCTCAATCCAATCAGATATGATCCTTTCAAAATCTTGGAGAATATTGGTAGCGACGCTTTTCAATTAGATTCACCACCTTACATGCAAATATATTCTGTTGTGAATGTGAAAAACTTGAGATTGTATGAGCCTCCTATGATTTATGATCAAGAAGGGAATGTTCATATTCCATCTATAGAATATTTTGGTCCTAGATATTTAAATGAGTTGCAGGAATACACTATTCTTGACAAGATGATAAAAACTTCATGTAGAGGCAACATGGAGTATCTTCACGTGGGGCTCAAAGGTACCAATCCAAGAAAAGCAAGGTGGATAGAGATTGGGAAAGTCAGGGAGTTATACCCTCACTTACTTGCTGAATAAAAACAAACTTTTGGTGGTCCAAAAGCTTCCAGTGGGGAGGAGTGATCCAGGGGATCAAAAATATTCTCAAAAATGAAAGTGATCAAAATCTTATGAAAATAGAGCCAAATCGTAGACCCCATCATTTTGAATCCAATGATGCTTGAACCGCCTCAATCCAACACCGTATGAGGAAGTTATCATGTTCTAAAGTTTTTAGCAAATAATAAAAAAGTCAACTTGCAAGGTTGATTGTGCAATGTATGGATGCTCACATGGTGGTATGTACATTGATGTGTTGTTGATTTCAACATGATGATTGTCATATATGGATGACATCTAGAACAATACCGTGAGGGCATGTGGTGTTCGGTTATTGGGCATACGGTTGATGTGGTGGGCCAATCACAAACCCCCATGTGGGCTAATCAGAGGGTGCCACGTGGCCTTATGAGAGGCCACCACGTGGCCTTGTGAAGTTGAACAAAAAATTTTTATTCCACCAGACTAGCCTCCACCGAGCTCAAACACATGACCTCCAACTAACCAATGGATCGCCTAACCAATAGGCTACAAGTGGTGCTCATTAACTTTGGGTTGTCGGTTAGTATTTAAAATGCAACGATGGAGTGGTTGGGGAATGGATAGGCCAACAAGTGTGCCCGACCAAGACAACCCTTGGGTTTCGAAAACACTTATGACCGACGACGAAGTAAATGGGGGTGTGTGCGTGTGGCACCTTGTTGCGCCCAAGCCTAAGGCACATGATATAATGGAACCAAGAGTGGGCCAAGCGAGGGTGCATGGCCTATGGCCTGCGACCCTTGGCCATATGAAACCCATACGACCGGGAGTGCAGGTTTAGGAGGGGTTTCAACCCAATATATATATATATAATAAAAACCAATGTAACCTCTTTCATAAATTGTGGATAAAACTCGTGACCTACAGAGTTCCAGCTTAAGTGCCCTACCAATTGTAGAGTAGTTTACAGGCAGTTTGAAGAAAGAGGTCCATCCCGCTCATTTTTCAACCTTTTTGAACTCAATAAGAGCCTAGACAAGGGTTTTTTCGAATTCTTGATGCAATGGAAGTGTTATTTTTATAGATTGAAGCTTATATGTTGATGTATTGAGCATATAATAAAAAATTCCACCATTGGAAGTTAGACCCAGAGACGTAGCCCAGGAAGGGTGAACTCCATTATCAATTTGTTGTGTTTGATGTTGCATGTTTTTTCATTTTTAACTGTTAAAATTCTGCAAAATTTACTTAAATTTGTGTGCTTTTGTAATCTGTTGTGAAACCAACTCCAAAAATAGAAGAAAAGAGATATCAATGCCTTAGAAATAAGCCACTTAGAGGGGGAAACCTCCAATACATTACATGAATGAACAATTCTTGAATGATACAAATTACAAAACCTCATTTCTATATATAGGATTCCATGGGGCCAAAATGTAATCCTAGTGGGGCCACAATGTAATCCTAGCCGACCTAACAATAATAATTTAAGGGCACAATAATAACAATATGGGGGTTACAAGGGTACAATAATAACAATAAGGGGGTTACACTAACAACAATAAGGGACTATACTAGTAATATAGGGACCTAACATGCCCCTCTCCTTCAAAAAAGTGTTGTCCTCAACACTTGAGTAGCTTTAGGTGCTTCTGTATAAAATTCTCATCCTCCCATGTAGAATCTTCAGTGGGTAAGTTCTTCCACTTGATGAGATACTCTGAAATTGATCGATTTCGTAGCTTTTGAGTTCTTGTTTCCGTGACCGCTTCAGGTTCCAATATGATTTTTCCTTCCTCATCAAGTTCTGGCAATATTGTTTGAACTGGAATATTTTCACCTATAACCTTCTTTAAGCATGAAACATGGAAAACTGGATGCACTCGTGAAGAAGCAGGGAGCTCCAATTTGTATGCCATAGTACCAATCTTTTGCAACACCTTGTAAGGACCATAGTACTTTGGCGATAATTTATTATCCTTCTTAGCTTTTTTGAGGGAAATTTGTTTATATGGTTGTAGCCGTAAAAATACCCAATCTCCTATATCAAAACTTCTCTCGCTGCGATGTTGATCTGCCTGTTGTTTCATTCGATTTTGTGCCAAATTCAGGTTATCCTTTAAAAGTTGGAGAACTTCTTGCTGATGCTCGATGTGATCTTCCACTGCTTGAACCTTCGAATTTTCCCTTAAAGATGATGTGATGGATGGTGGATGATATCCATAAAGTGCCATAAATGGGGTCATTTTTGCTGCAGTATGGAAGGAAGTGTTATACCACCATTCGGCGAGAGGTAACCACTTGACCCATTGTGTTTGTTTATCAGATACAAAACAACGAAGATATCCTTCCAAACATTTATTTACTATCTCGGTTTGACCATCGGATTGAGGATGATAAGATGAGCTATGAGCTAATTGAGTACCCAAACAAGAAAATAACTCCGTCCAAAAATTTCCAGTAAAAATGGGATCTCTGTCGCTCACAATAACCCTTGGGTTTCCATGTAGCTTTTGAATTGTGTCCATAAATGTAGTAGCAATTGTACTTTCTTTAAATGGATGAGATAATGCACAAAAGTGTGCATACTTGGTAAGTCTATCAACTACCACCATGATGACACTCTTTCCTTCGGACTTAGGTAAACCTGTGATAAAGTCCATTGAAATCTCCTCCCAACGTTGACTTGGAATGGATAAAGGTTGTAGAAGTCCTGGGGTCTTAATTGTTTCCACTTTATTCTGCTGGCAAACCAAACATTCTGCCACAAACTTTCGAATATCAGATTTAAGGCCATCCCAAAAAAATTCTTTCTTCACCCTGTGGTAAGTTTTTAAAAATCCTGAGTGTCCTCCTAAAAGAGAAGTGTGCAATTCCAGAAGAATCTTTTGTTTTAGTTGGGAATTCTTACAAAGATATAAGCGATCTTTGTACCATAAGGAATCATTTTTCAAACTAAATGTATCAGATGTACTAGGATCTTGCTGCAACTTTTGAATGAGTGTCCATACATCTTTGTCCTTCTTCCATTCATCTCTTGCTTGGGTTATCCAATCTGGTTGGATAATAGAAATGGCACAAAGCAATGCTTCCACCTCTTCATTCTTTCTTGAGAGTGCATCTGCAACAACATTAAGCTTTCCTTTTTTTGTAGATTATTTCAAAGTCATAACCCAACATCTTTGTGACCCATTTTTGCTGCTCTTCTGAAGATAGTCTTTGTTCCAAAAAAGTGTTTAAGACTATCATGATCAGTTTTTACCTTGAAGTGTCTTCCCATTAGGTAAGTTCGCCATTTCTTTAGTGCATGTAGTATTGCTAACATTTCCTTCTCATAAATAGGTTTCTGTAAATACTTTCCTTTGATTGGACGACTTTCCAAAGCAATGGGTCTTCCTTCCTGCATTAAAACTGCACCAATTCCATTTCCTGAGGCATCACATTCCACAATAAAGGTTTTTGTGAAGTCTGGCGTAGCTAAGACCGGTGCTAGGCACATTGCCTCTTTAAGATGTTCAAAGGCCTTAGTTGCTTCGGGAGTCCATGAAAATGCATATTTCTTCAATAATGTTGTTAGAGGTGCTGCTATTCTCCCATAATTCTTAACAAACTTGCGATAATACCCTGTTAACCCGAGAAATCCTCGCAACTACTTTATGGTTGTGGGGACTTTCCATTCCTTAATAGCTTTAATTTTGTTAGGGTCTACCTTAACACCCTCGTGAGATACAATATGACCCAGATATTCCACCTCTTGTACTCCAAAGAAACATTTGGATGTTTTTGCATATAATTGTTTCTCCTCCAATAGTTTGAGCACCCTGTCAACATGTAGAACATGATCCTTCCAAGACCTGCTGTAGATTAGTATATCATCAAAAAATACTAGCACAAATTTTCTAAGGAAGGGTTTGAAAATGGAATTCATCAACCCTTGAAATGTAGAAGGTGCATTGGTAAGGCCAAAAGGCATGACAAAAAATTCATAATGACCCTCATGAGTTCGAAATGTTATTTTTGGAATATCTTCGGTCTTCATTCTAATTTGATGATATCCTGAACGAAGATCCAACTTGGTAAAATAAATTGCTCCATGTAATTCATCCAATAATTCATCAATCACAGGAATGGGAAATTTATCTTTAATGGTGAGCTTATTGAGCTCCCTATAATCCGGACACATTCGCCATGATCCATCCTTCTTCTGTACCAATACTACAGGAGCAGAGAAAGAACTTTGACTGGGTTGAATTATACCCGCCTCTAACATTTCTGCAATCATACGTTCAATTTCGCTCTTTTGGAAGTAAGGATATCTATAAGGCCTGATGTTTGGAGGAACACTTCCTGGAATCAAATGAATAGCATGATCATGATCACGAAAATGTGGGAGTCCTTTGGGAGTTTCAAACACCTTGGAATGATTGTCCAAGACTTGTTAGAGATCTGCAGAAATAGATGATTTTGATGTCGGAACTTCTAGTGAGCATAATTGTGCAATTACGCCTCGTTGTTCTTTCTTTAGAATATTTGTCATGAAATTAGAGCTTATTATCCTTCCCGGCTTCCCTTCAATACCCCGTAATTCGACTTCCTTTCCTTCTGAAAAAAATTTCAAGAAAATTTCTTGAAAATTAAAAGCTACCGTCCCCAAAGATTGTAACCATTGTACTTCTAGTACAACATCAACACCTCCCATAGGAATGGAAAGCATTGGACTATTCAATACATATTCCCCCATGGTTAGCTTGATATTATGGCATTTTCTAGAGCAATTTATAGTTCCTCCATTTGCAACCATCACTTGAAATTCTGGTGCTGGTTATAGGAAACAATTCAATTCCTTGGCTACCTTACAATGAATAAAATTATGGGTACTACTTGAATCAATCAGCACTATTACCTTTTTCTTCTTGATATGTCCTTCTATCTTGAGAGTTTGAGGAGTGGTAATTCCTGCCAATGCATTACACGATATGGTCGGACTCATTTCTTCCTCTTTTAGGGTTGGTTCCTGGTGTATATCCTCTTCTTGTTCATTTTCTTCTTCCTCTTCACAATCTATGTAAAATAATTTCTTCTCAGCACACTTATGACCTTTAGTGTATTTGCTATCACAACTGTAGCAAAGCCCCTTTTCTCTTTTTTCTTCCAATTGTTGTGGTGTCAACCTTGTAGGTTGTGGAAATCTAGGCGTAGCAACACTTCCTTCTTTATAGAATTGAGTGGTAGGCTTCCTTGTCGCCATAATTTTACATTCAACTTTTCTTGCCAACCTGAATGCCTTCTCCAATGAATCATGTTCCAAAACGCGAACTTCATGTTGGATGTTATCCTTTAAAGTGCCTATGAAGAGATCAATCCTGTGTTCCTCTGGAATATCGGTTACCCTTATATTCAATTTTTGGAAGTCCTCAATGTGCTGCCCCACTAAACCCTTTTGTTTGAGATTTATCAATTGGCTAAAGAAGGTGTTGCTCTTTGTATCCTCATAATGTTCTATCATTTCCTCCGTAAAAATTGACCAAGTGACAATTTTTTTACGGGAGCAAAGCCATCTATACCATACAAATGTATTTTGTTCTAAATGTAAAGTTGCAATGCGTACCTTTTGTGTGTTTTGCACATTATGGAGATCAAAATATTGCTCCATCTGTAGTATCCATGTTACAGGATCCTTTCCATCAAACTTCCTCATATCCATTTTTGGAATATGGTGGTTCTTCCCTCCAATATTAGAGTTTATGAAATCATGATTAACATTTATTTTGTTCTCATCATGAGTTTCCTCTACTATCTCTTCACCATTAGGAAACATTTCTTGTATCAACTTTGTCAAACCTTCCATGTCTGCTTTTAGATCATTCTTCATGTTTTCCATCTTAGCTTCCATGTCATCCATCTTAGATTCCATGCCAACTTCCATGCCATCCATCTTAGCTTCCATGCCATTCTTCAAACCATCCATCTTAGATTCCACGCCTTTCTTCAAACCATCCATCTTAGTTTCCACGCCTTTCTTCAAAACTTCCATGTCATTTTTTGTTGCTCTTTACGAGAGCGAAATTTGTTGCACTTGCTCTTGTAATTTTGATATGTCATGTTGCCATTCTTTGTCTTCATGAGTCATAGTAGATCCTTCTAAAGGCTGAATGGTTGTTGAATTCTTTTTTGGGGCCATTTTAGAATCCAATACTAATATCTATTTTACAATATTCCTTTGGAATCAATTCAACTTGATTCTTCAAACAAGACTTATGCAATTTGGAAAAAAATATACACACCTTTTACTTGCTTTTAAGGAGCTCAATATTGATATTGAACTATCTCTATAATTGAGAATCTTCAATATCTAAAATTCAGCCCTGTATTAGCCCTTTGAAGCTTCTTTCAAATGCCATAGGTCTGACCTGATTTGGATTCTTCAAGAAAAATTTATGTCTAATCTCCCACAATGACCTAATTATGGACTGGTTCAGTAGAGCGAACTTGTACGACTTGCCGTGTGTCATTATTTCCTCCTTCGGCTTTGAAATTGATAGAAAGGAAACTACAGTCCGTGTACTTGTAGACACTTTTTACATCATTCCAATCCGATGCTCAGAGAGAGAGTTATGAAGATTTTCCCACGATCACCTCTTTGAGATGAAATTCGGGAGCCTCAAAAGCCCTAGTTTCCACAGACCATATCTCTGAAACTATTGCGAACCAAGATCTGAAAGTTTGGGATGATGTTCCTCAGGATTTCGGCTTCGTACTCTAAAAATTTCAGCTTCTGAAACTTCGTGGAAAAAACGTTATAGCAAAAATTCCATGATGACTTGTTTAGGTTAAATTCAGGAGCCTGCAAAAAACCCTAACTTCCACAGATCATATCTCCGCAAATTTTTCGAACCAAGCTCTGAAATTTTGCAACGATGTTCCTCGGGATGTTAGATCCGCACTCTAAAAATTTCAGCTTCTGAACCTTCATAGAAAAAAAATTTATAGCGAAAATGCCACGATGACCTGTTTGGAGCAGCGAAACCCTAGAATCCAAAGCTCTGATACCAAATGTTGTGAAACCAACTCCAAAAATAGAAGAAAAGAGATATCAATGCCTTAGAAATAAGCCACTTTGAGGGGGAAACCTCCAATATATTACATGAATGAACAATTCTTGAATGATACAAATTACAAAACCTCCTTTCTATCTATAGGATTCCATGGGGCCACAATGTAATCCTAGTGGGGCCACAATGTAATCCTAGCCGACCTAACAATAATAATTTAAGGGCACAATAATAACAACATGGGGGTTACAAGGGTACAATAATAACAATAACGGTGTTACACTAACAACAATAAGGGACTATACTAGTAATATAGGGACCTAACACGATCACGGTCCATTTCCTAAAATACATAATCTAGCTTGCAAACCATTTCATGAAACCTTCACTTTTAATTTTGGATCAGTTTGGTATCAAACCATACAAATCTTTATCATAAGTTGGAGGTAATGTGTTTGAGCCCAACAGAGGCTCATCCAGTGCAATAAACAAATTTTTCTCAACTTCCGAGGGCCACGTGGCGCCCTCTAATTGGCCCACGTGGTGGCCTATGATTGGCCCACCACATCAACTGTACACCCAATAACTGCACGCCACATATCCTCACGAGATTGGCTCAGATGTCATTTTTGCATCCTAATCAGCTTGCTGACATCAACATCACATCAATGTACGAACTTGAACATTAGTATCCGTACCCCACATAATCAACCCTGCAAGTTTACTTTTTTACTATTTTCCAAAAACTTAAGAACATAAAAAATTCCTCATAGGGTTCCATATTGAGGCGATTCAACCATTGTTGGATTCATAATGATGAGATCTATGATTCCACACTGGTTTCAAGATATTTTGAGCACATTTTGAGCATATTTTTTATCCCTAGGATCAACAAGGAAATAAGGATGAATCTCGATCCTTTATATATTCTATTTTTCCGACCCTCAACATGGTGCAATGTCCTACCTAAGCCTCCCTTCCATTCAACGAATCTCAAACTCATATTCCTTTAAAAAGAGAGAGCACTCTACTTTGAGGTGAAGTATCATACCTTTTGGAGCGACTCACTCTATTTCAATATATGTATGAGCCATTAAGGAAACCTTTTGAATAATTTTTTATAGTATTTGTTGGTCTAGTTCATCAATATGTGAACCTGGTTGGAAATGAGTGACCATCCCTTACAACGACTCGAGGAATATAGTCGTAGGTCAGGGAAGATGGAAAATACAATTTTGCATGTGTGTATTCTGATTTACATAATTCTTCATTGGTTTATTGAATTTCAAGAATGTATGTGCAAGCAATAATATTAATAATGCTCGATAACTAAGTTATTTATTTTTGTTTAGTAGTTGGTGATGTATATATCCTCAGGTTTAAGGTTTTTTTAAAATACATTAGAGGATTTCAAGGATTTTTAATTAAAGAAAGAGTTGAGCAAGGCTTCTTCAACATAAAAAATAAATTGAATGAAAGTCATAATCAAAACACCACCTAAAACCCAACAACATTATTATACTTTTTAGATTTTATACTTTTCCATTTAAATGATTCAAATCTAAAACATAAAATATATTTTTCAAATTATTATTATACAATTTTAAATATAATATTAGAAAAATAACAATAATGATTATATATATAGAGTAATAAGTCATAATTTATAAAAAAGCAACTAACAATACACCTATTATTACGATATGGATTAAAGGCAGCCAAAAACAATCAATCCAGTTAACATTTTAGTGAAATGATGGCTCAAGATTACTCACTTTAAGGTGGAGAATTTCCAACCTTTATAATATTTTTAAATTTTAAATAATTAATTAGAAACCATTTAAACTTATATTATTATTTAAAATACATATTATTTAGCAAATTTTAATAATTTTAAATATATATTAATTTAGTTTTTTTAATTTATGAAATATAAATTAATTTTAATTTTTTAACACAACTTATATAATAATTATATAAATTATAAATAAATTAAAATTAAATAATTATATTAAACCATTTCCCTAACCTATTTATATTCTAATCTTAATGTTCATTAAACATGATAAATACATATTACTTTGTTTCTTTTCTTTATTTTATTTTATTTATTTTTAAATATAACTCACCCTAAATTTATGAAATTTCATATTGAAAATCTAACATATAGTTAAAAAATTGTATTATATTACCAACATATAATTAAAATTTTGTATTATTTTATCAATCGATTTTTTTGTATTATTTTATCAATTGATATTCATTTAAAACATATTAAAGATCGCCTTTAGTTTACTATAATTTGTTTGTTGTCCAATCCATAAAATCACCTTGTAGCACTTTATATTTGCTAATATCACTTTATATTTGCTAGGACTATATACAAAGGTTAAATAAACAAACTTATTAATGTCATGCAATTTTGTGTGTGCTGATCCCAAAAAGCCTTGCTGCAAGGAAGGTCAAAAGCCAAGTTTGAGGTATAAAGATCACCTTTAGTTTACTAAAAGCCAAGTTTGAGGTATAAAGATCACCTTTATTTTACTATAATTTGCTGTCCAATACATAAAATCACCTTATATTACTTTATATTTGCTAGGACTATATACAAAGGTTAAATAAACAAACTTATTAATGGCATGCAATTTTGAGTATGCTAATCCCAAAAACCCTTGCTTGAAGGAGGTATAAAGATCATCTTTAGTTTATTATAATTTGTTGTCCAATACATAAAATCACCTTATATTACTTTATATTTGCTAGGACTATATACAAAGGTTAAATAAACAAACTTATTAATGACATGCAATTTTGTGTGTGCTAATCCCAAAAAGCCTTGCTGCAAGGAAGGTCAAAAAGCCAATTTTGAGGTATAAATTCACAGTATTATATGAATCATTTACTGCATTTTGACTTTATTGAGTATCTTATACGTATACGTCTTATAAGACCATCTCCTTAATGGTATCTAATATATACAAAAGATCATTTCCTTAATGGTATCTCATATATACAAAATGTTATATTATGTTAGGGTCAAATAAATTTGATTTTCGGATTATGAAAATTTTATTGTGAGTGTTCCATGCAATTTAAAACAAAGATTCAGGATTCAATAAGTCATTTGCATATGATCTCATTTTGCTTTTTTTACTTATGATAAATATGTGAAAAAAATTAACATAACTGTGTTATTGACGGATTGAAAGAAAGAAAGAAATTATATTAATAACCAACGTATGACCACAAAATTAGGTCAATGGGACTACAAAGTACAATGATGTCAATACGAGGAGTACCAAAAGGTCTCCTATATAAAGAGCAAGAAATAAGAAATAAAGCAAGAAAAACACAATGCCTGAAAACCAAAATGAGGAAAGTACTGGACTCCAAGTGCAGAGGGCACAAGATAATGGTCCTCTAAATCTCTCTCCTAACACTCGAGGTCGAATGCAAAAAAATAAATATGGAGTGTTGTCCCAAGGGATAGATAGGGGAGGATCTACAGCCTCTGTTACGTCGCTACTGAGAAGAAGTGATATGTCATTGATGACTAGGCGATCTCAACTGCCTACTAGTAAGAGATCTGGTCCGATAATGACTCAAGGGTCCTTGTGCTAGGGGGATGGTCCCTCTAGCCCACATTGATCTAGAGTCTGAGGCAACAATGTGATTAACTTGTTGCTTCGTGCCTATTTCTGATGGGAGCACTATAAAAAATGACGTAATCCGCTGCACAGGATCTGCTCTAGGAGGAGGTTGGATAATTTGTGTGCGAAGTCTCGTGACCTCCTATATGTACAAGGCTAGACATCTCTGTTCTGGGTATTGAAAGAAGCTAGATAAGGTCTGGATCCCTCAGAACAAGCAATGGAATCTCCCATGAATCTCATAGTAAATGGGGCAGCAGAAGATGAAGTGCTCATCGAACTCAGTCTCTCAGAGGTGGCACAACTGGCAAATCCTGTCTAACTGGGCAATGATGGTCAGTCTCAATCCGCAGTTTATGAGAACCTACTCTGATCTGACCCAAGGGAATCTGAAGTGCGTGCATCCAATGGCGAAGCGTGTAAAGAGGCTAAACAATGATTCTATCTCTCAACAACATGAAGTGCTCAACATAGAAATCCACACTAGTACATTTGGGGGAAATTTCGACGCTTTTGACCAAATGTCGGAAATTTCCCCAATTTTTTTCAATCCCGCCCGAAACCGTCACTATACTGACGTTTAGAGAAAAGTGTCACAATAACGACACTTAGACAAAGTGTCGCAATTGCGACGTTTGGAGGAAGACGTCGCAATTGCGACACTATGCTCCAAAGCGTCGCTATTGCGACAGCTGCCTCCAAACGTCGCAAGTGCGACACAATGTCTAAGTGCTGCAATTGCGACGTTTGGAAGCATCCATGGCAATAGCGACGCTTTGTTCGTTGTCGGTATAACGACACTTATATGCGCGCTACATAAAAATATGAAACTTATATGCGCGCTACATAAAAATGATTTTATTAAAAACTACATTAACGTCTGATATCACGCGCGCATTCGCCCTCCGCTCTTGCAAAACAACATTCGCCCTCAGCATTCACCCTCAGCTCTTGCAGAACAGCATTTTCCCTCAGCTCTTACGGAACAGCATTTGCCCTCAGCTCTTGCAAAACAACATTCTCCCTCAGCATTCGCCCTCAGCTCTTGTGGAACAGCATTCGCCCTTAGCTCTTGCAGAACATCATTCTCCCTCAGCATTCGCCCTCAGCTCTTGCAGAACAGCATTCGCCCTCAGCATTCGCCCTGAGCTCTTGTAGAACAGCATTCGCCCTGCATTCGCCCTCAGCGTTCGCCCTCAGCTCTTGCAGAACAGCAATCGCCCTCAACTCTTGCAGAATAGCATTCGCCCTCGGCTCTTGAAAAATGGTAAGTTCTTACTGCAAGCCCTTCCTCCTATAGTAGGGTTGACTCTATTTGGGTTTTTTTGGTCAATTCCATTGGATTGTGTTAGGCTGTAGGGTTCTCTCTAGATGTCTTCCAATGTTCTTTCAGATGAGTTTCAAAGAGGATGTGTAAGATTTGTTTGTGCTTGCATTAATTTGACTCCACCAGTTTCATGAAGTTTAAGCTATGGATTTTAGTTCGACAAACTCATCCATCTCAACACCCAGTAACGAATTGCCCTTGGTCTGATCTATATTGAAGGTGAAGTGCAAAGTGGTAGAGAATGGGAGATCGAAATTCATCAACTTTATCACAAGGGTAGTACTCCAGATCAAAAGTGATGAGCTTTAGTTCTCCAGATTTGGGGATTTTCTGATGACATACCAAAGGTCACATCCATACAACCATATCAAGGTCAATGTTGAGATCATTCTCATATAGATATGGGTCACTGATATATAGGGTTAATATCATCATCACTATCCATGGAAACCGAATGGTTACAAAATCTGTGATTGTGGTTGGCTCATTTATAATTATTACCTCATTTGTAATTATTACCCATTTACAGTAGAGCACAAAAACACTAAATATGGCCCGAGCAGAGCCTTTACAACAGGCAATGGAATTGCAGCTGCTTCATCAATAACCAATAGCTCCACTTGAGAAAACTTTTCATAATCTTGGGGCTGGATATACTCCAGAGCAAACAATTGTAGTTATCATTCGTGCTCCAATATATTAATATACTTTTTACATTGAACTGAAGAAAGGGAAACAAGCAAATGCTAGCCATCATACAGTGCTTTGACATAAGAGTTTTGAGTGACATACTTGAAAAAAAGAACTCATCCACTGATATTTATAATCATTTGAGTTATTCAAGTTAAACACAATGTCAAGAATCAAGATTCAATAACCTCTATTATCTTCATCACCCAATACAAGATTTAAATTTTTCCCAAAGAAACGCTTATTAATTTGGCAGCCATTATTTCTCCATGCTTTAAAAACCCTACATTTAAATGAAAACAAGCATTGCATTTCAACTACAAAAATCTATTAGTGTTCAAATGTACATGTGTGCATCACTTATGTAGGGTATTCCTTTTCCACTTTCACATTATCCAAGAATGTGTGCAGTATAGTTCATATTTTTTGTGATTTAGATTATCTTGAAAAATGAAAGGTAAATTATTTCCCATGGAAAAAGAAGGTTTTCCCTTTTTACTACTGGAAATGGTACAACAAAGTTCCATTTCTACCCAAAACTCCTATGAAACGGGAACCAAATAAAGGCCATGTCCTCAATGGACATCATTTGGCTTTGAAAATGGCCATTGCACCGTGTTGTTTCTTATATTACAGCACGATAGTTTCTTAGGTCATTTCTTGTTTCTTGAGATGAAAAACAACCAAAGAAATCGTGAAGATCCTTTTAAGAAATAAATGACCATTTTTCAATCATATCTCAACTATTTTTTATTTTATTCAGTGGTTGCTTACTTTGAGAGAAATTTGACACTTTTATAAGGAATATAACATAAAAAACACAAAATGGGAAGGAATTGATGAGGTAGATGACCTTTAGTTGTTGTCAATTAAGAATTGATAATACACGATGCATGTTTTGTACTACAAACTAGATTCCTTCCTGGAGTTAGGACATAGAGTATTGAATCAAAGTTGTAGTTTCTAACTTCTTGTATTGGTTCATCAATCTTGAAATTCAGACATTGTATGTCTTCATTGCTTCATGTTTGAATAATTTGCATTATATCATACAATAGGAAATTAGGAATTATGATTATTATTACTTTATGAATCTGTTAAGTTACTTTTAAGTTTGCATGGTTTAGTGTGAAATTATTATTGTGTGCCCCTAGGCCCAAGTGAAGGAATGCCAAGGATTGAGAACCATAGTTTTTAAATGGTATTGTTTCTTATACCCAAAAACCCCTCAACATCACTTCTTATTAGTTCTTAACAATAGTGTTGTAAACAATTTGAGAATTGATATAGCAAAATCTCGCACTTCTCGAGATAAAGTCCTAAAGCTAAAGTGTGATACCATGTGTAATTCAATAGCCCCATTGTCACCTCACCAACCTCTTTTCACTTCGGGCTAGCTCTCCTCCAACTCAAAGGGGGTTCTCCCTAGTAGATGTTAGGGATCTAATGGCCCAACCAAACCAAGTCAAGAGCCCCCTAACTCTCTATGTTTACTACTATCAATCAAAATATTGAACGATAGGGTCAGACATGCATCCCGAAGATAAAATTGCCAGGGTATTTTTGGGTAATTTCAAAGGAAAAGTCCCCAAACACATATAATCAAGGAATTATAACGTGATTTCAAACATTAAATATCAACAAAATCGTTTAAAGGATATTGAAAGGAAAAAGGTGATGGAAGATAGAAAGTGCCTTACTTAAATACTCTAAGGATTTTTCAATAGTTGCTCCAAAATATTCACTTCAAGGGCCTTCAAGATCGTCTCCAACAATGCTATACCATCAGCTTCAACAATGTTGCTCCAAAAATGTCCTCAAGGTCTTCACAACAAGTTTAATAGAAGTTGCTCCAAAAATATATTCAATAAGGTCTTTAATGTCAAATCGTCTCTTGTTTGGGTGCCTTAATGTGCAATGACATGTTTCCAGGACTGAATTCAATGCAAGGCATATTTGAAACTCTAACTCTGTCTTCCAGTGTCTTATTATAAATTATTTCAGTTTTCATTTTTTGTTTTCAAGTTATATATTGTTTTCAAGTTTTTACATTTATAATTTTATTGCAATGTGGCAGACTGATCAGGGCAGTACAGGAACAACCCCGAGACAGGATGATCACGGAAAGAGGCCAGCGGAAGAACATGTAAAGTGCCAGCATTGCTCTATCTTCAGGTATTTTAGTTATTTACATAATTGAAATAATATTAATTTTGTTCAAATATGCAGACACCTAGCCATGGTACGCCTGATGATTCCCTCTTTGAGGAAGAGCTTTCTTCATCCCTATCTCCAGTGTTCTTGTTGCAAAAAAAGGCACGAGATGCAAGGTTGGAATTTAATACTTTGATAGATGCGCCTCAAACACCTGAAACAGAAGAGAGGATAAAACATCTTATGAGCCAGCTAGAAAGATATCAGGTAATAATAAAAATTCAAAAGGATATTTTTTTTGTTCTACATGAGATGAATTGTGATAGTTTGATTTTTAATTTTTACATTGACTAAACTAACAAAAATTTCTTTTGTATGTAGCGTTTTCTGGCACTTGTTGAACCCGATGTTGGTGGTAGTGGGACACAAGGGCAAGAGATTGCCCAGCAACCCTCTCGTACACCTTCTACTCCTTTAGGTGCCAGCCAAGAAACACACCCTGCCCAAGCAGACACCCAGCCAACCGTTGAACGTGTTGGCATTGATGAGGCTGATATGGCCAACTACATTATTTTGTTTCTTGGAGCTACACGTGTCATCTCCACAGGGACCATTAATGGCACGTTGTTGGTGAACGATGAAGGTTTCCCTATAAAGCACGTACAACTTCCAGGTAAATTTTAATATTTTAACTATTTCATGTACTCTATCTAAAACATATTTATCATGATTTTTATTTTTAAATTAATGATAATATCTTTTTTTCTGTGTAGGAAACAATGAGTTCTACAGCTTTTTGGAGAGCCATGCGTTGGTAATTTTTGGCCCAACCATACGCATAGGGTGGAATTCCCAGAATTCCAACCTGAAAAAATAACTTCTAGATTATCTAGAAGCCCTTTTTGGGGTCGGCACATTTGACAGAACAACGGTGGCTCGAGTAGCCGGCAAATATTTGAAATATACCAGGGACACCTATAGGACGCAATTTCAATTTAACCCTAGATACAAGCGTCCTCTCACAGTTCCAGAGAGTGAGTGGAGAGCACTCATCCATGATGGAAAAGAGAAAAGGGCAAAAAAAAAAGGAAAAATGCCAACTGGACCCGCAAGGTAAATTACAACTTTAATTCAATAGCTTTAATTTTCTCTATGTCTAAAATAAAAGTGTGCTACGTCATATCTAACTTTAATATTTTGATGCTAGGTTGCCTGACACCTCAAAGGCAACCAAAGCTAGGATTGAAAAAAGGGCCATCACAAGTTAGGCCAGGGCGACTACTTGAAATTGGCCGCAAGAATTGTAATTAAGTAGCTAAACATCTTATAATTAATTGTATCGCCTTCCAACGTTTTTGTAATCCTATCAAATATGATTAAAAATACACAATCATATGTAATGTAGGGTGATGACTTCGGAACAGAAACTACGGAGGAAGATAAAAATATCGCTTTCCATTTCGGCTATCAAGCCGTAGTTGAACGTCGCATAAGCTTGGGGCAGGTCCCAAGATCCAGAATGCCTGATAAGGTAAAACATTAACCTTTCAATATGTTTTTTTTCATCCATAAATTTAATGTCTAACAACTTTGTTTAAATCAGGGGAGAAACACTACTGACGACGCAAATAACCTAGTTTTAGAGCCAAATGTAGATGATCGTCACGTGCAACCTGATCATTGTAGTAGGGACCAAGCCGACAATGCTACTATCAGTGAGGGCCGTGATGGTAATTAATTTCCACTTATAATTTTTTCTAATTATACCTTGATGGTTGTCCTTATAACGTTTTTTGTTTAAATGACAAAGAATGTTTCCCTTGAGGATCTTACCACCAGAGAGGAAGACAGGGCAACAGTCGCAATGGCGACAACTGGTGCACCAGGTAAATAATCTCATTGCAATTTTTTTTATTAATATTACCGAACTAGTTCAATGATATTTAAAAACTGACAATTAAAATTTAATATTATCTGTTTTTGTAGGCGATGCCCCGTCACTGGATGAGACCATACATCGTGACTACGCAACTAGGTCAGCAGTGCGGGTCGAAAGGCACGAAACAGGAGCAGAGCACGATGATATTGATGATGTAATTAGGAGCTTTAGAAATAGGAAGAAGAAAAGAAAATTTGATAATGTAAAATATTGTATTATTATAAGACAAACGTTACCATACTTGGAACGTTTTTTGCGTTATATAAAAAACTCATTTATCATACTATTTTTATGTCAAGCATTAATTGCAATGTTTCCTTGCGTACTTTTTGTTGAATTTTTTTTTATTAGTTATTGAATATTTTTTTTTATGCTCATGAAAGTAAAAAATGAAATATAGATTGGGTATTGGGGAATTGAGAGTGATGTGAGGGGAGGGGGAGGGGCCATAAGAGCTTCCACCTTCACGTGGTTGGCCCTGTTTAGTAGAGAATAATTTATTGGAGCGATTTAATCTTGGAGCAAACATCCCTCGATCCAACGTAGCAACAAAAAAGTCACTGTTGACTTATTTGCTACTCTTTCAGATCATGGGAGGCTTGTTCCAAGTTCATGCGACTCCAATAAATTGTTCTTGAAATGAAGAGGAGCTTATTCGGGTATGTTTTGACATTTTCAACATATGTTCTAACATTATCATAAGAATGCATCTTAGAGTAAAAAATACTACATCAATTACTTGTATTTATTGTATAGATAATGATGGATTTTGATTGACTTGGCGGTGCATGTACAAATCCTCTTGCATCATGAGCAATACAACTTGTCAACCAGGGTCATGTCCAGGATATTTTTGCTTGTGCGCTTGACCAGGTTCATAATGTCACATTTTGTAAGTTCCTTTACGGTTCATAATTCAATATTAAGCTTGTTCATGATTATTATCTAGGTTTTTTGTATGTGTTTTTTCATCTATTTGATTGTAAGCAACTATGCATGTTTCCTGTTGTTCACTATGATTTCTCCCATTACCACTCCCAGGATGAATCCGACTTTATTGTTACATAGGTTACTTTATTGTTACTATGATTTCTCCATTCACGATTTCATAGGTTACATCATGTAAAGTTGTCAATCTCAGGTTGGTGATGAGCTTTAGTTCTCCAGATTTGGGGCTTTTCTGATATTTTCTCCCTCATGTCATTCTTGCATCACCTCGTTGTTTGAGCATGCCAATTGTCTACCACTTGTACCAATTGACACATGTCAATCTCTGAGTGGTGCCACATTTCACCTATTTTCGGCCCACTTGACCACCTGAAAAACTCCAATCCACACACCATGTGTCTTTATCATGGAGTGCCACATGTCCTAGATATTTAGGCCGATAGGCCTTCTGTTATGAAAAAGATCAATTTTTTTTCGTCGACACTTCTTATCTAGGCACGACACCTATTACTTGTTTAATCTGACGGTCACAGTCTCTCAGGTTACCTTCTAGGTTTGACATACCACTGGTTTCTAGTATATTTCCATGGAATCGGTCTGAAAATACCAGCAACAATCCACACAGCTGCAACCGTCGACAGACCTGCCGTTTTAGTAGCTGCATTTCCGCAACTGCAAATACACCTGCCATTTTAGTTGCTGCATTTCGGAAACTGCCAATACACCTGCCGTTTCATTCTCCTGGACTCTATGTATGCATATTTTTCATATAATTTTATCACGAAGTTGGCTGCAGTGCTTTGACATGCCTTTGAATATTTTTGCGGGTTAGAAGACATTTCAGGCCAGAGCTATTGAATAGACTTGATGAGATAGTTGTATTTGATCCTCTTTCTCGTGATGAGCTCAGAAAATTTTCTAGACTACATATGAAAGATGTAGCGATTCGTCTTGCAAAGAGAGGTGTTGCTTTAGGGGTTACAGATGCTGCTCGATCTGGATCTTGTTCTTCAGGAAGCCTATGATCCTGTAAGTAATCACTTTGTTTTGCTTTCTTTCTTATTCAGAGTCTATCTTGCCAGGGGATGTGCCCATTATGGTTTTTTATGAGACCGTTGTCAATTTCATCACCGTCCCTCATAATATGTTTGATTGTGTTTATAAATAATAAACAATTATTACACCAAACAATAAACAATTAACTATACTATGAGTAATATGATATCTTGAAATCATTCTCATTATAATTTCATAACCTCTGCTCTCACTTGGTGTTGTCTATATCACTAAGTGTCTCTTCTTTAAAATTATAGTTACAGCAGACAATGAAAAATCAACTGCACTGTGAGTGATATCTTGTCATAATTCTTATTATAATTTCCAAACCTCTACTCTCACTAGGTGTATCTATTTTAAAATTATAGTTTCAATGGTAGATAAATTTTTATCTTAAAATTATAGCTTTGATGGTGATACCTTGTGATTGATAATGCAGTTTGAAGCAGCTTTGGCTTTGACTAATATAGTCTCAGGAACCTCTGAGAATACAAAGGTTGTGATTGATTACAGGGCACTACCTATATTTGTGGAACTTCTTACCTCTGGGAATGATAATGTTCAAGAACAGGTAGCACGTTTATTTTAGAGGCATAAAATTATTCTTCCCAACTATCTTTATATGTCTGTAATTTTGGAATTTGATTTAAAAAACTAGTACCCAACTTTGAGTTCAAATGGTGTTCGTGTAAGGCTGTTTGGGCTTTGGGAAATATTGCTGGAGACTCTGCAACATTTAGGGATCTTGCCCTCAGTCATGGAGCTCTGAGGCAGGTGCTTGCCCAGTTGAATGATACTGCCAGAATTTCAATGATAAGAAATGCTACATGGGCTCTGTCAAATTTTTGTCGTGACGTAAACCCCAACCACTATTCGAACAGGTAAGCAAAATACATTTTCCTCCTCTTCTTCTTAGTTCGCAGATACTGTGGATTTTTTTTATAGATCTTGGTGCTTGGTAGATTTGGACGTAATATGGACCTAGGCGCTTGTTCATTACAATGACTCTGTCATCAGGTTTTAGAAAATGCTCAGAAATTTGGGTTTCACAAGGGGACTACCCTTGCTTGCAATTATCGATTATCAATCACATTCAAAAAAATTCTTTCATAGCATTGCTGAGCTCTTTGTAGGTGAATTTCCAAGGCAATTTCACAATATCTGAACTAAATTTTTCTGTCCTTTTCAATACTCTGCGCTTGTAACAGAACCAGACAAACAATCTAGTGGCCAATGCAACAACAACAACAACACCTCCTCTTGCAATGCCTGAAATTCACCCTCTCTGCACGCATGAATGGCTATGGCACCCTCTTTTGTGAACAGGTACTGGAGCTGAAGGTACTGGTTTCGAATAGGATCGTGGAATTCAACATCCAAAATAGTATCAAATTCCACTGCAATAGTATTCTCCGGCGAGGGCAATAGTTCATTGAGACCTATTGGACTCATCACCCCCAAATAGCCTCCAGGGCTACCCAAAGTGTGATCATCTTTGTTGCTGAGTATATTTTTATTTTTTCAGTGAGATTTTAGGGTTTCTCTAACATAGCTTCAGAAATCTGATTCAGTGCATGCTTGAATATCGTCACATAATACTCATGGTTTGGATTGATGAGCATGCTCTGAATGGTTGGTTGATTCATAAGAACCACCCATATAGTCATCTTGAGATATTTCATAAGTTTTCTCGGGTTTCCTTTTTCACCGTTTCTAGTGGGTGGGATGGTGTGGGGTGATCCATCAATACTGGTGCTCTTGTAGTAGGGAATTTGTTTTGGGGATATAAAGGAGCATTTGATGTAGATATCCCATTGGATGCATTCATAGATGGGCACGAGAGGTCAAGAATTTAAATTAAAAATATGCAACCTATAGCATGGCAACCTGAAGGCCGCGAGAGACACTGGTTAAAGATTGTTTTGTGCTGGCCTTAATATAGTCATGATTTCTTTCTATTATCTTAATGAAAATATATAGTCCAGTCTCATTAAAATGAGGATTGTGTTTGTATTTCTCTTTGGTTGTTTCTCTCTTAATGCTCCAGAAGTTGCCAAAAGTTGCGATAGTTGTTTAGTTTTCTTGTTACAACTTAAAAGTGGTTTTTAGCAATGGGAGTCATTTTTTTTAAGGTTCATACTAATATGAAGATCTTTTAATTCTATATTCAGGATAAGAGAAGATGGCCTCTGCTTTGGGTAGTATGACAACAATTGCCACATCTACCTCATTGGGTAACAATGGAAAGGGGAAGAAGTTGGGTGCAATGTTTGATAATTATGGCAAACAATTGTCTTCTCTTTCAGTTTTTTCACCCATTTCCTTTAATTGCTCAAGTAGAAGAGGGACTCTGAGATTACGCGACAGAGAGAAGGTAGTTAATACAAGAGCTATGGAAAAGGAGTTGTACTTCAACAAGGATGGCTCAGTGACAAAAGAATTGCAGGTCAGAGAAAAAATTATGTTTAAAGGAAGGTCACATGCACGTGAAACTTCACTGCGGTGGATCTTTCCTTTTCCACTTATATTCGATTTTAATGTGTTATTTTAATTTTTCATGGAGGGTTTTTTTGGCATATGGTCTGGCATTCAATTGCACACTTACTAAAAGCATTGTCAATTTGTCTTGCAGGCGGTGTGAACAAACTTGCTAATCTTGTTGGAGTCACCATTGGGGCGAAGGGAAAATTTTTGTCTTGGAGAGCAAGCATGGTTCTCTGAAAATAGTTAATGATGGTGTGACAGTAGCTAAGGAGGTAATTTGGAGATGTGTGCTCTGGTTTTATTTTTAACGTTGTATTAGTTCCCCCTCTTAAATGTCTTAGATTTGGTAAGAATAATTTGAAAACTCAAAGTTGAAAGGAAACATATTTGTTACCCAGTGGTCTACTTGGCCTATGGACTAGACACATTAGAGTAATGCATAAAGCTTTTTACAACAATAAAAGGAAAGGGTTATGGCTGAGTCAAATTTTATTGTTATTGACAGTGTAATGAAATGTATCTCAATGCTATGGTTTTGGCCTTTTTATTGGTTGAATTAGACGACCCAGTTGAAAATATTGGGGCCAAGTTGGTAAGGCAAGCTACGGAAAAGACGAATGATTTAGCTGGGGATGGAACCACAACATCTATTGTTCTTGCATAGGGTTTAATAAGTGAGGGTGTAAAGGTAACTTTTTGTCGATAGTACTGGATTAAGATCATCTATTCATTTTTGTAGGGTCTTATGGTGTTTGGTTTTTTAGTTTTGGGTTGAGCTTATTGAGTCTAAGATAGTTTTTGAGTGAAAAAATTGCTATCAGGTATTAAAAAATTTTGGTTCTTTTGTCAAAATTTATGAGCTTGTTAGGAAATACAAAACTGACAATGGTTGTATCTTAAAATTGTGGAAAATAATTTGAAATGAAACCTTTTTTTTTAGGTTGTTGCAGCAGGTGCAAACCCCATTCAAATTACTAGGGGCATTGACAAGACAATAAAGGCCCTTGTTTCAGAACTCAAAATTTTGTCAAAGGAGGTAAACGCTTGCCTTTTGACTAGGCTGGTCTTCCTTTTTGCTAATGGTTTGGTGTATCTAATTGAATTAGTTGCCTAAGGTATTTTTGGTTGCAAACTCCTTTTCATTTTTCATATAGTATTGGCCTTGTGGAATACATTTGATTGTGTGGTCTTGTTAGATCTACAACATTTGTAGTTGTTTAGTCTTATGGCCGAGGTGCACTTTTATTATGGAAATAGTTGATGCAATATTGTCATTTAATCCTTACTGCAGGGTAGCATGTTGAAAAGTTTCTTGTGAAACATTTTGTATTCAAAATGACACTTGATCCTATACAGCATCATGCACTTGACTTCAAAATTCATATTCAAAGTGTGCCAGACAATTCTTGCAAAATTTCAAATATTTATGTTGTTTTAAACCATTATCTTTTTCATGTATTGGATGCTGAAAATGTGAAAAAGACTTTGGTATGAAACCAATTGGTGAATAATTTTCAGCAAAACAACCACTTCCAAGACATGATTTAGAAGTAGAACATATGTACTTATGAAGCATAGAAAGATATCCTTGATGCATTTTCAATGTTTGGCTAGGGTTATTTTTGGAGAAAATAACTCCTTATTCCTAGAATAGTGTTCTTCAATACAAGTAAATTTCTTTCACGGACACTTCTGCCACCTGGCTTGTTGTTTATGTACTTTGAGCTCTACAAAAAAAATCTACAAAATTTGTCTATATAAATTATCACAAAAATGTAATACTTACCTTTATATTGCAGTAACCCTGTAATAAATTCTATTGATATATCTTCTAGTATTTGAATATGTATGTGGAATGGTTGAAGTAACCCTAGAGATTTTACTATCTCTCTTTTATTTATTATGCAAACCTGACCTTCTCTTACAAAATTTTGAATATCTTTCTTCATTCCTTCCAAAAATATATTTTTTGATCCTTTGAGATGTTTTAAGGAACCCTGCATCCTACCATCAGAGATACATGGGACTCCCTTAATATTTGTTTATTCAAATATGCTTGTGTGCATAAAAATATTCTACATTTGCACCAAAGTATATCTCTCTTTCACTCCCAATGCTCCATGGAGTTCATCCCATCCTTTATAAAATTTACTTTTTGTTTAGTACTATTGTCATTTTTCCATTATGGCAAGCTTCTTCTAGCCAGCTAGGAATAGAAAATGTAATTGGATATAAATTTGAGGCCTCTTCTATTTTAGAAAGAGCGTCATGTACTAAATTTTCCTTGCCCTTTTTGTAGATTATCTCAAAATTAAAACTTTGCATTTTTTCTCCTCATTTTTGTTAATCTTCTAATGAAAATCATAGCTTCAAAAAATACTTTATGCTATCATGGTATATCTTGACTTTAAAGTACCTCCCAATGATATACTATCCCAATTTTTTATTGCATGTAATATTTCTTCCATTTATTTTTCATACGTAGATTTCACCAAATATTTTCTTTGAATTCCTTGCTTTTAAAAGCCAATGATATCCCTTATTGTGTTAATGTTACGTAAATTCCTTGTCCTAGTGCCTCACACTCTACTATGAATGTTTTACCAAAAGTAGGTGCAACCGATGTTGGTGTAGAAGACATGGCATCCATTAAAGAGAGAATGCCAAAGTAGCCTCATCATTCCATATAAATGATATTTTCTTCAAGAGATATGTGAGTGGACTTGAAATGCATGCATAATTCTTAACAAATTATCAATATTATCATGTAAGTCTAAATGCTATCATGGTATATCTTGACTTTAAAGTACCTCCCAATGATATACTATCCCCATTTTTTATTGCATGTAATATTGCTTCCATTTATTTTCATACGTAGATTTCACCAAATATTTTCTTTGAATTCCTTGCTTTTAAAAGCCAATGGTATCCCTTATTGTGTTAATGTTACATAAATTCCTTGTCCTAGTGCCTCACACTCTACTATGAATGTTTTACCAAAATTAGGTGCAACCAATGTTGGTGTAGAAGACATGGCATCCATTAAAAGAGAGAATGCCAAAGTAGCCTCATCATTCCATATAAATGATATTTTCTTCAAGAGATATGTGAGTGGACTTGAAATGCATGCATAATTCTTAACAAATTACCAATAATATCATGTAAGTCTAAAAAATCTTCTAGGAACCTTGATTTTCTTAGGAATAGGTCATTTTGTAATAGCTTGCATCTTTTGAGGCTCCAACTTCACTCCTTCCTTTAAAACAATATGAACCAAATACTTGAATTCTTATTTCCCAAAAGCACATTTGGATACTTTTACATAAAAATGATTGTTCTCAATAATTTATATAACTTTTCCACATGTTTAGTGTGGTATTCCCATGATTTATTATAAATATGTGTATTATCAAAGAAAACCAACACAAATTTTATAAGATGGGATCAAACAAAATTATTCTTAAGTCGAGCCCGCCGGACTTCAAACGACGATAAACCATAATTCAAACCAAATTCGCGTTCCAAAATAGCCTGCTGACGTCGGCCAATTTTGTGACGCGAAAACCAAATGAATTCCGCCCTAATCTTTTTCGGGTCCGAAGTTGGGCTGGCGTACGGAGGGAGAGTTGTGACACGAATTTCTTATCAAATTCGCCCTAATATTTTTTGGGTCCAGATTTCCACTGCGCGAGCGGCCCAAACAAAGATCCGCTCCAATCAATTTCTGCCACGTGTCCTCAATAAAAACTTGCCCTGCTCCCGGCTGCGGGTGCATTCGATGGCGTTTAAGGCGATGGGACATGGATGTGGCGATTTCATATCAATCGCATTAAGATTTAACGTTGTTCAATTAAGTTCCAAGGTTTGCACATCAAATCGCATTAAATTTTAACACTGTTCAAGATCGGACCTCCACTCCCGTTACTGATTTTGCATGCTCCAATATGATCCGGCCTTCGGCTCTCATTAATGATCATAGATTAATTATGACGAGCGTCCTTCGATTGCATTGCATTGATAAAATCCGCTCCAATCAATTTCTGCCATGTGTCCTCAATCAAATGTTGCCATGTTCTCGGATGCGGGTGCATTCGATGGCGTTTAAGGCGATGGGACATGGATGTGGAGATTTCATATCAATCGCTAAGTTTTAACGCTGTTCAATTAAGTTCCAAGGTTTTCACATCAAATCGCATTAAGTTTTAACACTGTTCAAGATCAGACCTCCACTCCTGTTAGCGATTCCGCATGCTCCAATATGATCTGGCCTTCATCTCTCATTAATGATCAGAGATTTATTATGATGGGCATCCTTCGAGTGCATTGCAGTCGGGTCGATAAAATGGCGTTTCGCTATGGTTTTTCAGACGAGCCGGTTGCTGGGTTACACTGCCTGCTCATTGTGACAAGAAGGAGAAGTGGCCAGCTGAACTGATGCTTAGACCTTGCTGCATATCTGCATTTCTCTCGGTTTGGTCCTTGTCTGTCTTCCTATGTTTCTTGGAATTCTGCTTCTCCGTCTCCTCTTGTGCCCACTGCTGAGACTGCACCCATGCCTCGCCTGCGTCAAAGGATGCGTTGCCGCAGGGGGAGCACTAGAGGTCAACCCCTGCGCGCTCCCTCCAGCCCCTCAACCGAGTCGTCTTCCCACTCTAGTGATTATCACGTAGGTCGCTATCCAGATACTAGAAGTGGGCGGGGTCGGGTTCTAGGATCTGGCTACCGTATGGGCTCCCCTGCTCCTCATTTCCCCACTGCTTCACCTTTTCCCACGACGCGCACTGCACTTTTTTCCTTTAATTTCTCTCTGAACCACCCATGAATCACAACTTCAATTACTGTGGTTTTCCGTGAGGAGGCCCAAATGGAAGAACAATGCACCCGTCCGGCAGGTCTGAGCTCAGAAAAAGCCGGCTAGCATTCGGGCCTTCAGGAGGGGAGCGGTGGCATGAATGTGGAGGTAGCACCTGGCGATCCTGGACCTTTCGAAGGATGGTACCGAATCGTCGAGGAGCCAGAGGAGTAGTTTGGTTAATTTGTTTTTCTTGCTTCGTGGCCCACTTAATTGGGCTGCTTTTAGATTATATTACTGTGCTGGACCTCTGTAATATTTTTGAATTCTGTAAACGTTCAAGACTGGTTTCCCCGTATGAGGGCAGTCTTCTTAATTTTTTGATTTTTTGATGAAAAATTTGCCATGAGTCTGGGCAATGTTTTTGACTTCGGTGTAATTCTATTCCCACTACTAATAGATTAACTTTACTTAGAAAAAAAAATGTTGCCCTGTTTCTATTTTAAACCTGATTTTTGAAATACAGAGCCATGTTTATATGATTGTTTATAGTCGAAGCGCTGCGGGGTGGTTTATTATATTAATATTTCACGGTCGAATTATGTTCATAACAATTGGAAAAAAAAAATGTTACCCTCTTTCTATTTTAAACCTGTTTTTTGAAATACTGAGCCATGTTTATATGGTCTACGTATTATACTCTTTCTTTGTATATCTACAGGAACCTTTTTGATATGAACAAGGTGGATGCTGTAGCGGGCTACTAATGGAAAAAAACAAGCCTGAACCTTACATCTCAGATGCAACAGATGGTTACCAATTTTGGAATCAAGCGAGCCTGATCTTACAAGCGAGCCTGGGTTTCTGCAAATGGTTTTTATTTCCGGGAACAAGCGAGCCATAACATACAATCGACCCTGGGTTTATACATATTTTTACTCTATCATGGATGCTTTTTGTGTGAGGCGTATATCAACAGTACATGTCTCTGCACATTTCCTGTATCCGCTTTATGATACTATTTTATGTGTTGACAGGTTATCACTATGCCTTCAAAATTAGTGATGTTGGTTTATTGATATGGTCTTATGGTCTTTTTATATTTTGGACATATCACACTCCTCACATGATTAGCGTTTTTATCTGTTCAAGTATTTTGGGTACTTTAATTTGTATTTGGAATAATGGACGTCGGTACTCTATCTGTTGCTTTACTATTCTACATAATGCTATTTCACTTTCTTATAGATGCCTCGGGCATATTTGGATGCTTTCTTAGATTGTCTATAATCTCCATGTGGACCGTTACTGGGTTTTATATCATGTCCCTGTATGTGACATGGGGTATTTTTCTATCATTGTCTGGGGTGGGACTTCCACTTTTATGGATGGATATTTGGGTTCCAATCTTCAGATGTGAAAATGTAATGACTTCATGGACTGTTTTACTTCATATAATATATTCAAAACAACGTTTTTTCTCTTGTGAAAAAAAAATGATTAATGTTTATTACTCTGCCTTCAAAACTAGCGATGTTGGTCTATGTTGCTGGTTTATTGATATGGTCTGATGGTCTTTTTATATTTTGGACATATCACACTCCTCACATGATTAACGTTTTTCTCCGTTCAAGGATTTTGGGTACTTTAATTTGTATTTGGAACAATGGACGTCGGTACTCTATCTGTTGCTTTACTATTCTACATACTGCTATTTCACTTTCTTATAGATGCCTCGGGCATATTTGGATGCTTTCTCATATTATCGATAATCTCCATGTGGACCGTTACTGGGTTTTATATCATGTCCCTGTATGTGACATGGGGTATTTTTCTATCATTGTCTGGGGTGGGACTTCCACTTTTCTGGATGGATATTTGGGTTCCAATCTTCGGATGTGAAAATGTAATGACTTCATGGACTATTTTACTTCATATAATATATTCAAAACAACGTTTTTTCTCTTGTGAAAAAAAAATGATTAATGTTTATCACTCTGCCTTCAAAACTAGCGATGCTGGTCTATGTTGCCGGTTTATTGATATGGTCTGATGGTCTTTTTATATTTTGGACATATCACACTCCTCACATGATTAGCGTTTTTCTCTGTTCAAGGATTTTGGGTACTTTAATTTGTATTTGGAACAATGGACGTTGATACTCTATCTGTTGCTTTACTATTCTACATATTGGTATTTCACTTTCTTATAGATGCCTCGGGCATATTTGGATGCTTTCTCAGATTGTCGATAATCTCCATGTGGACCGTTACTGGGTTTTATATCATGTCCCTGTATGTGACATGGGGTATTTTTCTATCATTGTCTGGGGTGGGACTTCCACTTTTCTGGATGGATATTTGGGTTCCAATTTTCAGATGTGAAAATGTAATGACTTCATGGACTATTTTACTTCATATAATATATTCAAAACAACGTTTTTTCTCTTGTGAAAAAAAAATGATTGTTTATAGTCGAAGCGTTGCGGGGTGGCTTATTATATTAATATTTCACGGTCATTGGAACACCCACAATTCATATTGGAGATTTACTGTCCTATTTTAAAGTTTCATTTTTTTTTTTAAATTGAACCAGTCGTCGGTATACCGACGCCTTGTAAGCGTCATAATTGCGACAACTTAAAAACGTCGAAAGAGCGACAGTATAAAAACGTTGGACACGCGACGTTCAAAATGTCGGACCACATTTCGTCAGAATTGCAACAGTTTACAAACGTCGGAAGAGTGATGTTCAAAACGTCAAACCACATTTCGTCGGAATTGCGACAGTTTACAAACATCGGAAGAGCGACGTCCAAAATGTCGGAACACATTGCGTCGAAATTGCGACAGTTTACAAACGTCGGAAGAGCGACGCTCAAAACGTCGGACCACATTTCATCGAAAGTGTGACAGTTTACAAACGTCGAAAGCGCGAAAGTTTGGGAAACGTCGAAAGAGCGACACTTGTTTGGAAGCAACGGAAAAGGTGTCGGTAGTGCGACACTTTTTAAGTGCGTCAAAATTGTGACGGGATGGAAAACCACGTTTTTCTCGTCCTCGAACTGTCGCTCTTGCGACAACTATGTGTCGGAATAGCGATGAATTGGCCTTTGGAAATTCTGCCAAATTTTCTAGTGTCTTGTACTTGATGTTCAAATGAAACCGTTGCAGATGTGTGGAGCACTTCTGATGGCGATCATTCTGCAACTTCCCTTATGTCTGTATGAACTGCAGGGGCCGGTGGTCTGTGTGGATGATTATTTCCTTCCCCAAAATGTAATGCTTCCATTGTCGACAAGCTTGCACAATGGAATACATTTATTTGTCATAAGTGGGATACTTGCGAACTGTTTCAGACAATGTCTCACTGTGATATGCCACTGGATGTCCCTGTTGAGTAAGAACTGCCCAATAGCATAGTCAGAGGCATCTGTCTTGATCTTAAATGGCTATTTCAAGTTTGGAAATATGAGCACTGAGGCAGAACAGAGGCTATTTTTCAATTCCGTAAGCACCTTCTGTTGATATTCCGACCAAAAGAATTTTTCTCTTGCTCCTCCCTTGGTGACTTGACTCTATTAGGTCCCTATATTACTAGTATAATCCCTTATTGTTGTTATTGTAACCCCCTTATTGTTATTATTGTACCATTGTAACCCCCATATTGTTATTATTTTGCCCTTAAATTATTATTGTTAGGTCGGCTAGGATTACATTATGGCCCCGCTAGGATTACATTGTGGCCCCATGGACTCCTATATATAGAAATGAGGTTTTTTAATTTGAATAATACAATAATTTTTCATTCATGTAATGTATTGGAGGTTTTCCCCTCGAAGTGGCTTATTTCTAAGGCGTTGATATCTCTTGTCTTCTCTTTTTGGAGTTGGTTTCACAACATTTGGTTTCAGAGGTTTGAGATTATAGGGTTTTGCTGCTCCAAACAGGTCATCGTGGAATTTTCGTTATGAATTTGTTTCTACGAAGGTTCAGAATCTGAAATTTTTAGAGTGCAAAGCCAAAATCCTGAGGAACATTGTCGCAAAATTTTAGATCTTGGTTCACAATATTTTCAGAGATATGATCTGTGAAAATTAGGTCATTTTGCAGGCTCCTGAATTTAACCTAAACAGGTCATCGTGGTATTTTTGTAATAAATTTTTTTCTACGAAGGTTCAGAAGCTGAAATGTTTAGAGTGCAAAGCCGCAATCCTAAGGAACATTGTCACAAAATTTCAGATATTGGTTCGCAATATTTCCGTAGATATAATTTGTGGAAGTTAGGGCTTTTTGAGGCTTCTGAATTTCATCTCAAAGAGGTGATCATGGGAAAATATTCATAGCTCTCTCTCTGAGCATTGGATTGGAATGATGTAAAAAGCGGGTGCAAAGACACAGTCTGTATTTTTTGGTGTATCAATTTCAGAGCCAAAGGAGGAAACAATGACACGTGGCAAGTCATACAAGTTTGCTCTACTGAACCAGTCCAAAATTGGGTCATTGTGGGAGATTGGACATAACTTTGCCTTGAAGAATCCAAATTAGATCAGACCTGTGGCATTTGAAAGATGCTTCAAAGGGATACTACAGGGCTGAATTTTAGATATTGAGGATATACAATTATAGATATAATTTAATTTCAATATCGAGCTCCTCAAAAGCAAGTAAAAGGTGTGTATTTTTTTATTTTCTAAATTGCATAAGTCTTGTTTGAAGAATCAAGCTGAATTGATTCCAAGAGCATATTGTAAGATAGATATTTGTATTGGATTCTAAAATGGCCCCTAAAAAGAATTCAACACCCATTAAGCCTTTAGAAATCTCTAATATGACTCATGAAGACGAAGAATGGCAACATGACATATCAAAATTACAAGAGCAAGTGCAACAAATTTCGCTCTCGCAAAAAGCAACAAAAAATGACATGGAATCTAAGATAGATGTCATGGAAGTTGGCATGGAATCTAAGATGGATGGCATGGAATCTAAGAGGGATGACATGGAAGCTAAGATCGATGAGAAAATGGAAAACATGAAGAATGATCTAAAAGCAGACATGGAAGGTTTGAAAAAGTTGATAAAAGAAATGTTTCCTAATGGTGAAAAGATAGTAGAGGAAACTCATGATGAGAAGAAAATAAATGTTAATCGTGATTTCATAAAATCTAATGTTGGTGGGAAGAACCACCATATTCCAAAAATGGATATGAGGAAGTTTGATGGAAAGGATATTGTAACATGGATACTATAGATGGAGCAATATTTTGATCTCCATAATGTGCAAAACACACAAAAGGTACGCATTGCAACTTTACATTTAGAACAAAATACATTTGTATGGTATCGATGGCTTTGCTCCCGTAAAAAAATTGTCACTTAATTTTTACGGAGGAAATGATAGCACATTATGAGGATACAAAGAGCAACACCTTCTTTAGCCAATTGATAAATCTCAAACAAAAGGGTTTAGTGGGGCAGCACATTGAGGACTTCCAAAAATTGAATATAAGGGTAACTGATATTCCAGAGGAACACGGGATTGATCTCTTCATAGGTACTTTAAAGGATAACATCCAACATGAAGTTCGTGTTTTGGAACCTGATTCATTGGAGAAGGCATTCAGGTTGGCAAGAAAAATTGAATGTAAAAATATGGCGACAAGGAAGCCTACCACTCACTTCTATAAAGAAGGAAGTGTTGCTACGCCTAGATTTCCACAACCTACAAGGTTGACACCACAAAAATTGGAAGAAAAAAAAGAAAAAGGGCTTTGCTACAGTTGTGATAGCAAATACACTAAAGGTCATAAGTGTGCTGAGAAGAAATTATTTTACATAGATTATGAAGAGGAAGAAGAAAATGAACAAGAAGAGGATATACACCAGGAACCAACCCAAGAAGAGGAAGAAATGAGTCCGACCATATCGTGTAATGCATTGGGAGGAATTACCACTTCTCAAACTCTCAAGATAGAAGGACATATGAAGAAGTAAAAGGTAATAGTGTTGATTGATTCAGGTAGTACCCATAATTTAATTCATTGTAAGGTAGCCAAGGAATTGAAATGTTTCCTATACCTAGCACCAGAATGTCAAGTGATGGTTGCAAATGGAGGAACTATAAATTGCTCTGGAAAATGCCATAATATCAAGCTAACCATGGGGGAATATGTATTGAATATTCTAATGCTTTTCATTCCTATGGGAGGTGCTGATGTTGTACTAGAAGTACAATGGTTACAATCTTTGGGAACGGTAGCTTTTAATTTTCAAGAAATTTTCTTGAAATTTTTTTCAGAAGGAAAGGAAGTCGAATTACGAGGCATTGTAGGGAAGCCGGGAAAGATAATAAGCTTTAATGTCATGACAAAGCTTCTAAAGAAATAAAAACGAGGCATAACAATTATGCTCAGTAGAAGTTCCAACATCAAAATCATCTATTTCTGCAGATCTCCAAAAAGTCTTGGACAATCATTCCAAGGTTTTTGAAACTCCAAAAGGACTCCCACCTATTTGTGATCATGATCATGCTATTCATTTGATTACAATAAGTGTTCCTCCAAACATCAGGCCTTATAGATATCCTTATGTCCAAAAGAGAGAAATTGAACGTATGATTGCAGAAATGTGAGAGGCTGGTATAATTCAACCTAGTCAAAGTTCTTTCTCTGCTCCTGTAGTATTGGTACACAAGAAGGATGGATCATGGCGCATGTGTCCGGATTATAGGGAGCTCAATAAGCTCACCATTAAAGATAAATTTCCCATTCTGTGATTGATGAATTATTGGATGAATTACATGGAGCAATTTATTTTACCAAGTTGGATCTTCGTTCAGGATATCATCAAATTAGAATGAAGACTGAAGATATTCCAAAAACAACATTTCGAACTCATGAGGGTCATTATGAATTTTTGGTCATGCCTTTTGGCCTTACCAATGCACCTCCTACATTTCAAGGGTTGATGAATTCCATTTTCAAACCCTTCCTTAGAAAATTTGTGCTAGTATTTTTTGATGATATACTAATCTACAGCAGGTCTTGGAAGGAGCATGTTCAACATGTTGACAGGGTGCTCAAACTATTGCAGGAGAAACAATTATATGCAAAAACATCCAAATGTTTGTTTGGAGTACAAGAGGTGGAATATCTGGGTCATATTGTATCTCATGAGGGTGTTAAGGTAGACCTTAACAAAATTAAAGCCACTAAGGAATGGAAAGTCCCCACAACCATAAAGCAGTTGCGAGGATTTATCGGGTTAACAGGGTATTATCGAAAGTTTGTTAATAATTATGGGAGAATAGTAGCACCTCTAAAAACATTATTGAAGAAAGATGAATTTTCATGGACTCTTGAAGCAACTAAGGCCTTTGAACATCTTAAAGAGGAAATGTGCCTAGCACCAGTCTTAGCTACGCCAGACTTCACAAAAACCTTTATTATGGAATTTGATGCCCTAGGAAATGGAATTGGTGATGTTTTAATGCAAGAAGGAAGACCCATTGCTTTTGAAAGGCGTCCAATCAAAGGAAAGTATTTACAGAAACCTATTTATGAGAAGGAAATGTTAGCAATACTGCATGCACTAAAGAAATGGAGAACTTACATCATGGGAAGACACTTCAAGGTAAAAACTGATCATGATAGTCTTAAACACTTTTTGGAACAAAGACTATCTTCAGAAGAGCAGAAAAAATGGGTCACAAAGATGTTGGGTTATGACTTTGGAATAATATACAAAAAAGGGAAGCTAAATGTTGTTGCAGATGCACTCTCAAGAAAGAATGAAGAGGTGGAAGCATTGCTTTGTGCCATTTCTATTATCCAACCAGATTGGATAACCGAAGCAAGAGATGAATGGAAGAAGGACAAAGATGTATGGACACTCATTCAAAAGTTGCGGCAAGATCCTAGTACATCTTATACATTTAGTTGGAAAAATGATTCCTTATGGTACAAAGATCACTTATATCTTTGTAATAATTCCCAACTAAAACAAAAGATTCTTCTGGAATTGCACACTTCTCCTTTAGGAGGACACTCGGGATTTTAAAAACTTACCACAGGGTGAAGAAAGAATTTTTTTGGGATGGCCTTAAATCTGATATTCGAAAGTTTGTGGCGGAATGTTTGGTTTGCCAGCAGAATAAAGTGGAAGCAATTAAGACCCCAGGACTTCTACAACCTTTATCCATTCCAAGTCAACGTTGGGAAGAGATTTCAATGGATTTTATCACAGGTTTACCTAAGTCCGAAGGAAAGAGTGTCATCATGGTGGTAGTTGATAGACTTACCAAGTATGCACACTTTTGTGCATTGTCTCATCCATTTAAAGCAAGTACAGTTGCTACTACATTTATGGACAGAATTCAAAAGCTACATGGAAGCCCAAGGGTTATTGTGAGCGACAGAGATCCCATTTTTACTGGAAATTTTTGGACGGAGTTATTTTCTTGTTTGGGTACTCAGTTAGCTCATAGCTCATCTCATCATCCTCAATCTGATGGTCAAACTGAGATAGTAAATAAATGTTTGGAAGGATATCTTCGTTGTTTTGTATCTGATAAACAAACACAATGGGTCAAGTGGTTACCTCTTGCTGAATGGTGGTATAACACTTCCTTCCATACTGCAGCAAAAAATGACCCCATTTATGGCACTTTATGGATATCATCCACCATCCATCACATCATCTTTAAGGGAAAATTCGAAGGTTCAAGCAGTGGAAGATCACATCGAGCATCAGCAAGATGTTCTCCAACTCTTAAAGGATAACCTGAATTTGGCACAAAATCGAATGAAACAACAGGCAGATCAACATCGCAGCGAGAGAAGTTTTGATATAGGAGATTGGGTATTTTTACGGCTACAACCATATAAACAAATGTCCCTCAAGCAAGCTAAGAAGGATAATAAATTATCAACAAAGTACTATGGTCCTTACAAGGTGTTGCAAAAGATTGGTACTATGGCATACAAATTGGAGCTTCCTACTTCTTCACGAGTGCATCCAATTTTCCATGTTTCATGCTTAAAGAAGGTTATAGGTGAAAATATTCCATTTTAAACAATATTTCCAGAACTTGATGAGGAAGGAAAAATAATATTGGAACCTGAAGAGGTCACGGAAACAAGAACTCAACAGCTACGGAAACGATCAATTTTAGAGTATCTCATCAAGTGGAAGAACTTACCCACTGAAGATTCTACATAGGAGGATGAGAATTTTATACAGAAGCACCAAAGCTACTCAGGCATTGAGGACAACACTTTTTTGAAGGGGAGGGGCATGTTAGGTCCCTATATTACTAGTATAGTCCCTTATTGTTTTTAGTGTAACCCCCTTATTTTTATTATTGTACCCTTGTAACCCCCATATTTTTATTATTATTCCCTTAAATTATTATTGTTAGGTCAGCTAGGATTACATTGTGGCCCCACTAAGATTACATTATGGCCCCATGGACTCTTATATATAGAAAGGAGGTTTTGTAATTTGAATCATCCAAGAATTTTTCATTCATGTAATGTATTGGAGGTTGCCCCCTCGAAGTGGCTTATTTCTAAGGCGTTGATATCTCTTTTCTTCTCTTTTTGGAGTTGGTTTCACAACAGACTCAAGGGCCAAGTGATATGAGAGAATCCCAACACGAACCAACAGTAGAAATTAGCAAGACCTAGAAAGCTACAAAGCTCTGTTATAGTGGTTGGGGCTGGCCAATCCCGAATGACTTGGATCTTGGTTAGATCCACATGCACCCCCCATTCATCAATAATGTATCCTAGATATTGATCCTGTGTCATGCCAAAAGTGCACTTCTACAAACTGGCACCCAACTTGTGTTGTCGCAGTGTTTGGAGGACTTGTCGGATGTGGTGGAGGTGCTCGTACCAAGTCTGGCTGAAGATCAGAATGTCATCCAAGTACACCACTACAAATGAGTTGGTGAATGGTCACAAGATGTCGTCCATCAACCTCATGAAGGTTGCGGGAGAATTCGTCAACCCAAAAGGAATGACCAGCCATTCGAAAAGGCCTTCCTCGGCTTTGAAGGCAGTCTTCCACACGTCGGAGGGTTCAATTGGTACCTGATGATACCCAAAATTCAATTCGATCTTGCTGAAATATTTTGATGCAGGCAAAAGGTTGCAAAACCCACATTCTCCATATAAAATTTCATGGTTCATTTATAAACCAAATAATTCTCAAATTTACAAACTCTAATGCGAAAGGTGTCTTTTACACTCAAGGTTATAAACCATAGGCCAAAATTCACTTTATGGAAATTTGAATCAATATATGTAACCTTGGTTACATACCCATTTCATGAACATATTGAACCAATATTCGACTTTGGATAAAAAAACCCAAAGTATCATCACATATGTAATGACCCACATTTTACCAACTCATATTTAAACAATGATTAAATGTGCTCACCAATCCGAGTATCAATAAACATTAAAATCTATTCGGCCCATATCATATTCCATACTTTGGTTAAAATTACCAAAGGTGCCAACAATAACAACATAAATCTCGGCCCCATAGCATAATATTTCATTATATATATTCAAGCCCACGCAACATATATTAAACCCAAAAGATATGACTATATCTGGGTCCCACAACAATTCAACTTACCCTTATGTTAACCTTCGATTTGATCCAACAGTTGATCTTTCATCGCGCTCCAAAACCGATTTATGCGTATATCGAACGGATATCGCATTCGAATAAGTTTCGAACTTTAACAACCCAAAGGCACACGAAATAGGTTGTATTTAGAATTCCGCCAATGCTATTTGTCATTCCTTGGAGTGTATCCCGTGATTTTCCAATGAAACCATTTACCACTCGAAACCTACGCTAAAACCATATGTGGTTTTTGAAAACCACTTCACGGTTCCAATTTCACAGTTTTGCCATGTTTTCTCTTATGCCTTTGAATTTCTACTGTGTTGTCGCTCACAGTTCCACTTTTCACCTTTTCTTCAATACGACACCTCCACGCTTTAAACAAACCATTGATTCGTTTCGCTGCGCCATTACTCCATCGTTCAGTCTTTAAACCCTCACAACATTCTTTCCATGCATGAATGAACTTCTATTTCTCAATTTATGTGGTTCTTATCCATCCGTTCCCATTACAATAAAAACCCTAAATGGCAACTGCAACCCACTAGTGCATTAAACCCTTTGCGACATCTCTGCAGATCTCACTGCACTGTATTTACACAACAGAATGTGTAATTTCTCCATAAAATGGTTTATATGAAATCAGTCCCATTTCGAAATACATCCAAGCCATTTTATACCTCAATTTAGAATTTCAAACAATTCCTTTAATAGCATTGATCCATTCTATGATCGATGCTAATTTTCTCAATAATTACAAATCATAGAGTTCAATCCTCAAACCCAATTTCATCTACACACCATATAACTCAGAAATGAAACATGAACTCAGAAATGAGTTCTCTGTATTAACACATAGTAATTACATAAAAAATTCTTCCTCTCTGGCCTGATATTCAATCAGTGGCCTTCTTCCTCTAATTTTCCTGTAGGCTTACAATCCAAGCCCTATTTCTATTCTACCTTGAAATCTACCTACTTCTCTACTACTGTTTTTTTTATGCCTTTGAGGCTTACATTTTATACAAAAGGTTCTGAAACTATTTTTGGTTTCAGTTCCTCCATCTCCTCAACAAAATCCTAAATATCCTCTAACTCCTTATTTGTCTCAACTCACCCCTAAAGATCCTCTTTTATCCACAAAATAATGAAACCAATTCTAATTTAGGATTTACATTAATTCCTAAATATCTCAATCCCTATACACTCTCAACTAGCCTAATTCTCTCATGTTCTCCAACATTCAAGAACATTTACAAAATTCCTCACAATATTTAATTAATTCTTATTAAAACCACTCAAATCATTACATAAGAAACCAACTCCCTTGAAAACAAAAAACCCCTAAGTCTATTAAAATACAAGGATTTTTCTTGAGCCTAATGCCCCTGCATCAGACTCCCAAGGTAAAAAATAATCATGATCTCCTGATCATGTACTTTTAATCTTTACCTCCTGGATCCAATACTCTATTTTGCTGTTGTCCAATAGTTTCATTATTCTTCAATTGCACTTTTCCAGGCTTCCATACTTTATTCTACATCTTGCCATTAGCTATGCTTTCACATTCTTTTCTTGTTTTTCCTTTTTTGTAATTTCTTTGATTTCTTGCTATTGTCTTCTTCTAAGACACCTTCATCTTCAACCTCCTTATGTTTTCAATATATATTTCCATTTTATCTTCTATCTGGAAATTACTCTGCCTTTTGTTGCTGCTTTCAATTTATATTGCTTTTGTTGCTGCATATGTTGCCATAAATGTTGACTCCTCCAAACTTCCTGAATATCTCTTAAGATATCTCCCTCTGCAACATTCTTCTTCTGCTCACTACCTGCAAATTCACTTTTAAAAAATGAATTATCATTTGATTCTTTAATCTCAGCAACATAATCATTCACTGTTCCTTGTATACTAGTAAGCATAATCAAATTTGACAAACTAGTTCTGCTCCTTCTTCTTTCACAATTTCAGGAATTTTCACTTTAGTGTCTGCACTTCCTTTCTCTTGCATAATTGTTTCCATCAAACATTTCAACCATTTCTTTTGAACTTGTTTCACATCATCAATATGCTGCAATTTAGTTTCAGCATAGCCTTCTTCTTCTTCTTTGACAATCTTCAGTAATTGTCCTTTATCTTCTTGATTGATTCCGGCAATCAAATCAACTTCTTCAAACTCTATATATTCATCTTTTATCATAATAGAATTCTGATTCTTCACCACTGTGGCAGTTCTAAAATTATGTCCTACAGTCTTCTTTTGGCCAATCAGACAAGCCAATTCCTCCCCGTCATCAACAGTAACAAGTTCCTTCATATGAGACATGATTGTCTCACCTTCCTTGGAATTTATAAGTTCCTTTCTCTGCAACAGTTCATCTTCATTCAAGACAAGTCCAAAATATGGATTGTCTTCTGCAACACCTGTAAACACAATCAAATTGTCAATTTCAGAATTACAAGACCCAATGGTCTCATTTGATGATCCAATCACCAAATCTTATTTTATCAGTTCCAAGTCTCTTTTAGGACTCAAAAAATCTTCACTGTATTTCTTTCCAGCTTCCAGGGTTATCTCATTTGTTTCAATCACCATAATAGAATGATGATCCTTCACTATGTCTTCCGCTAACATAGTTTCCTTTTCATAAATTCTCTAACATTTTTCATTTGTTGTCCTTCTTTTCCTGCATAATTAACACATGAATTATCAATATTAAAAATACAAGGTTTCAATAATTCTTCCTCGTCTGGCAACATTTTAGTATGTTGCTTTGAGTTTTCTTCCAAATCCTTTGTTAGCACATCAGTATGCTGATTTAAATTCTCCATGAGACTCTCAGCTAGTCTCTCCTTATTATCATATGTTTCAAAAATGTCTCCCTGCACTGGTTCACAATAATGAACTTCTTCAATTTGTTGAATCATTCTTACATCCTTATCCTTTGTTTTCTGACTGTCATTCATGACAATTTCTCTGTCTTTCACATTCAACAATTTATCCTAAGTGTAGATCCTCTGCTTTTCCAACTCTCTTCTTTGAAGATCTAACTTTCTATATAACTCAACAATTTCAATTGGAGTAGAACTTGGAAACTTTACACAACTTTCCATACCTTCACTTGTTCTTGACCAATCATCAGATGGTACTTCTTCCTCTGTTTCAATATTCTGCTGAATACTCCCATGAGACCCTTCTGTCTCCTTTTCTTTCTGAGATCTTGCTATCTCTATATCATTCTGAACAGAATTTAGATCCAAATCCTTCTCCTTAACAAACTTTAAAGCTTTTTCATCATCCTGTGATGTACCTACAATCATACACAATTCATTAGTTTTAAAAACACAATACTTTCTAGTCTCTTTTTCTTCTTCAAGCATTTCTCCTTGAATAGATTTGCATGTGGAATCCTCAAATTCCATCCTTAAATCAAAAATTCCGAGTTCTTCTTTCCATAAGGAAATATCCTTTTGCCTCCACTTCATTTTTAATGGTTGCCAAATTACCTTCTTTCCCTTTAGTGGAAAGATCCATCCTCCTCTCTGGTTTTCCTCATCTTGTAACCATTCCTGTAGTACCTCCAATTTTACTTTCATCACTGTAATATCCCTTTCTCTATCCTTCATATTATCTTTGTGGAATTATTTAAAACCTCTTCTCTGATCCTCCATGATCATCTTTTTCATGAGCTCCTCACTCACTATGAGTTGCACTAAGCCTCTGCAACAACAAGTTCTCCCTGCTGCCACTTACCTCACCAATCCCCTCTCTAGACTTGGTCTTTTGGTAAGCACTGGTCCTCTATCTCTGGAACCTCTTAAGCACTCTCTTCTGCTCTCTCTATGCTTATATCCTCAACTCACCTTCTCTTGAGAACACTTTAGCTATTCTCCCTATCCAACCTTTAGCTGGAATATTAGGTTCACTGCCATCATTATCAAAATCTTTGTCTTCATCTTGTCTGCAACCATAATTTTGCAATCACAATTTTCAAACCAGAATACAATTCTCTCACCTTTAATATCTATGCACGATCTTGTTCTCTTCATTCATTTGTACTTTGATTGGACTGTCTTCATTCATTTTTGCAAATGTCTGTTCACTTAAATTATGTGTATCTGCTGCTTACCAGATTTAGAATCTGATCTCCTTTTATTTTTTCCATCACACATGCAATTTAAAAAAAAAAAATCTTTAATTTTCAAAAAATCTCTTCCAGCTCTAATGCCACTTGATACAGCCAAAAGGCTGCAAAACCCACATTCTCCATATAAAATTTCATGGTTCATTTATAAACCAAATAATTCTCAAATTTGCAAACTCTAATGCAAAAACTGTCTTTTACACTCAAGGTTATAAACCATAGGCAAAAACCCACTTTATATAAATTTGAATCAATATATGTAACCTTGGTTACATACCCATTTCATGAACATATCGAACCAATATTCGACTTTGGATAAAAAACCCAAAGTATCATCACATATGTAATGACCCACATTTTACCAACTCACATTTAAACAATGCTTAAATGTGCTCACCAATCCAAGTATCAATAAACGTTAAAATCTATTCGACCCATATCACATTCCATACTTTGATTAAAAATTACCAAAGGTGCCAACAATAACAACATAACTCTCAGCCCTACAGCATAATATTTCATTATATATATTCGAGCCCACGCAACATATATTAAAACCAAAAGATATGACTATATCTGGGTCCCACAACAATTCAACTTACCCTTCCGTTAACCTTCGAATAGATCCGATGGTTGATCTTTCATCGCACTCCAAAACCAATTTATGTGTATATCCAATGGATATCGCATTCGAATAAGTTTCTAACTTTAACAACCCAAAGGCACTCGAAATAGGTTGTATTTAGAATTCCGCCAATGCTACGTGTCATTCCTTGGAGTGTATTGCGTGATTTTCAAATGAAACCATTTACCACTCGAAACCTACGTGAAAACCATATGTGGTTTTTGAAAACCACTTCACGGTTCCATTTTCACAGTTTTTCCACGTTTTCTCTTATGCCTTTGAAGTTCTACTGTGATTTCAGTCACAGTTCCACTTTTCACCTTTTCTTCAATACGACACCTCCACTCTTTAAACAAGCCATCAATTCATTTCTCTGTGCCATTACTCCATCATTAAGTCTTTAAACCCTAAAAACATTCTTTCCACGCATGAATGAACTTCTATTTCTCAATTTCAGTGGTTCTTATCCATCTGTTCCCATTACAATAAAAACCCTAAATGGAAAATGCAACCCACTGGTGCATTAAACCCTCTGCGACATCTCTGCAGATCTCACTGCACTATATTTACACAACAGAATGTGTAATTTCTCCATAAAATGTTTTATATGAAATCAGTCCCATTTCGAAATACATCCAAGCCAGTTTATACCCCAATTTAGAAGCTCAAACAATTCCTTTAATAACATTGATCCATTCTGTGATTGATGCCAATTTTCTCAATAATTACAAATCACATAGTTCAATCCTCAAACCAAATTTCATCTACAAACCATATAACTCATAAATGAAACATGAACTCAGAAATGAGTTCTCTGTATTAACACACAGTAATTACATAGGAAATTCTTCCTCTCTGGCCTGATATTCAATCAGTGGCCTTCTTCCTCTAATTTTCCCGTAGGCTTACAATCCAAGCCCTATTTTTGTTCTACCTTGAAATATACCTACTTCTCTACTACTGTTTTTTTTATGCCTTTAAGGCTTACATTTTATACAAAAGGTTCTGAAACTATTTTTGGTTTCAGTTCCTCCATCTCCTCAAAAAAATTCTAAATATCCTCTAACTCCTTATTTGTCTGAACTCACCCCTAAAGATCCTCTTTCATCCACAAAATAATGAAACCAATTCTAATTTAGGATTTACATTAATTCCTAAATCTCTCAATCCCTATACACTCTCAACTAGCCTAATTCTCTCATGTTCTCCAACATTCAAGAACATTTAAAAAATTCCTCACAATATTTAATTAATTCTCATTAAAATCACTCAAATCATTACATAAGAAACCAATTCCCTTGAAAACACAAAACCCCTAAGTCTATTAAAATACAAGGAATTTCTTGAGCCTAATGCCCCTGCATCATATTTCACCCCTTTGAGTTGGTCCATAAGGTCATCAATCCATGGGATTGGGTACCTATTCCGGATAGTGATCTTGTTCAGTGCCCGATAGTCAATACAGAGTCTCCATGTCCCATCCTTCTTCTGTACCAACATGGTCGGGCTCCCACAGGGAGATTAACTTGGTCGGATGTGACCTTTCTGTAGTAGTTCCTGAATCTTCCTCTTGATTTCATCGTTCTCCAGAACAGAGCGCTGATAGATCGGTCCATTGGGTAGCGGCGCACCTGGGGTCAGATCAATTGGGTGCTTGACCTGATAGTGCAGAGGAACCCTTGTGGGTGACGTGAAGATGTCCTCGTACTCCTCCACAACCTTGTCCATTTGTTGTTGTCGTGCAGAGGAGCCCTGTTTGGAGGTCGTGGCCACAATCTTCTTCTTGCCCTGGGGGCGGATCATCAGGAAAATGAATTTCCTGGTTTTGGAAATGAGCTTACTACATTGTTTTGCAGTAACCAAAGAGATAGCGGTAGGAGATGGTACCTCTGGTATCCTGTACAACTTATTTCCCAAAGTAAAAATAATAGCGCGAGGCCGAGACTCATACAACACATGACGCTTCCACAAGTATGGTTATCCTAATAATACATCAGAAACATCAATAGGAGCAACGTCACATAATACCTCATCCGTGAAGGGCTTGATGCTATAGGGAAGGCGGCACTGCTGGCTGACGCGGAGATCTCATCCTTGGTGAAGCCACCCGATGGTGTATGGATGTGGGTGAGCTGTGGTCAGAAAGACCAACTGCTTCACGTAGTCTGCTGAAATGAGGTTCTTTTGGCTCCCATTGTCGATAATGAACTGTACCAGGGAGCCCTTTACCACATCTAGGAGTGGAAGAGACGTTCCTCCTCCTCTGAATCTTCTTGTTCCTCCTTCTAGATCTTCATAGTGGCAATAGTGGCGTTGGGCTCCGCATCAATAATATGTTTCCATTTTTCATTCCCCTTGTTAGGTTTTGATTCAGAGTTGGAGCATGCATCTGACTCAGAAGCCCTAATCTCGGCCACTAGCGACTTCTTGGCCTGACACTCACTTGTGTTGTGAGTGGAGCTCTTACGGAACTCACACCACTTTCCCGTGTCCTTCTTTGGCTTTGTGGTGTTGTTCTTTTCTTGTGGCTTCGACAGGTTGTCTTGAGTTGCCATGCCTTGGCTCTGTCCTTTGTTCTATGGTTTGGGAGCACCTTTCCCTTGCTTTTGATTCGCAAATCCAAAGTATCACTTCTTCTGTTTCAATTTATGCTCAATCTTGGTAGCATACTGGTATGTCGTACCAAGCGAGGAGATATCGAGGTACTCCATTTCCTCCTGAATGTATCTGTGCAGACAACTGCGATACTTTAGCACCAGATGTTTCTCTGAATCTTTGATACCCAACTTTGTGCGCAGGGTAGGGAACAGATTCGTCAGCTCATGCACATCTTGATCCCTTTGTTGTCGCAGCGTGGTCCATTGTATGTACTTGTCCTCATAGCTCCCCACGGGATAGTATTATTCCTTGATGGCATCTTGAAAATAATTCCAAGTTTGTACGGCCGAGAACAAAGAGGGTTTTTTCTGGTCCTTGTTCTCACAATAGGTTTCCCACCAATCCTTGACATGGGGGTAGCTTTGAGGAGTGCAAAAATAATCTTCTCCCGGTCGGAAAAGTCATGAACCGAGAAATATCCTTCTAATAGATTCAACCATCTATTTATGGCATCTGCATCTATTTGACCCTGAAATATGGGAATGTCAAAATTTACTTGTACCTTAAAAGGAGTTGCACCTCCAGAGTGGCTACTGGATGCAGATGCACCACCGGTGGGCAGCCGTTGAAGGATCTGGGCAAAGTTATCCATCATCGCATTCCTTTGTTTTTCGAGGGCCTCCTCGAGCAATATTTTGATAGGATCTCCTGCTCCCTCATCTTTCTTAGTCCCCCATGGGCGTCCGTCGGGGTTTGCGAGGCTGATCTTGCAAAGGTTCCACCAGATTGAGCCCTAACTCCTTATACCCCGACCTCATTGGGGACATGCAAAGAAGGATCGAGAAAAAGCAAACCGCTCTGATACCACTGATCCGGATTTATGTAGGAATGCAACAGAATAAACATATAACAATAAATACAAAGATGCAGTGGAAAAATCACTTCATTTCATTAATATCAAAGGACTGAAATTTTCTTACAGACATAATGGAAATAAACTAGCTAGGGCGCTGGTAGCTATCTCTGAGAAGAGATGTGGTGGCTACAGGCCTCTGAACTGAGTTACAATGAGGTTCAAGGGTCTATTTATTATTTAGAAACAATGGAAAACCCTAAACCTCCAAAACCCGAACCCTAGGAGATGAAGCGCCAAAACTATGGGACCCATTTGGGTAAATTGGTGTTTCAACTTCCCGGGGACGTAACTTTGGCATGCGATCTCCGTTTGATGCAAACCATACCTCGCTAGAAAGATATATCCGAGGAATACAAATTTTTAGTGAACAACATCAATCCATGGACCCATGTTGCTCTTGGTTTTCCCAAAAAACGTCGTTTAGGGCCTCAAAACGGCTCCAGAAGTTCAAGACCCTAAAAACTGCTAAAAATAGTAAGTTGTGCCGAAACTGAAAAACTAAAAGAGAGAATGGTGGGGCCCCAAGTCGAATTGGTGGGTGAACACCAATATCCACATGGATCATTAGAATAATAGTGTGTATTGATTTTAGTGTAAGCAAAAAATAATTATTGACGACATGCATTGATTTTCATGTTACAATAATTAAATAATAAATAAAATACTTGATTTTTTATTTTAAATAAAATTTCCACTTAACTAAAATGTTTGCTTCTTGAAACTATAAAGTATTTCTAATTGAATACATTCTTATTTTTCCCATTTTCCATCATTTTTAGTTACTTTGCAATTAAACGAGGTAATAGAAAACAAATACCATTGAAACTTACTTGGGGTTTAACACTCCATAAATCACAATGATTGACTTTGGAGAAAGCTACTATTAATATTGGAAAGCAAGAGAGGCAAGGTATGGCATTTACTACAATATTTGGAGTTAAAGGTTTGAATGGTTTATGATTTCAACCGCCATTTTTATGCAATTGATATGAAAAGATGGAAAAACTGATAGGTGTGACATTAAGAAAAATAGAAGAAAATAGTTTGATATTGATCACAATGAAGACTATTTGTAATTTACTGAGTTCTTATTATTCACATTTTCTATCATTCAACACTGTAACATTGTCAATTTTCATTTGAAATTTTTGTTTCATCATTTTCCATCATTCAAGTTATTAACAATCTATATCATCTCAACAAACTGAGGTAACAGAGAAAATTTAAAATTGAAATGACGAGATTAATCTTAGACATATTTATCATATCTAAAATGAATGGAATAATTACATGTTCAAAAAATTATGTGTCACCGTGCATGATTTAAACTAGCCTAGATCCATCTTAATCCCGGATCTATCAAGCATCAAGAGGGATCAAATCTCTCAAGGTGAAAATATTTCCTCAAAATTTTCACTAAAAAAAGAGGTTTGCACCTGGATAGATTTGATCCCTCTCGACACTTGATAGATCCAAGGTTAATATGGATATAGGATGGTTGTAATGGAGTACTCCCATGGTATAAATTAAAACATCATGGAAATTACCATAATTTTCTTTAGGCCGTAAGAATTATAGAGCTTTTGTATGATGCCAAAGAACTAAAACTCACTTGATAGGAAATGAGAAAATAACTTAATGGATAAGGCCTCGAGAAATTTCTTAATTGTTGTATTCATTTCCATGAAACAAATATATAATAAATGAATGAATCACCTTAATTTCTCTCACCTTGACACCCCACCAAGAGATAAGACATGGAAGATGAAAAATAGGAATCTAAAAATACACTTAGGATAAAAACTTTGTTGTATAATCTGAAATACATTGGGTGGTATACTACGACTTCATGATTGCGTAGGATTAAAAAATTAATAGAATATTTGTGACTTATGAACTTTCATGGATAATCCACTATACTAGTCCACCACACCACATATTACAATAGTAAGAAAGCCCTTATTATGTAATGTATTATTTTAGATTTCATATTTAATGTTACTAGCTTAGAAAAAATATTGAAATAAAAATTAAACTAAAATAAAAGAAGAAACCAAATAACACACCATCCACACAATGAAACACAAGCTCTACCCTCATAAAACCTAATATGGGAAAAAACTAGCTAGAAGGTGATGTCTATGCTCTATTCTTTTTTCTTCTCGGTTATGAAATGAAAATACAAATAAAGGGGCGCTCACTATAGAGTTTCCATTGACACTTTTTCAGTGTGGATGCTATATAATCTTCTACTTCCTTTGTTTTTATTCAATATCCCACTTCCAAATTCTCTTATTTAATATAGAACAATAAGAATGGAACCCCTTCCTTTCCTAGTTGCCTATTTAACATAGATGAATAATTGTCTAAGGTTAGTGTTCAAATCTTCATGCCTCAATTCCTAATTAATGTTAGCGTTTCTTTTTTGTTTTTTGTTTTTTGTTTTTGTTTTTTTTTTTTAAATTACAAATGTGACTAACTCCACACATGTGAGTAATGTGAGCTAATATAACATCCACTAAATATTATGGTGGTCAACAAGATAAGTCAACTTCTGAGAGGCATATCTTTGGTTTACGAACTTCAATTGAGATGATCTCCATGCAGTTAGAAATCTCTTGACATGTAGAAATGAACATTATAAGAATAAAGTTTTGACCCCAAAAATGATTGTTTAAGTCCTAAAATTGAATTTCAAAGGCTATAGACCCGAAAGCATCAAAGCAAGCATTTTCTCTAAAATGATCCCTACAATTAGCCATTGGCTTCAATTTTTCCACCCAAAAAGTACTAAACTAGATGAAAATTTATATGATGATCCATTTTAGACCACTCTCTGATCCATTTGTGATACCTCTTATGCCTGTAACATCAATTAATTCACAAGTGGAGATAGAATGATAAAATAATTTATAACAATTTAATAATAAAATATCACTAATATATGAGAGATTTAAAATAACCACACTGGAAAATTGTATTTAGCACAAACTAGTAATATGAGATGCGATGGTTATGAAACCACCTAAGATCAAGACTCTGATAAGAGAACATAGGTAAAGGAGTGAAACACCGAATTTTTGTAATGGTACCACTCTACTCTACATTCATCAACCCACTAATTAATTGGAAATAAAGAAAATTATATACAATACAAATATAGTGAGTTACTTTTATAGAATCTAGAAACCTCATAAAATGTGTGCATGCCACAAATTTCTTCATAAAGCAAGGAAAAAGGACAAGCAAGGCTTAGTGTGCATGAAGATGCTAAAGTATAGCTACTACATACATCAACAATCCCCTCATAAGAACACTTTAGGTAATTTTATATAGTGAGGTGAGTCTTAGAAAATGTGAAGCCATATTTGGTACCCATTAACCAACAAAGAGAGAAAGAAGAGAGAAAGAAGGATGGAAGCATGAGAAGAATATAATGGGAAACATGCCACAAGTATCATGAAACTCCATAGAGAGTGCCTTTTCCTTTTTAATTGCATCATTTCCATTTGAGATGGAAGAGAACAAAGAAACATAAACTTCTAGCTAGGTTTTCTCTTGTAAAAGTTTCACAGAGCATATATTTTTGCTCACCATGGTTTGTGAATGATTGTATATAAATTTTCTCTATTTTATAAAAATTATTTATTACATGCATAAACAACAAAATAGTAATAACAAATCTAGAATCTAATTAACCCTTCATAATATGGACTTTTGTTTATGTTCACAAATATGTTGTGACAAATTTTCTGATGGAATGTCCATGGAAACTTACAGTTCATATTGGTATTAAATAAAGTTTCTTTGGGTATTTTATGGGAAGTTGTAGGGTATTAAATTGATTTAAGAAGAAAATTCATAAAATTTCAGCATGGTCGAAAAATCAGTTTACAATAACCTTTGACATCCAACAAAGGAGAGGTTTGTGTGGCTAGAAGTGCAAGTTAAAAATATAAACTATAATGTGAACCTCCTCATGGTGTAACTAACTAGTAAGCTTGGGATAATTAGAGAAGATCAGGGTTTAAACTTAGAGGCTAGTTCAAAGGGAAAATTAAGGAATTGGGAAGAACTAGAGGAGTCTAGAAAATCTGAAAAAGAGAAACCGAGTTCAAGCACTATGAACCATTCATGGTCTCTCTTTAAGATGGAAGTGAAGATACATATGTATGCTTTGAAACTAAATCAATGGTTGTAATAGTTTGATTTTTATATTAGTATTCACCATATAAAGGAGGAACAAATAATTTCATTTGCTTATTTGAAATTAGAGGGCCATGCCCCAAAACTGGTGGGAAATCCACATGGAAACACTTAGGTTAGCAGAGTATCCCCTAATAAAAAAGTGGGAGGATTTTAAATCTCTAAAAATGTACCAATGATACCCTATCAGGTGTGTATAGGACCAATGGATCTGGTAGCATTACTTTAGGTAGAGACAAGGGAAGAGTGTATACGTACACCACAAAATTTAGGAAGATGGAAATAATGTTGGGAATCTCTTCAAGAATAAAAATATAATAATTAAGTATATGAGGGACCTACATAGCCATTTTTTAAAGAAAGTGATGCTATTCCAAACCCAAAATGGTGGATGAGGCTTGTGTGTAGGTGTAGTACCTAGAAAACATATGCCAGAAGAAAGGGAATTCAAGTAGTTCAAAGTAGAAGGAACACCAGGAAGATTCTAAGGAGGGGAAGGGTAAGTAGAAAGGGGTGGAGGAAAAGAAGAAAGTATCCATCTAACATCAGTGAAAATATCCTAGAAACCACTACAACATTAATGGGTGCATAGAGGAGAAGCGTTGGAAATTGCATCCAGAGCTCAACTTGAAGAATTGTAAGAAGGAAAACAAGAAGAAAAAAATAATAGCCACAATTTCAAGAAATCATAGTGGAGGGAATATCTGATGTGGATTAAAATATGTTATTCACCTCAGTATAGATGGAGGTGAATATTAGTAACCTTCATCAATATGAAGAGAAGGATATGACCAAACTCTTCCATACAAGGATAGAGATAAAAAAGACAAAGATTGATTCTCTTTTCAACTTAGATTCATAGAAACTTATCATAGCAATAGATTTGCTCAAAAAATTTGGAATGGAGGTTCATGACCATCATAGCCCATATCCAATGGGATGGGTCAATAAGGAGGAGGAGATGAAGCTAACCTAGTTTAAAATGTTGAATTTGCTATTAGTGATGATTTTATTGATGAAGTAGAATTAAATGTAGTTCCACTTGATGTGTGTGGAGTTGTGTTTGGGAGAAATTATATGTACATGTGGGATGCAATGTTCACGAAGAGAGATAAACAATATTGCCTCATCAAAGATAGAAAATCCATCATCATCAACATGCATGAGAGCATGTCAAATATTTCACTAATAAGTGTCAAGAATTGATCAATTATAGCAATAAGTATGTTTTATTATTCTTAATATAATATTAGTTTGTAGAAGATTCAATGAGAGCAAAGGCTTCCCTATATGGGTGTACTAATGAAAATAAGAAACAATTAGAAGAATTTATATAAGGATACAAGGGAGTATTTTGATAGCCTAAAGGGCTACCGCCTAATAAGGAATTGAATCATGAGATTCAATTGTTGTTGAACTCTTCATTGCCAAAAATGGAGCTGTATAGGAAGTCTATTCTAGAAGAAAACAAGGTGAATAAGTAATTGCAACAATTATTGGAAGATGGTGTCATTTGACCAAGTACCTCACCATGTTGGTCACCACCATAATTGTGCCAAAAAAGTACAAGACTTGGAAAATGTGCATTGATTACATTGTGTTAAGAAAATTATTCTCAAGAGTAGGTACCCCCTACCCAAGATTGTGTTAGAGTAAAAGATACTTGAAAGACCGCCTTCAAAATAAGACAAGGTTTGTATGAATGGTTAGTCATGCCATTTGGTCTATGTAGTGCACCCGTTACATTCATGATATTAATGAATGAATTAATATCCATCACATATTGGAGTGTGACTTAAAATTCAATGCATACTGGAATGTGCCTTAATCACAAGCATGATGCAACCTAACTCCCCAGATCACGAATTTTCTACATCGAAATTACATCTTTCTCTCTCATCATGATTTGTTGTAACTAATAGCATTCTCCTTTAAAACATTTTTATCTAGTGATATTGATGGTTTGCTTACACTCTACCAGTTGAAAGATAAGCTCAATAATAATCTCAAGAATAATATTTAGCAACTTGGAGAAGATTTGTTTTGCACACTACATCTGGATCACTAATATATATGCAATGGATCTCAATATTATTTGTGCAAAACACATTTCCAAGGCCATATATTTAATTTGCATAATATTCTATCTAGCACATACGATTCCACTCCATCATAATTGCTCAAATAGGGAAAACCTCACCTCAATTTATTGTTGATAATGAAAGTCCCCATTGTGATGGGAAATTGCATCGACTTTGTTGTAGTTCAAATTCTCTTCCCATACACTCAATCAAAATCACATAAGTGGAAAGGCCTTGGTGCAGATATGTACATTATTAACAAAGTTACAATTAACTTTGAAATGCCAATGTTTACTTTCATATTGCAAGATCATATGAGATATGGAGCATCCATTGAGGAGAGAATGAAAACTCAAACATAGAGTGAGTTGACCCAGTTTTGGCATCTAAAGAAGTTTTGGAGCCCAAAATTTTGAAGAAAGTCTATACTACTCCTAGGAAATGGTAAGAGCTCACTATTCTTGCATAAAAATTTTGGATTGAGATATTTTTCGCATATCATTAGAGGGGAAAATTACAACTCTGAGAGAATTTTAAGATTAATTCAAAGCCACATAGTTTATGTTGTTTCTGTCCACACTCAAAATGGGAAGGTTAAAACTGTAGTAATGAATTGTCTTGATTAACAAGCTATATCAATATAAAATATAGTTTCAACTTCCTTGGGTTGGGGAACATTTACATTTGCTACTTGGGATATTCAAGTGTTATTTTGAGGTCTCAGGAAATAAATGGACGACGTTATGAAAATTTCTCTTTAATTAAAGGCCCATCTTGACATAAATATTAATTCAGAGAATGCCATAAACCTTGAGTGCAACAAATATGACCTAATTGGAAATGAAAGGAAATGGTGATCAGGTTTGTGTGAGTCTGTGAAATCTGATATGTCCTTGTGGGTGACTTATGGTTGATTACTTGGACAAAGGCCTTTTTTTGTCTAGTTAAATTATAAATAAGTTTTTCTATGTGAACAATGGTGTTTTGCATCCATATTTTTCAATTCCATATGAAAGAATCTCTTACATTTTTGAACTACAAATTGGAAAAGAAAAGAAAAATTACAATTTTGATTTGATACCATTGGCTCTACATTTCAATGCTATTTATTACAATTTGTTGCAAATATTATTGCTCAAGTTTGTTGGTGGCCCTAGAAATCAAAGGCATAACCTAACAATTTGGTTTGATGTTCGGTCTAATGAAAATGGTGCACAAAGACAACTCATATATATTACAGAATGGTTGGGATTAGTTTTCACAAGATGACTCCATATGATTTTCCACGGTATATGTCAACCAATTTGTGGGGTGTTGGTACATGTCGCAAGATTAATCTACTTGTTGGATGGGGCAGTAGAAGGAAAATGGACCTTCACTACAACAAGAGAATGTCGTGACTTTGTTCATCAACCCATGCATGTTTCTGTGACTTTGCAACAAAACCAATAATAAGCATCCTAGGGTTTCCTATAACAATCTAATTTATCTCATAATTTTTCTTTTATCATATTGTAAATATATCTTATCATAATTATGAAAATGAGAAATGTCAACAATCATATTAATACTAATTTGAGCATGTAAAAGTCATTAAGATATAAAATAGGTCATAGGGGATTTGAAAAATCATGGGGAGGGTGAAAGCTCATTTGGCCCACTAGTATAAATATGTCCCTATACCTCCAAAAGTGGGGTACTTTTAGCACTTGAGCTATGTTATAATTGAGATAAATGTTTATGCTTAGGGAGCCAAAATAATTCTCAGTCTTGGCATATTTTAGGCTGAGTGGTAGTGAGTCTAGTGTTTTGTCTTGGAGGTGATATGAGCAACCCTCATTCCACTATTTTATTTTGACGGGCTTGTGGCATATGTATTTGGATTTTCAACATAATTAATGACAAATTATTTATGTTTTTGGCACATATTCCCATGCATTCCTTTTTTTTTCATAATGGCTAACTGATACTCCAATCAAGTCTCCATGTGTGCTTTCATATTAGGTTTATGTCGATAAAATTGTTTGTGGTTATTTCTTATATGTTTGCTTCGAATATTTGATTTCTTTTCCATGATAATGCTAGTAACTGATCGTGAAATAATTTTTCATTGACCTCTAGTACTTTCTTTCTTGTATGTATCAGATGGTCTTAGCTAATTGATTCTTCTTGAGGTGTACCTTTCTTATTTTTTGTTGTTATGTTCTTGTACATTGCTCTATCAGTTTTTCAATTGTGGGATGATTTGATCACAATTCTCTGAGAATCTCATTCTTTTCTTCATACTAACAAATATTCATTTTAAAACCAAGATTAAAACATAAATGGTGGAAACCAAACCCACATACCATTTGGGGTTCCTATCCTAAATAGTGTGAGGTCTAATTTGGACTTCACACCGCGAAGACCCCCTTATTGTTGGTGGTACATTTTGGGCCCCCAACATATTTGGCACTAGAAGGAGGGAATATGAAAATTTGATCCTGTGGAGCCCATATCTAAACATTTTATCTTCAAATGGATCCTTCCCAGATGTTTATCCCGAGCTATTTTTTTGAAACGCTAAATATTTCAATTCCCATAAAGATAGTAGATCACTTGCTGCAGAATAAGTTTGATGGTGAGGTTAAAATATTTATATTAGACCATACACTTCAATTTATTCAAGATTGTATCTCTAATGATGTGTATAATGAAAGTGTCACTTGCATAATTTTCACCCTTAGGTTTGAAGGTTGTGTCAAAGAATGGCACAAAACCTTACCAACTGCATCTATTCATTCTTTCGAACAATTTGTAAAGGAGATGCATTATTATTTTGATATGTATCTTTGTAAAATTTTATTTAAAAATATAATAAGATTAGAATGAAACAAGATGAATTATTGGAAGATTTTGTTGATATATTTTTCCATCTTTGTTATCAATTTCCTGAAAGAGATGTAGATTGGAGTTATTTGTGTGAAACATTTTGACTATTGGTTTACCTTTCTCTGGAACAATTTAAATAAGAAATGAATGTTGATAATTAGTCATCCAAATTTTCTAGTAATCTACAAGTTACAAATCAACTATATTTTATCCCTACTTTCGTCATATGCCAACTTTTGTCTCTTTTCGAGATGTGAGTCAGGGAATGTCTCAAGTCCCAGAGGAGGAAACTGTTACCCCTAATATTTTTTATCCTCCTTAAAATTCATTTCCCAATGAAATGTTTCTTGTGCCAATAATGAATTTTTAATTATCAATAATTTAGGAGATTACGAAATTTTGCATGAAAAGGAGCAGAGTTATCCTGTGGTACTAGTTATTATAGGTTCCTCATAAGTAGGTAATTTTGAAAATCGAATTGGTAAACCAACTCTTTCCATTGATGAGATTCAACACAATCCCTTTGAACATATTCTAGAATCCATTCATGAAGCTCCTCATAAAATTCTTCTACCTTTACCTGCTTGCATGACCAAGGCCTTGTGTCAGATATTACTGAATGTTCAAACAACTCCATGGAGCATAATATGAATGTTGATATGTTGAGTCTACAAGGTGATATGAATATGAAAAATCTAAATTGTGAATTACATTTTATTTGAATTTATGTTTGTTGAAGGGTTTCTTTGCATCCTCGTTTGTCCACACCTCATAAGTCCTTCTATCTAGATCCACTTGATAAAATTACTACAACATCAATCACTTTAAATACCCTTGGTTCTCATTATGTTGGGCTAGATTATGATCATATACAAGATAATAATGTCTTACATTTAGAGGAAGAGAAGCATGAAAACAATTCTCATATTTATTCTGATTTCCAATCCTCAGCATGTTAAGATGATGACTCCCCCACTAAGGTCATTCACAAAAACCATCTAGTTAATGTATATCCACTCATGATTGATGAAAAATCTTATGTGTTGACTGATCAATTTGAAAATATCCAAGAATTTAATCAAACCAAAAACTTTGGAAACCATCATTATGTTGAAAATGACCTCAATAATATATGTGATGATGGATGTCCATATTCATTTGTTGATTTGTTCACTCCTTAAGAATATATGGATGTGAAAAATTTAGATCTAGAATCCAATTTGATTATAGAATAATTCCTTATGGGAATTGATTATTATTCTCCCTCAATTCGCTACTCCTTGTGTCTTGACTTGTGTGATGAATTTTCTACCATTAAAAATATCTTAAATCCTCCAAACCATCATTCTGACAAATTGGATCTTAAGAAAACACAAATTAGTAAGGTTTCATCTTTGAAATAGGAAAACAATGGAATTATTGCACATCTTTCTTGTGGTTTTAAATCTCCAACAATGGAATGGGGTAAATATTTATTTCATGTCATTCATGAAATCCCTTCAATTGATACATATTAATTTATGAGACTAGAATAATATTATGTATTGAATGATCAATTTGGTGATACTGAAACATTCGATCAAACCAATGATTAAAACAACTGTCATATTAATAATAATGATCTTGTTGATATAATTGATGATGGTTGTCTACATATATTTGTTGATATTACCAAGCCCTTGAAATTTGATCATCCAACATTTGAGAATTTAAGGAATTGTCAGGATAGTGAGGCACTTAAGCCTTGCTGATGGTTATGTCAGGCTATCATGATCCCGATAAGGTCCGTTAACTCGGTTATATTAGGGTTTCCTCACAATATTCTCTATGTAGCTCAATTATGTTGAATGAATGCTCATCTTTGAAACTTTTTGAAGGTTTTCAAGCTAATAATTTTGTTTACCATGATAGAATTGATAATTGATTGGAAGAATCCTATTTGGATAATTATTTTGTAAACACGCGGTCTCTCATATCTCTTGTGCTGAATATAGGGTTAAACATGAATTAATGCATATCTTTGAGAGATGTCTAGGGTTCCAAGGCTGATTCTTTTGTTTATCAAAATAGAATTGTTGATTGGTTGGAAGAGTCCTTTTTGGTAAGCTCTTCTACAACCAAGCGATATCTCATTTCTTATGAAATTGATATAAATGAATCTGTCCTTTTGAGAAAATTCCAAGGTTTTAATGTTTATCATTTTTTCTATCAAGATATAATTGTGGCTTGGATAGAGCGATATTTCCTGAAAAGTTCTTTTGCCAACAGGCGCGACCTTCTCTATTTTGTGCAAGCTACACTGGTAATTATATTTGCATTTGCACATTGTTTTGTGTTAAGGCTAATCACAATTATCTATGTCCTTAAAAGTTGGAAACAACTACAATGACTACATTGCAAGCTTGACTTCATATGACCCTAACCTACTTCTCAGTTAGATTAGGGTTTAGGTTTAGAGTAATTAGGGTTTGCTTGTTAGAATAATATGCATATATTTTCCTTCCATAGCTAGTTTCATGCCTTCAATTATGTTTTATGTTGTATTTTATTGCATGTTACATTACTCATCTAGCTTTCCAACATTGGTTTCCATTTTATTGCAGGTAGCTTATGTTTGCTTCATAATGTTGTGCATTTATTTTTCATTTAGTATCATATTCCAACATTACTTTTCTTTTCATTTCATTTAGTTGCTATTGTTCTCTATTCTGCATTGCACTGCACTAGAATTTACCCTTCCAATTAAGCTTTGTTCTATGCATTATATTTTTCAAACTTGTACATGATAAAACCCTATAAGAGCTTATTTTACCATTTTACCCTAATGTTGAAATCCCACTAATGGTGGCATGTGATTGCTTCATGAGGCACTCACTTGAAAACCTTGGTATTCAACTACGTCCTAGACATATTCCCTATGAATCTGCCTTATTAATAAGGAAAATACAAGCAAGTACTCATGGATAACCCTAATAAGTTCACACAACCTATATCTGTAACCAGAATCCAGTTTCCATAATGGTCTTGAATATTTCATTATGTTTTTTCACTGTCCACCTATCAATAAGATATGTGATGTGTAAATATGGCTTAAGGCAAAACCTAAGTCGTAATTTTTATTTTTATTTTGGTAAAATGAGAAACAACCTATTTTTCCAATAAATAAGTAGAAATACCTCATTCTCCCAAGTGTAATGAATTCCCTAATAAATAATACCACATGCACACAAAATAAAATAAACAAAAGAAAAGGGTAAAGTCATGAAAAATTCTTCCTGCACATAGAGGCGATGTAAGAAACCTTTCCAGGGCTATGGGCACTGGATGGCATCGAAGAAATGGTTGGGATTTATCGAATGACTCTACCAGGGCTATGGATGCTTGCTTGAAGTGAAGCAACACCAAAAACTCACTTTAAACTTATGAACAAAAGAACCCTCTATCATATTCTCTATAGAACCGTTAAGACTTACATGTGTGAGCTCTTGGTTTAGTGTGTAAATATTAACATGATCTAGCTAAGGAGATAGATAGATGGCACATTTGTAAAGGGTCAAGTAACTCAAATTGGTACCCACAATGTTTATTCAATACTTCCTTACATTTCTTTTAAGAATTTATTTTTGGTAGGGAAAAAGGCAAAGATGCTAGATTCTACCAATGGTTTTCCAAATGTTGTAGAACATAGTTACCGATGAAATAGGTAACCTGACCTCAAAACGGGAACTCTAGCCCAAAAACTCTAAAAAAACATGAAAAAACACCCCCAAAAAAAAAAGTGTGTCTTCCAGAACGCACTTGTTTTTTTTTTAAGGTCAAATTTCAACATTTTCTAAAATTATGCTAAAAAAAAAATTGTTTGTTGAAAAAAGGATTGAAAAAACACCTCCCCAAAAAAAAGTGTCTTCTAGAACGCACTTCGTTTTTTTTTAAGGTCAAATTTCAACATTTTATAAAATTATGGTAAAAACAAAATTGTTTCTTGAAAAAAGGATTGAAAAAACACCCTCAAAACAAAACCAGTTGATGCTGGAATAACAAAAAAAAAATTTGTGTCATACTTTTGGCATTTTTAAAAATAGAAGTAACATTTTTTAATTTTTAAAATTCAAACATTAAAAAAAAACCTAAAATTTAAGAAAAAAAAATAAATTAAAAAAATAAAAACATTTAAAAGCTTAAAATTTAAAAATATATGAAGATAAAAAAAATAAAAATAAAAACAAAGTAAAAATTTTAATTCAATCATTAAAAAAAACCTAAAATTTAAGGAAAAAAAAATAAAAAATAAACCAAAAAAAATTATAATTAAAATTTAAAAAAATATAGAAATTAAAAAATAAAAATAAAAACAAAATAAAAATATTAAATTAAAAAAAAAAAAAAACAAGTAAAAAAAGGAAGGAAATTAAAAAAATAAAATATAGAAATTAAATTTAAAAAAGAAAAAAAAAATGCTTATTAAATTTAAAAAAAGAAAAAAAAAATTAAAACAAATAATTAAATTTAAGGAAATATATTAAATTTTAATAAATTTAAAAATTCAAAATTTAAAAAAAAAACACTATTCAAATTAAAAGGAAAAAAAAAAAGAAAAATTAATTAAAAATAAAAAATAAAAATAAAATACAATGAAAATATTAAATTTAAAACAATATATATTAAAAAACAAATAAACTATAAAAAATAAATTAAATTTAAATTATAAAAAATAAAATATATATATGAACTTAAATTAAAATAGGTATATACATCAAATTTTATTAAATTAAAAAAAAAAAGAGGTTAATATTAAAATAACAAATTAAATTTAAAAAAAAAATATTAAATTTTAATAAATAAATGAATAAACAAATAAATTTTGAAAGAAAAAATAAATTTTAAATATAAAAGAAAAAAAAAAATATATTGTTAAACGAAAAACTTTAAAAACTTTAAAAATCAATTAAAAATGGAAAATTGAAAAAAAAGAAAAAAAATATTAAATAAAAAAAAAAATTTTTAAAAAAAAAAATTAAAAAAATTAAGTTTCATTAAAAAAAAAATCTAATTTTAAATACACAATTTTAATTGAAATAAAAAAATATAAAAATTTGATGTAATTAACCAAAAAAAAAAAAAAAGTAAAACATTTATAAAAAAATATTAAATCGAAATAAATTAAAAAAATGTATATAAAATTTACTGAATTTTATAAAATTATATTAAAAAACTAAACGTAAAACTTAATAACAAAGAAAATTTATGAAATTTAAAAAAAAAAAAAAAAAAATCAATTAAATAAAAAAAATGGACAAAATTAAATAAAAATTATTAAAAATAATAATAATAATAAATTATTTTAAAAAATAATAATAAAATTTAAAAAAAATTAAAACAAAACGAATTTTATTTTAAATAATTAAAAAAAAAATTATATATTGAAATTAAAAAAAAAAGAAAATTAAAATTAAAAAAAAATCAATTAAAAAACAGAAATTAAAAAACAAAAACAATTAAAAAACAAAAATTAAAAAAAAAATCAATTAAAAATGAATTACGGCGGTGGTTGTGGCGCTGCCCGCCCGCTGGGCGGCGGTGGCTGGCCGGGCGGCGCCACGGGGGCGGCCCAGCCGGCCTCCCGGCCCCCGGCGGGCGGAGGGCCGATTCCCGGAATCGGCCCTCGACCCCCGGGAATTGGCCCTCCACCCGCCGGGGGCCGGGAGGCCGGCTGGGCCGCCCTCGTGGCGCCGCCCAGCGGGCGGGCAGCGCCCTAACCACCGCCAAATTCATTTTTAATTGATTTTTTTTTTTAATTTTTGTTTTTTAATTGTTTTTTTTAATTTTAATTGTTTTTTTTTAATTTTAATTGATTTTTTTTTTAATTTTTGTTTTTTAATTGCTTTTTTTAATTTTAATTGATTTTTTTTTTTTTTTTTTAATTGTTTTTTTTTTATTGATTTTTTTTTAATTTTAATTTTAATTTTTTTTAATTTCAAAAAATATATATTTATTTTCAATTTTTTTTTTAATTTAATATTTTTATTTAAAATAAAATTCGTTTTTTTTTTTTAATTTTTAATATATATGTACATCTATTTTTATTTGATTTTATTTTTATTTTTTATTTTTTTTTAATTTTTAATATTTTTATTTTAATTTGATTTTTTTTTTAAAATTTGAATTTCAAAAAATTTAAAATTATTTTTTTAATTCAATTTTTTTATTTTAAATACAATTTGTTTAATTTTTTTTTATATTTAATATTACAGAATAATTATTTTTTTAAATTTAAAATTTTAAAATTATTTATTAAAATTTTAAAATTTTAATTTAATTTAATTGTTTTTCTTAATTTTTTCGTTTATTTAGTTTTTCATTTTTAAAATCTATAAATGGTTTCACTAAAAAAAAAAAAAAAACACTAAATTTATGTATATTTGTTTTTTAATTATTTGCACGTGGTTTTTTTCATTTTTTTTGTTTTTTAATGATAGGTTTTTTTTTTTTTTTTTCAATTTTAATTGTTTTTTTTTAATTTGTTTTTTTTGTAAATTTTAAAAGTTGTATTTTTTTCCTTATTATTATTATTATTATTTAATTTATATTTTTAAATTTAAATTTTTTTTTTTTAAATTTTTTTTTCCTAAATTTTAATTTTGTAATTTTAATTATTTTAAAATTTTTTTAAATATATATATATTTTTAAATATATTGTTTTTTTTAATAAGTTCGAAAAAAAATGTTTTTGATTTTTTTTTTTTTTTAATTTTTTGGTGAATTTTTGTTTTTTTTCTTTAAATTATGTGTTTTTTTTCTTCAAATTTTGTCATTTCCTTTGATATAATTTTCAAATATTTTGTTTTTTTTTATTTATTTTTGTTTAAATTTTTTCTTTTTATGAGCTATTTTTGTTTTTTTTTACATTTTTATTGGTTTTTTTAACTGTTTTTATATATTTTTTTTAATCTAAGTTTGTGTTTTATTACATACATGAAAATCACCACTCTAAAAAAAAAAGGTTGATGCAGCATCAATATGTTTCAAAATTAGCATGAAAATCACTGCTCTAGAAAAAAAAGGTTGATGCAGCATCAATACGTTTCAAAATTAGCATGAAAATCACTGCTCTAAAAAAAAAAGGTTGATGCAACATCAATACGTTTCAAAATTAGCATGAAAATCACCACTCTAAAAAAAATAAATAAAAAAAAAATTGATGCTGCATCAATACATTTCAAAATTAGCATGAAAATCACTAACATTTTAAAACAAATATTCAGACTTCATAAATAAAAATTTTAGAGTGTCAAAAATGTGCACCAAAAAAAAAAAATGGTGATTCTGCATCACCACTTTTCAAAATCGGGTGCTTTTTATGCTACCAAAAAAAAGTAGGTAACATTGCGGTTACCTATTTCATCGGTAACATTGTTGTAGCTGCTACAACACACCCTAAGTGTTTTAGCTTGTACACCTAAATTTTTGGTCCCCCCTATTTTTCAAGATTGTAATGGATATTCCTATTGTAGGAATGGGTCACGATCCTTAAAATATCATTGCTATCATCTAAAGCGATGGTTGGTCAAACTTTTATAAAGCACATAGATTATACATACATGTTGTACTTATTTCTCATGGTTACAGAATTTGTTGTCAATTAATTCTGTAAAGGATCTCTCAACCATGCTTTCAAGATTCCTCCATATACCTTTACATAAGTAAAGGGTGGCTTTATTTTAATAATTTTTCAAGATTATACTTATGTATCTCCTTATATATATAGGGTTTGGATGAAGCTGCAATCAGACCAGAGAGATTAACATTTTTAGGAATTATTATTAAAAGGAAGTGTGATATTGGATCAACATACATATAGTATATCACCATATCCATATCCATATGCAAATTAAAATAGCCTTAGGTCAAATCATCTTGATCAATGGACTTCCCTATGCTCACCAAATGTGGAAAATAATGAACTACTCAAATATGTATGGCATCATCAATAGCGATATGATTGTAGACCTACACAATTTTCCTTTTGGAATCTGCATAGGAATAGTCAAGCTTTGAAATCCATATCATCCATTGATGGATTAAATAGTCTTTGCATAGGAATAGACCCAACCACAACAAGATCAATGATTTCTGGTGCAACATATTTCGTATGCATAAAAGGCACAAAGGAATGGTTGTTTTCTACGAGACCTATTTTTTCTAGCTCTTGGTTTAATTTTGTATTAGGGGCATTGTTATAGGTCAATTTGGGTACCATTCCCAATGACCTGGTTAACTGGACATCATCTCCAGGACCAATGAATCAAGGGTATATCATTCCCTATCATTTTAGTTGCTATATGCTCTAAGACATAAAACAAGACAAATCAAACAAGACTTTCATCAAGCAAAGGTTTCCATGGTTTGAAGATTATTGTATAACATATGAGAGCTCACCAACGCAGGCTCTAAGGGGCCTAAGTGCGTTGCATATGCAGGTATCCCCATGCAAGGTTGTTGTGCAAAGCACTTCCTGACATTCAAAGGTGCGTTGGTCACATTGGGAGTGAAATTCTCATTGTTCCAAAATCTCCACTTGGTCAGTGCCTTCTAGAAGAGTTTACATGTGTCAAGCTTCGAATCCAAGTGTCCATTTGACATCTACATGAATGGAAACATGTCTTGCCTATTTTTGGAAAGTTATTGATTGCAAAACAACCTACAGTTCATATATAAATTGAGCATAGATCTAAGTGCTTGAAAAGGAAGAATTTGAGTAGAGAAATGCTGGAGAATTTTCAATTGAGAGCTTGATTTGTGAAGATATTGCTGGAGAGATTTATATTGTGATGAGGCTTTGGATCGTTGCTGGAAGGGTCACTTAAAATCAATCATTTGGTTGTAACCTCTCCTTCTATCATCAATAAAGAGTACTACTAATTTTTCCCTATATGCATCTGTATTGGCTTTGATTTTCCATGTTGCAAGATCTTAGTTGATGTATATGGTTTATGCTTTACTGATTTAGCTAACTAAATTGAATAGATATATGTATTATTGCATCTTCTGCTATTTCACTATTCTTTCTTGCAGGAAGCATTCAGCTCTTAAACCGCTTGAATTTGAATATGCAGTGGAAGTGACAGAAGGAGCCATTTGGAAGTGACTGAACAAGTAAGCCTCCAATCCTCTCTGTGTATCTATTTTGAGTTAGGAGAAATAGTTGTATAGTCTTTAGCCTATTGTTCTAGACTAGCACCTGTCTAGGGAAGCGTAATTTATCCGTAGGTTACAATTCTGGCCCAACAAACTGGCGACTCCACTGGGTATAATTTCTCTTAGTTCTAGGTGTTTTAGTCTCTGATTTTCTTTCTAAATCCACCCAGTAGCTATTTCACATAAAGATTAGACTTTTTCAGAACTTAATTTGCAAAGACAGTGAGTTAAACAGTAGCTTTTTCTTTGTTTACTGCGCCCAACACACCCTTAGATTGGACACAGTACTTTGCAGAGCACTGTCTCCCTTCCAAGCCTGCGTTGCAGAGCACTTTCTCCCCTTGGAGACTGCATTGACTCCTAAAAGTGACCAAATTCCCTTGAATTTGACTTTGCAACTTGCTTCAGTTTTTTTGCTGCTGTGTTCTGAAAATGTTGATGCTCAATTGACCAGTGACTCTGTATACTTCTTCCTCCTTTAGCTGAAAATTTGTTCAATGTTTCTTTAGAAAAAAATTTCTTTATCATTTAAAAGTTGATTTCAAAGTATTTTTTATGGTCCCATTAAGAATCGTTTGCTTTCGAAATAGGAAATTGTTGTTGAAATCCTCGTTTTTCCTTCAAAAGAGAAATTGTTGTTTGTATTCTTCGTTTCTCGAAAGTAAAAAGCATTTGAATTATTGATCTAGTGCACCTAGTTTCTTTTCTGCATTCATAACATTAAGGAAAATGAAAAGAAAAATTTGCATTTGCATGTAGGATTGTGTGTAATTTGCAAAAGGAACATTAGGAAATTTGCATTTAGTTTGAGATTCATTGATTTTGTTTTTTCTCATTGATTTGTTTTCTCTCAAATTATTTTCTCTCTTCCCTTATTAGATAGGTTCTTCATTGAAAAAGCTGAAAGTGAAAGTTTGTTTATCATTCTTAGCTTCATTTTAGGAATTTCATATACATCATTGTGGTGAACCTAAAAGGAAAATTGTTAAGCAAGATCAACATAAAATAAATCTCAATTTACTTAACAACTCATTTGAACATTAACGATAACATTTAGAAGGTCTAGGCTAGAGACGTGTTCTGGCGTCGTAAAACATAGCTGCTGTCGTTAACTTGTCTGCGATACATTCTGAGTGCGATACCTCACTCCACGTACGTAAGTATATCGTTGTTCGTCCACGTACTCTCGGGTATATCGGGTGGTGTTACAGTACGATAAGTATAAAGGGGTGCTCTCACTATGTGGTTTCGCATCAGACAACACTAATACGGACTTGGGCCTCCATGTACCTTCGGGTATATTTTGGAGGACAACTTTTAGGTGCTATCCATCCATATTGAACTGAGTCTGCCGCCTTGAAATTGTGATACACTGAACACAACATTCAGGGAGATTACCTGCCCGTACTTCTTGGTTTTTCCAGGAGGTATTCTGCAGTTCACAGTTTCTTGGTAAAAATTTTGCCTAGTATTACCCTATTTTTGTTTATTTGTTTTTGGATAAAATAAATCAGTAATCGTGGAAGAACATAATCCTATTCCTCGTCATTTGCGTAGATTGGCTTTAAAACCGCCTTTACCATTAGAAGTTACATTTGGAAGGCGAAGGCGAAGGCGATCACGATCTTCCGAATCAAGTACAATTTGTACCTCTGGTGAAGCATCATCTTCCCATATACCAGAGTTGGCACAAGTTGTTTCTACAAATCCTGGTTTGTCTACTGTTGTCGAGACAAAGTCCTCACAGCTACCCGTGGTCACGATCCATCCAATCGTTGATACCATACCCCCGAACCCAACGTTGTTCAACTGGAAGTTGATCCGAATCCCATTGTCCTCTAGGGGGAAAATGTTATTGGTCAAACTGGACATCATCCCCAGGACCAATGAAAAAGGGTCTATCATCCCCTTATACTTCTGTTGCTATATTCCCTAAGTGGAGAAAATCTTGATCCCAAAGTTGAACAATCAGAAGTTGTTCCTAAATTGGTCATTCCACAATCTATTGTAGTCGTTGAGTCTCCCATATCGCACAGTCAACCACCTGAAATATAATTTGGGCCTGACGACGAAGTTCTTCCACCTGGTTTGATTTTTATTGAAGAAATACCACAAGACGAGACACCTTTAACTCCAACTCATTTTCAGTAGGAGCTTTACCTGTACGAGTCTTCTCCTCAATCACCTTCCTTTGCTTTTTTTTATCTTGTTTCACTTTGAGTTCTCGTAGATTCTATAGGGTATACATTGGGTCATTTGACCATGGCTGAGATAACATCGCAGACTGAACCATCTATTTCAGCTGCGACAACATCTATTGTTGTTTCATTTTCGATGTTTTTTCCATTGACTTCACCCATGTCATCATCTGGAATCCTATTTGGTTCCTCTCCTTGGTGGCTGGTGATACCACATATGTTACCCTCAGACATTCCTAAATTCAATGAAAACCTTGGAGAAGACATGTCAATGCATGTTATAACTTATCATTTATGGTGCTCATCAAACTCCTTAAATGATGACTCCGTTGGACTACGTCTTTTCCAGAGCACACTCACTACTCCAATTGCACAATGAGGATGGTTCTTTTCCTATGTCAACCTCGTTAAAAAATGAAACAGGTGTTGAGGATAGTTCTTTTCCTGTGTCAACCTCAATAAATGAAACAGGTTCCCATGAGGATGGTTCTTTTTTCCTGTGTCAACCTCGTTAAAAAATGAAATAGGTGATGAGGATAGTTCTTTTTACTGTGTCAACCTCGTTAAAAAATGAAACAGGTTATGAGGATGGTTCTTTTTTCCTATGTCAACCTCGTTAAAAAATGAAATAGGTGTTGAGGATAGTTCTTTTCCTGTGTCAACCTCGATAAATGAAACAAGTTCCCATGAGGATGGTTCTTTTTCTGTGTCAACCTTGTTAAAAAATGAAACAGAGTTATGAGGATAGTTATTTTTTCTTGTGTCAACCTTGTTAAAAAATGAAACAAGTACCTATGAGGATAGTTATTTTTTCTTGTGTCAACCTCGTTAAAAATGAAACAAGTGCCTTTTAGGAAAGTTATTTTACTGCGTCAACCTCGTTAAAAAATGAAACAGGTCATGTGCATAGTTCTTTTCCTGTGTCAAGCTCATTAAAAAATGAAACAAATCCTCTCCTAATTACAACGAGTCTTCCATCTAATCTCGTCAATGAACCTTCATTCCATCCAACTATTAGTACCCAGTAATCTACTTATGTTAATGAAATGAATCTTGGGGGGCACCTACTCTTGCAGGGGACATTCAACATATGCTCTTGCAGAGGGCATTCAAAACATTCTTACCAATTGCACGCAATTGACTGTTGAAGTTCGGGGGAAAAACAGGTTCAGAGCTCCAAAATGCTAATGGTAAAAATGAATAGTGGAACTACTTTTAATAGTCATTTAATTATTTTCAAGTTAAATTTATTGCTATTACTATAGTTTTATTATCTTTTTATCATGAAACAAGTATTTTTAATCCATTTGATGTTGTTCTGAACAAGTCTTACAATTGATGAACAGATTAGTCATGCAAATTTATTTCAAGAATGATTTGACCACAGAGCATACTTTTTCTCCTTATTTTTCGAGCTTTTTTAAAAACGAAAAAGGATTTGAAGCGCACTTTTATCTCTTTTTCAAGCTTTGATAACAGCCAAAAAGGAACCCTTGGAGTCTTCTTTCAGCTCTTTTCAAACTCTGATAATGTGAAAAGATTTCCGAGGACTTGTCATTTCAAGCTCGTTAAAGTAAATGAATTGATATCTACTCAGTATAAGTTTGACCCTTTTCCGGACTGAGATGGATTATTTACGAAAAAGGAATACCTTGGTTAAACATGACCAAAGAGGTTCTTTCAGATATTATTTTACACTTTTTCAGATCTGAGAGACAAATTTATGAAAAATTACTTTTGGAGTTCTCTTTCGTCCACTTTTTCAGACTCTCTAAATATGAAAAAGGATTGGTATATCACTGTAGTTAAGCTCATTAAAACATAAAATAGCGACGGGCTTGTCAACCATGGTAAGAATCGAGTTTCATTCATCGCTAGACTCGTTAAATTATTAAATAGAGATACTTTATTCACCCGAAGGGTTGAATTATAGATCAAGCAAATGTTATCCTCCGCAAGCTTGTTAAAAAAGAAAGAGGTATTGGTCGAAAAATGACTGGGGAAAATTTGGGAAAAGTAAGAAAAGTTTCTTTTTGGTAGCAAGTTGCTCTTGAACATGAAACTTCTTTCACTCCATGTCCGTGACTGTTAATGTTGGGTAATCATCTTGACAGTTCATTCACACATATGGTTCATCGTACCTTCACTTCGTTTTTGGGTCAATGCTGCCAACTCATCACAGTGTCGCCGATATGTTCAAGAGAATTCATCCAGTGATTAAAAACTCATCCATCTACAATACTCATAAACCTTCATTTTCATGACCGTCATCCCTAAAAATTTCTATATCAAGTCATACCCTTGTCTCTGAAATCAGTAACTCTAGTTTTGCAATAAGGTGACTTCCTGTCGATGACAAATCAATATCCAGGAATTTCACTTAGAAACATCAGATTCCAGTACCATGAGGCTTGTTGCAGCATCGACAAGATCCTCGCTTCCGGACCTTTGACCAAAAGATTTTGTTTGGCATTCGACATCAAATCATCTATTCACGCCTTACGAAATGTACTACAGTACCTTGAGGGTGGCCATTGACATTAATGGTGGTTCTCTCACATTTGTTAACAACTCACATTATTGGCTAGTAATCAAACAATTTCTTTCCATGTTCGACTACAAATCATATATTCGCATGGCTAGACTTGTACCCGAATGATCGAGTGAATGAGAAAAGAAGACCCTGGATCTAGTTTCATCCATCCGAGATGCGATTTCAGGATTGTTGTACACATCATCTGTACGGTGACCTTACATACAGATTTTCATCCAAACATGGGCCTATATCTGTAGGCGTGTCTGCATTTGGGCAACATTCCAATGTAGACGACTTTTTGAATTATGTACATGTTATTAGATTGTTTTATGTGCTGAACATGGGAATGCCTACCCTCAGCAATTATGATCAATAGAGGATATATCATGATGAAATGTATTTTAATTTTGATGTAGGTGACCACTCCGCTTCATTTCCAAGCTCATCACATTGTAAAGCATCTCAATCAACTGTTCTTATTATTTGGATCTCATGCTTTAGGGGGGAATTGTTATAGGTCAATTTGGGTACCATTACCAATGACCTAGTTAACTGGACATCATCTCCAAGACCAATGAATCAAGGTTATATCATTCACTATCATTTCAGTTTCTATATGCTCTAAGACATAAAACAAGACAAATCAAACAATACTTTCATCAAGCAAAGGTTTCCATGGTTTGAAGCTTATTGTATAACATATGAGAGCTCACCAACGCAGGCTCTAAGGGGCCTAAGTGTGTTGCATATGTAGGCAGCCCCATGCAAGGCTGCTCTGCAAAGCACTTCCTAACATTCAAAGGTGCGTTGGTCACATTGGGAGCGAAATTCTCATTGTTCTGGAATCTCCACTTGGCTAGTGCCTTCTAGAAGAGTTCACATGTGTCAAGCTTAGGATCCAAGTGTCCATTTGACATCTACATGAATGGAAACATGTCTTGCCTATTTTTGGAAATTTATTGATTCAAAAACAACCTATAGTTCATCTATAAATTGAGCACAAATCTAAGTGCTTGAAAAGGAAGAATTTGAGTAGAGAAATGCTGGAGAATTTTCAATTGAGAGCTTGATTTGTGAAGATATTGTTGGAGAGATTTATACTGTGATGAGGCTTTGGATTTTTGCTGGAAGGGTCACTTCAAATCAGTCATTTGGTTGTAACCTCTCCTTCTATCATAAATAAAGAGTACTGCTTATTTTTCCCTATATGCATCTGTATTGGCTTTGATTTTCCATGTTGCAAGATCTTAGTTGATGTATATGGTTTATGCTTTACCGATTTAGCTAACTAACTTGAATAGATATCTGTATTATTGCATCTTATGTTGTTTTAGTGCTATTTCTTACAGGAAGCATTCAACTCACAAACTACTTGATTTTGAAGCTGCAGTGGAAGCGACAGAAGGAGCCATTTGGAAGCAACTAAACAAGTAAGCCTCCAATCCTCTTTGCGTATCTATTATGAGTTAGGAGAAATAGTCGTATAGTCTTTCACCTGTTGTTCTAGACTAGCACTTGTCTAGGGAAGCATAATTTATCCTTAGATTACAATTCTGGCCCAACAGGCATCAGATGATATTATTCCATTGGTTGTGTATGTGCTCTGTGAAGTGATAAAATAGTGGATGCAGGTACAAGGGAGCAAGAAAACATGGTATGTAGCTACAAGACAACATACAACCACCTCCCAAGATTTGAAAACACTAACATATCAATATTAATCTAGATAATTTAATGTTGGGATCTCAATATTGAATTATGAAGGTCCTCAAGGCCTTTATTGTAAGGGATGTCCCACTTATTGGCTTTCATTTTTTATTTATTTATTTATTTTTTTATATGAGTCCCTGAAAAAAGCAATGGAATATGGAAGTACGTCGCACCAGTGAAATTTTCTTAAATAAATTGTTATGGGAGGGGTTACAAAGGGTTTGAGTGCTCATCTTACAACAATATGTCATCAAGACATGCCTTTAAGTGCAAAGAACTAAAGGAATATATAAAGGATGGATGGATTCTTTGAGAACAATTTGGAATGAAAAAGGCATTAGTGGTTTCTTACGAGGATGGAACCCTCATGTTGTTGGAAATACTGAGATGGGGGGGTGAATCAATATTTATTTCAATTGTTATATTATGTCAGTTAAATTAAACTAGAACACAATTAGTAGAATATGAAACTTATTTTATTAATGAATATAGTGAGGACTCCAATTCTTTAGAATTATTTCGGTAATAATCACATGCAATAGAACATTGTCGACGCATTTCAAACCAACCAGTGTGGTTCATCATCAAGACTCTAATTCTCTTTTATAAAAATCTAGGCTCCGACCTATACAAAAAATATTTAACTTCTTCAAGGGTCCAACCTTGAACAAATCTAGACACCAACTTGGGTCAAAATTAAGACTCCAATCCTCCTAGGCTCCATCCTTTCCAAATAGACTTCAAAATCAACTTATGCAAGATGTATCCAAAAGAAGTTTCAAATACACTTCAAAAGAGGTATACAAAGTCTTCTAAAACCTGATCCATGAATGCTTCAAGTTTGCTACAACAAGTATTCCAAAGGCCGCTCCAAAAAATGCTTCAAGAACTATTCCAAATCTACCTTTAAGTCTAGTTCAAGGAAGGCTTCAATAATAATTCAAAATTTGATTTAAAAATCTTCAAGAATGTTGCTCTAAATTCTATTACAAAGGATGTTCCAAATAATCTTTAAGGTCTTCTCCTAAATTACTTCAAAGACTACTAAAATATACTTCAACAATTTCTTTTAAGGACTCTTCAAAGATGGAATTTCTTCAAGGTAGCTCCAAAGACTACTCTTATGATCTTCTTCAAAATTTATCTTAATACCCTTAACATTGATTTATATTAATCTCAAAAATAATTACCAATAAGGTCGAATACCGTGTCATAGAAAGCGACAAAATAGTGGCAGAGGTTTGATCCAATATAGGGATGATACTGTGGTAGATGTCTAAATTTACATAGGGTCTAAGTTATTACTCCATAGAGCTAAGATGTGTCATTCCATAGGGGACGAATTTTTTTCTCTAGAAGGCCAAGAATTATGCTCCTCGACATTGAGTACAAGGGTGTAAATATTTTAATGGCTGGGTTCTATTCTAGGCCTAAAAATTCCATAGGAGGGTCAAGTTCAAGCCAGAAGAAAGAGGTATGAAATCCTCTGCACAAGATGCAACAAAGGAGATCGAAATCCAACAAGATATGGATCCAAAAAATGAATATAAATCTTCTAATAAACCTTGATCGAAAACAAATAAAATAATCACAAAACCTTGCTTTGACTTGCCTCTAGGTTGATGAGCTATGAACCTTATCTTTCTACCTTGGGTTCAAATTACTTCTGCTTCTCTTGCACTAATTTACTTGCCAAAATGGAGGAGGCATGACTTGTATTTATACGATTTTTATCCCACAGTTGAACCGACATGTCTTTTGGAAGGGGGGTTTGACTTATGTTTATGTAGGTCGACTTGTCCTGAGAGGAAAAATACGGATTTTCTAACTTGTAAATTCACATTCTCTTCAACAAGGAGGAACCGTGAGGCAAGTAAATTTCGTAGGAAAGGGATTGAATTCCTCTACAAGCCTATGTAATTATCTTCTTGAGCTGGGGTTTCTTTGACATCAATAACAAATATTCTTCCAACAATCTCCCCCCTTTTTTATTAATGGAAAACATTTCCTCATATGCTACTACCATGTCATTATGTTACTCCCCCCTGACATTTTTTTACTCCCCCTATCATTGGGCTACTCTCCCTATCATGATGTTTCTTTCCCTGTCATATTCGACCCCTTTGAAATAAATAACAAAAGGATTTTCTAATGGGATGCAAGAGAGATTACCATCATATTTTGACAAAGATCTTAAAATAATTCTCAAGGTAGGGGTTTTGTGAAGATATCTGCAATTTGTTCCTTAGTGTTGACATACTCCATTTTGATGTTCTGCTCTGCAACCTTTTCTTATATAAAGTGGTACTTTATTAGGATATGTTTTGTCTTTCAATGCATGGTTGGATTCTTTGAGAGACTGATTCCACTGGTATTTTCATAGTATATGGTGATAGGATCATTTATTTCTATATTGACATCCTTCAAGGATTCCTTCATCCATAGGATTTGCATAAAACAATATGTTGTTGCTATATACTTGGCTTCAACTATGGAGAGATATATAGATGATCGTTTCTTACTAAGCCAAGACACAATACAATCTCTTAAGAAGAATGCATTCCCACTGGTACTCTTTCGATCATCAACGCTTCCTGCCTAATCTGAATCAGTATACGCTATCAAGGTAAGGTTTGTTTTCTTAGGTTACCATAGTCCAAAATCAAGAGTTCCTTTTAGGTATATGAGTATTCTTATTACAAATAGCATGTGATATTCCTTAGGGGATTACTATAATATTGCCACTATTTCTACTTCCTGCATGATACTTGGTCACAAAGTTGTTAGATATAAGAGACCTCCAGTCATTGATCTGTAAAGAGTTGCATCCACAATAGGATATTCATCATCCTTACTTAACTTGCAACCTGTAGTCATATGTGTGCTTGCGATATCACATTATTCCAATCCCAAATTTCTTAAGCATATCCATGAGATATTTTTCTTATGATATGAAAATTCATGCTTCAGTTTGAGTTACTTGAATTCCAATAAAGAAAGACAACCCTCCAATCATCGTCATTTCAAATTATTTTGACATATCTTGGGAAAATTTGTGACTTGTTTCATCTTTGTTGCTCCAAAAAATCATATCATCCATGTATACTAGAGTGATTAGAAGATGTGTTTGTCCATCTTCATGTAAAGGTTGCTTCCTACAAATCCTTTCTTGAATACTTTTTTTTTAATATAATGATAAAATCTAGCGTACCAAGCTCTTAGAGATTGATTTAATCCATACACGACCTTCTATAATTAGCATACACAGTCTTTATTTCCAGACAAGTCAAACCCTTCTAGTTGTTCCATATTGTACACTTATTCTTTTAGATTTCCACTTATAAAGGTTAGATTCGCATCCATTTGATAGACTTTGAAGCCTTTTGAACAATAAAATGCTAAAAACATCCTTATAGCCTCTATTTTTGCAACATGAGAGAAAGTCTCTTCAAAGTCAATTCCTTCAATTTGAGTGTATCCCTTGCACACAAATCTTTCCTTATTTTTGTGTATTTGTCCATCTTTATTCATTTTTTTCTTATACACCCACTTGGTTCCTGTGACATTCTTATCGTTTGGACTAGGTACTAGCTCTCGTGTTCCATTTTTTTCAACTTGGCTTATCTCTTCTTCCATTACCTTTATCTAGTGAGGATCCTTGCTTGAGTGAAATTCTTTGGTTCTATTGTGAATAAAAAATCAATAGCATTCGTTTTTAGTGTGTTTTCATATTTATTCAAGTTTGTATTCCCCCAACCACATATCCAATTATTTGGTCTCCTGGATGACGTTTTTGTACAAACTTCCACTTTTATAATGTTTGAGATGGTTCCTCCTTTTGATTTTTAGGCTCCTTCTCTTCTTTTGTAACACTTTCCTTTGGATTTGCAAGGATAGGGTATTCTTTATTGGTTTGAACTAATTATTTTTCAAGAAGAGCCTCATCAGTCTTTACATTGATGATTTCAACTATATTATGAAAATGATTGTTGTAGCATTTTTATGCCTTGCTTCTTAATGAGTATCCAAGGAAAATTCCTTCTTCAGCAAGTGAATTGAATTTTCCTAGTGAATCATCATTAATATTCATAAAGAATTTTCTTCCAAATATTCTGACGTGTTTCACAGAGGAAGGCCTTCCTTTCCATAGGTCATATGGATTTTTATCACTATTTACCCAAAGTTGATATTTTTTCATGATATAGACTGCTTCTCCAACTGCCTCCCTCCAAAAAATTTCTTATAAATTAGCTTCCAACAACATTATTATCGAAGTCTCTTGTACATATATTTTTTTTCTATCAAATACTCCATTTTGTTGTGGAGTCTTAGCAAACAAATGTTGCTTTTTGATTCAATATTTTTTATAGAATTAATTGAATTATCTTGAGTTAAATTCCCCATCTCTATCTGTTCTTAAGCATTTGATCTTCAACTCACTTTCATTTTCAATTGTTGCTTTGAAATATTTAAAACAATCTAGTGCTTTTGACTTATATCTTATGAAGTATAATCATATATAAATAAAATAAAGTACCATTATCCTTGTATATATGGAATTATGTTTGGATTGCACATATCTACATGAATGTTTTCCAAAGGCTTTAATGCCAAACATTCCTTTGATTTGAAGTTGGTCTTGGTTCTCTTTCTGTGTTGACATGGTGCAAAAATAACATTTTCTAGTTTTGAAATTTAGGGGATATTTCTTCATGCTTTAATTTTTCTAATATTCACCAAGTTATCAAAGCTTAGGTGTCTCAAACACTTGTGACACAACCAAATTTCATTTTCTTGAGTCATTGAACATCTCTCTTCTTCAATTTCACTAAGAATGTATACACAATCTCTTATTCTTACTCATCTTCCTACCAATTTTCCTAAAGATGATCTCCTTATCTCGCAGTACTTAGAACGAAAGATGAGATCATGTCCTTGATCACATATTTTGTTGAAACTTAGAATATTATGTTTGATTCACTCAACATATAGTGTATTTTATGCTTTTCCCTTTCCATTGATGAGACTCACTGTGCCTTTACCAACAATTTTAGTAGATCCATTGTCTCCAAAGGTTACATTTCCGTCCTTTTATTTACTTATTGAGATGTACTTATTATGACCACTTGTCATGTTCCTAGAATATCCACTATCTACAAACAAATGATTTTCCTTTTTCCGAGCACATAAAACTGACTGCAAATCTCATAGGAAGATTCTCTAATTTTCTTTCTCCAAACATTCTCTATTTTCTCTAGAGGATAGTTTTGAGCTATATGGCATAGATTATTGTATTTAGAAAATTTTAGAATATACTTTGATAGTGGATAAAAGACGTTATAATTATTGATTTGGCCTTTCCTCTTTGGTTCAACAATCTTATTTTGATGATTAACCTCGTAAAGCCTTGCAATGTTTTGGCTAATGACCAAATTTTTTACAAAAGAAACAATGACCAAGGAAAAATTTTTGATGCATGTTAGGATAAGCTTTCCTTGATGAGATATTCCTTTCGGGAGGGATTCTTCTCATTCCTTGGATACAATTTATTTCCTGCAAGGTTAATTTTATAAGATATTTTAAGGACATAGAAAAAACTTCTAGGTTTTTCTTAATGATGAACATTGGTTTCTTTCTTTGAATTGGAATATTCCACTACATAGCCAAGTAAAAATTTGTTATGTAGTGGCCTCTAAGAGTTGAGAATGACATCCAAGGTATGGGAACTCTTCAAATTCTTGTTGGCTTTGTCCAATTCTTCTTTTAGAGATACAACTTCAACTTCCATTTTTTCATAGATTTCTTCCTTTTCCTTCAGCTTAATGCTCAACACTTCTAATATTTTAGCTTATTCCTTTTTATTTTTGAGAGAGTTTATTTCTTTAGGTAACTTTTCATTCTTCTTTCTAAGTCTCTCATTTTCTTCTATGGCACTAATCAATAGTTCCTCCACATTTCCTTCTACTTCTTCTGGAATTTCTTCTTCTTTTGGACTATCTATTTCATTTGTGAAGGCCATGAACAATAATTCATTTCTTCCACCATATTATTCTTCTTCATCATAGTTATCACTATTTTGTTTTGAGAAGAAATTATTTTTGTTTGAGCCTTTCCTCTTGAATTTTCTTCTCTTAGGTTGATCTTCATCACCACTATCATATTTAAAAGGGAACTTTCCTGCATAATGTCCTATTTCATATAAAAAAAATTAGAGGTAACTTACCTTTGAGTGTGGATCCTTTCTTAAATTTCTTCACAAATTGTACAATTTCAGTATCATAATCATCACTGTTGCAATCACAATTATTTCTCTTTTTTGATGCCTTGGATGCCTTGAATGCAACTTTTTTGAGTTGAATTTCCTAACCTTATCTCATATGTTGTGATAATTCTATGAATTTAATCCATTGATAGAGAGTGAAAATATTTTAGTTCTTCTATGGCATAAACCTTGGCATCAAAATTCTTTGGAAGAGATCTCAAGACCTTTTGGACAATCACATTTTCTTTGAAATATTCACCTAAGCCTTGGAGATAGTTGACTACCTCATCTGCTAGGAGAAAATAAGCAACACTATCTTCTTCATCATTCATTTTGAGACTTTGAAATTGTCTCTATAGGTTTGAAGCTTTTCCTTTTTAACTTTTTCATCTCCTTAATAAATATGGATGAGATTTTCCCACATGTCTTTAGCTACTTTGACGCCCATGAATTTAGTGAATTATGAATCTAATAGACCACTTGCTATTGAATTCAAAGCTTTTGAATTTGATACATATGATTTATTTCCATATGGATCTATTAGAAGAGGAGAAGGGATCTTGTATCGATCTATAACAGATTTCCAAACTTTGACTCCAAGGGACATTAATTATTATTCCATTATGGCCTTCAGGAAGGAAAACTTTTTTCCATCAATTAGGGCACCTTAGCATACTTACTGGCCATTGTGATTCAAAAATCCTTCTTCCAACTATTAGGCTGATCTTGAAAAGGCTAGCTCTCATACCAGTTGTTGGAAATACTTGGGGGCGGGGAGGGTGGGGGGGTTGAATAAATATTTATTTCAATATTCATATTATTCTAGTTAATATTTGATCACAAATTAGACCAGAACACAATAAGTAGAACACAAAAATTATTTTACTAATGAAGATGGTGAGGACTCCAACCCTCTTTTACAAAATTCAAGGCTCCAACATGTACAAAAAATATTTAACTTATTCAAATGCCCAACCTTTAACAAATCCAAGAACTAACTTGGTCAATAGGACTCTAATCCTCACAAAAAATCCAAGCACCAACTTGGTAAAAATGAGGACTCTAATCATCCTAGGCTCCATCCTTTCCAAATACACTTCAAAATTAACTTCTGCAAGATGTATCCAAAATAATTTTCAAATACACTTCAAAAGAGGTCTACATATTATTCTCAAACCTGCTCCAAGAATGATTTTAGTCTTCTAAAACAAGGCTTCCAAAAGTTGCTCCAGCAAAGGCTTCAATAATTTTTCCAAATCTTCCTTAAGTCTGGTTTAAGGAAGGCTTCAAAAATTATTTTAAAATTATTCAAGAATGTTGCTCCAAATTTTGTTCTAGATACTCTTCAAGGTCCACTCCTAAATGACTTCAAATGTTGCTAAAAACTACTTCAATGACTAATTTTAAGGAGTTTTGAAAGATTTCTTCGGAATGTATTCAAGGCAGATCCAAAGTCTGCTCTTAGAATCTGCTTCAACGATGATCTTAAGACCCTTCAAATTGATTTATATTAATCTCAATAATAGTTACCAATCAGGCGGCATTTCTATTTCTTGGTAACTTGAATAATGTGTCATAAGAAGAGTCAAAAAAATGGCATAGGTCTGAGCCAATATAAGGCCGAAATTCTAGCAGGGGTATGACTTTGCATAAGGTCAAAGCTGTTACTCCACAAAGCTGGGATATGTCACTCTACAGGACCGAAAATTATGCTCTAGAAGGATCCATAAGGTAGATAAGTCTGCTACATAAGGCCGAGTATAGGGGTCTGAATGCTTCAAAGGCTGAAGTATTTTATAGGCCTAAAACTTCCATAGGAGGGCCAAGTATAGGCCATAAGAAATAGGTATGAATTCCTCCCCATGAGAGGAAACAAAGGAGGTCAAAATCTAGCAAGAGATAGATCCAAAAAATTAATAGAAATCCACCAATGAATTTTGATCCATAATAGAGATAATAATTAAAAAATGTTTCTTTGACTTGCCTCTAGGTTCATGAGCTATGAACCTTATCTTTCTACCTCAGGTTCAAGTTGCTTCTGCTTCTCTTGCACTGAGTTCGTTACTGTTGGAACAGGGTCTCCTACAAGCTGCGAAACTGGTCTGATTTTGTATATTTTTTAGTATAATTAGTCTAGCGCAGGGGTTTTGGGGTGGGTCAAAGCCCCGAAAGCATTGTAACGGGTCAAAGGGTCGACCTCGAGTCCGCAAACCATGGTTTTCAGACCATAGGAAAGGTTAGGCTAGATTTTTATAAATAGAGGGACATTTTGAATTATAAGGCAGGAAGATGATGAGATCTTAATGAGAATTGTGGCTTAGTAGATCTGTTTGGGTTTTTGGGGAAAGGAATCCCACTGGCTGTGTGCACGGAGATTCCAATTCTTGCTATGTGCGAACCCTACTGCTGTGTGCACAGGTTGGGTTTGGGTATTGTAAGAGGGATCGGAAGGATTAATGAATGAGAAAGGTTGTTTGAGTAATTGAATCTATTTATACTGTTGATGTGAATCTTTGATAGATGTTATGTTATGCATATTTTGTGTCAAGCTGTGAAAGTAACTGTGTTAAGTGTTTCTAGTATGCAAACCGTCGATCTGGGTCTGTTATGTTATGTTTATGCAAAGAATAATTGTAATATTGCACTACTACTTTAAGAGTGTATGATTTGTTAAAGTACAACGACTATAGTTGACCTTGCGCACTTGGATGTGAAGGAGATCTATAGATCTGGTTCTGAGACAGGAAACCTGGTCATTATAAAGCTGGACACAGCTTTGCTTGGCTTACCTATCCTCTCTTAGGGTGTGCAAACCTAGTTCCAACACCCACCCATACTACTTCGGGTGAGAATTTCACCTGCACAAGCAGGTCACTACCAAAAGGGCCAGTAGTATAGGTGTTTGTTGGCAAACCTTAACCTCCAAACCTGGGTTAGGACCCCTCCAGCCAACACGTGGTTCCGCTGCTCGACCGTACATTTTGAGAAGAGGACCGGGTAATACCAAGAATAGTATTGAAAGTGTAGGTTTTAACCCTGAACAGAAATTATCTACACACGAATCTTATAACAGTAAATAAACAATAGCGAGAGCATAAAACATAAAACAGATAAACACAGAGATTTTCCCCTGGATCCCAAATCGGGACGACCAGCTTGATTTTTCATTATATTCCTTTTAGTGTTACAACACATATATATACATGCCGAAGCATACATAAACCCCAATCCAATAACCCTGGATTAGAACATAACTGTAGTTCCCTTGACCGGATCTACAAAATACCAGGGGCCGAAAACCATCGTACCCCAAAACCATGTGCAAAATCATGCACAAAACATGGGTGGGTCCGCACACCAAAAAAAATTTCGCTGGGGCGCTGCCCCGGACACCAACAATGGGGGCTGCCTCCCCCCTTGTGACCCCCCTGTTGTGCCTAGGGCAACGTACAGCGCGTGGGGCTAGTCGTGGAAAGAATATAACACATACCCAACATTCTCCCACTTATTGTTTTCTTTCCACAAGGGGCCACAAGAGAGCTTAGTCATTGGGCCAATTCTTCAACACCCATTGTTTCTCTACACCAAGAGAACTTCTGAGTGCTCACAGACTTCGTCAATGCATCTGCAACATTCTTCAAAGTGTCCACCTTTACCAAAAACACCCTTTTAGCCTCAACCATATCTCTAACAAAGTGATATTGAACATCAATGTGCTTTGTCTTTGAATGATAAGCAGGGTTCTTAGCCAAGAAAATTGCACTTTGGCTATCAAAATCTATCCTTATAGCTTGTTGTACCAACCCCATACTTGAACACAATCTCTGCAACCAAACTGCTTCCTTGCTTGCATGAGTGGCTGCTATGTATTCTGCCTCTGTAGTTGAAAGAGCCACTACAGACTTTCTTTTACTCATCCAACTGACTGCGCCTCCAAATAGGCTAAACACATACCCACTTGTAGATCTTCTTTGGTCCAGATCTCCAGCCCAATCTGCATCAACAAAACCATGAATGTCCAACATTATTTCCAATCCTGGTCTTCCCTGGTAGCACAAGCCATAATCACTAGTGCCATGTAAATATCTGAAAACCCGCTTCATTGCTATCCAATGCTCCTTCCCTGGGTTTGACATAAACCTTCTCAATACTCCCACTACATGTGCAATGTCTGGTCTAGTATAGACCATTGCATACATCAGGCTACCCACTGCACTTGCATATGGAACACGGGACATATCCTCCTCTTCTTCTTGTGTCTTGGGACACTGTTCAGCAGATAGCTTTACACCTACAGGAATAGGAACATTCACTAGTTTACTATCCTGCATATTGAACCTCTGCAATATAGTTTCGACATACTTCCTCTGGTTTAACCAGAGCATCCTCTTTGCCCAATCTCTCTTAATTTCCATGCCCAAAATATAGTTTGCAGCACCAAGATCCTTCATGTCGAATTTGGAGAGAAACCAGGTTGGGTCTTCAAATCTTGGATAATTTCTTTGTCATTTTCCAATCAACAACATATCATCCACATACAGACCAAAGAATAAATAACACGGTCACCAATTAATTTAAAATAAACATAGTGATCCTCCCTTTCTTCAGTGAAGCCAAGTCCTAGTATATAGGTATCAAATTTCGATACCACATCCTTGGTATTTGTTTTAACCCATCTGAGACTTCTTGACTTTGCCACCAATTCTGCCCTTCACCATAAATCCTTCAGGTTGCTTCATGTAGATCTCCTCTTCTAGATCCCCGTGAAGAAATGTTGTCTTCACATCCATTTTTTCTATCTCAAAATCAAATGTAGCAGCAATAGATAAAAGTAATATGATAGAAGTAACTTTGGAAACAGGAGAAAAAATATCACCAAAATCAATTCCCAGCACCTGGGAATAACCTTTTTCTACCAACCGAGCTTTGTATTTCTCCAACTTGCCTTCTACATTCATATTCTTCTTAAACACCCATTTTCTCTCGATGGGCTTCCTTCCAGTCGACAACTCCACCAAATCCTGTGCCTCATTTTTGTGCAAGGATGCCATTTCATCAACCATGACCTCCTTCCAGAGTTTTCCATCCTCTGAATCTACTTCCTCCCTGACATTTTTGGGGTCATCATCAGTTATAGTTAAGGAAAAACCTAAATAGAAAGTAGATGGACTATACCTTTTTGGTTTCTTTCTTTAGAGTTGATCTTCTCACGGTGGAGTTTGTGGCTCTTCCTCTTTTGAGTCTTCTTCTGTTGTAGAGTACGATTCATCCTCCTTTAGTGACTCAAACTCTATCTTCTCGAGTTCCTTTGGTAGGACTTCATGTGTAACAACATATTTCACCTCTCTAAACACCACATCTCAGCTGTACACAACCTTCCTCGTTTCTGGGTTCCAAAGCTTGTAACCCTTTAAACCATCTTTATACCCAATAAAGATGCACCTTTAAGATTTATTATCCAACTTGGTCCTTTTCTCCTTTGGAACATGTACATATGCATCACATCAAAATACCCTCAGATGTGAAAGAGAGGGTTTCTTACCAGTCCATACCTCATGTGGAGTCTTATCCTCCAACGCTGATGAAGGTGATATGTTAACCAAGTAACATGCAGTCTCCACTGCCTCTGCCCAGAATTCTTGTCCTAACCCGGTACCACTGAGCATGCTTCTTGCCTTTTCCATCGGCGTTCTATTCATTCTTTCTACAACTCCATTTTGTTGAGGTGTGTATGGAGTAGTCTTCTGTCATGCTATACCACACTTCTTACGGAACTCTTCAAAATCCTTCTTATAGAACTCCCCACCATTATCTGTCCTTAACGCCTTTATCTTCTTCTCTGTTTGGTTTTCCACCAGAGCCTTAAATTCTTTAAATTTGTCAAAGACTTCAGATTTATTCCTCAAGAAATATATCCATGTATTCCTTGAGAAGTCATCTATGAATGAAACATAGTACCTGATTTCCTAATGATGGGCCGACACGAGGTCAACACATCAACGTACGCGAGTTTCCACAATATCTTGTTTGCCCTCTTAGCAGCCTGTGGAAAACTCACTAGGTCTTGTCAGCCATATACACAATGTTCACAGAAATTGAAATCCAGAGAGATATTAGACATACCTTCTACCATACCATTTCCATGCAGTATCCGAAGGCCCTTCTCTCCAATATGTCCAAGCCTTTGATGCCATAGCATGGTCTTTTCTCCAGAGACCGCTAGGCTTTCCACTCCACTTTCGGGAACCACAGAACTGTTGCACCCAACAATAACATTGCTGCCCTGAAGCTTTTACAGAGCTCCAATCCGAACTCCTCACATTAATACCAGTGCTCCCCAAACCATCTTACTTCCAGACATCTTTCTTGAACAATATTTTTACACACCATCATCATTTTGCTTACGAAATCGATTTACGGCCAATGCCGAGGTATGCGAGGAGACACCGAGTGTTATAAATCCTTCACCTTACGAAGCTTTGAAAGCAACCCAACACCTCCCCTCCGTTATTACGGCCTTCCTATCATCCCCTAGGAAGACATCACCACCATCATGTTTCTCATACTCATGAGAACCTCTCTCGATGGGGAGTGAAGTGAAAGGATGCACCAGATTCAATCAACCATGACTCATGATCTACATGTGTACTTGAAGAAGAAGCCAAATACACATCCCCACCTTCATTTGAGGTGTTTTTTGCCTCTGCAGAAGGAGAATCATCAGATCCCTTTCCTTTCTCAAGAGCTTTATATTTGCATACCTTTTTGTGGTGCCCTTCCTTTCCACATTTCTAGCACACCTTTACAAACTTTCCAGGAGATTTAGATCTCCCTCTAGATTTAGACCTCCCACTCAAAATCTTATTCTTGTTTCTATTCTGGGACCTTCCTCGTACAGATAAGGCATCTCCATTCTGACCCTCCATATTTCTCCATCTCATTTCCTCAGAAATGACAAAGTGAGACAATGTCATCAAAATTCAAGGTAGTTGTATTGATACCTATTGCAATAACCAGCCTGTCCCATGAATCTGGTAGAGAACACAACAAACTGATGCACTTATCTTCATCTGAGATTTTAATATCAACAGATGACAGCTGACTTACCATAGTATTGAAGGCGTTCAAATGCTCTGTCACCGAGTCTCCATCCTTCATCCTCAGGTTATACAACTTTTTCTGCAGGAACAAATTATTCACCAAAGACTTAGATTGGTACAAAGTCCCAAGTTTTTCCCACAAATTCTTTGTCGTAGCTTCCCCAGATACATTCAACAATACTGAATCTGAGACACACAACCGTATTGTGCTCTTAGCCTTCTGATCCAGTTTCTTCCAGTCTTCATCTGACATTGTTGTTTTTTTAGTACCCAGATCTACCACGATCCACTGATCTTTATCCACCAACAGATACTCCATCTTGAGCTTCCATAACTCAAAACTTTGACCATTAAATTTCTCAATCTCTATATTTCAGCCGTTCGCCATCTTCTTTCACCGCAAGAATTGATCCCGCAGATCTCCCACTGAACAGGGTCTACTTCAGGCCCGAGCAAAAAACCCTCAGTAGCAAAGGCATCCCCTTGAAGCCGAAACAGCTCTGATACTAGATGTAGTTTTTAACCCTGAACATAAATTATCTACACACGAATCTTATAACAAAATATAAACAATAGTGAGAGCATAAAACATAAAACAGATAAACACAGAGATTTTCCCCTGGATCCCAAATTGGGACGACCAGCTTGATTTTTCATTATATTCCTTTTAGTGTTATAACACATATATATACATGCCGAAGCATACATAAACCGCAATCTAATAACCCTGGATTAGAACATAACCATATTTCCCTTGACCATATCTACAAAATACCAGGGGCCGAAAACCATCGTACCCCAAAACCATGTGCAAAATCATGCATAAAACATGGGTGGGTCCGCCTATGAGTGGGTCCGCACACCAAACAAATTTTCCTCGGGGCGCTGCCTCGGACCCCAACAGTGGGGACTGCCTCCCCCGTTGTGACCCCCCTGCTACGCCCGGCGCAACGTACAGCGCATGGGGCTAGTCGTGGAAATAATATAACACATACCCAACAAAAATCCTGAGGAGAAAAGCAGAGTAGTTACATTTGAATGATCTCCAATATGGACGAAAGTACAACACGGAGAGGTAATTACTATCGAACCAATCGAGAAGGGGATAGATCTGTCTATAGCCCATTGAGAGGAGCAGCTGCGCAAAGCTCGCCAGCTACACCACCTTCATAACCACGTAAGGGTAAAACCTCACCCAAAACCCCGCCAAAAGAAGATATGGCAGCGCACCTGAAATTACCTAGCTTCAAAGGTGTGGGAGATGAGGACATGGACTGATTTTGGTTTGTGGCAGACTCAGTATGGACTGCACAAGGTGTGGCAAGCGATATTGTGAAAAGGTCGCATCTATCCCTAGCCTTCAGAGAGAGAGCTCTAGACTAATATATGTGATACATATCTCAAAACAAAAGCACATCCATTCAAGATATTAAGGATACTCTGAAACAACAATTTCGAAAACCTAAGTTCTACTCTCAGATCGTAGAACACGTGAAATATTTCAGGCAAGGAACAACTGAGTCTGTATGGAAAGCTGATCAAAGACTAAAGAAAGCAATTAGAGAAGGAGGATTTAAGTATTACGATAGAGAGCATATAGAATGGTTCATCGCTATGCTGCTACCTCACCTGCGTATACCTATGGGCCACCAAACCTTCGAATCACAAGAAAAATCTTTGGAAGCCGCCATGAAACTAGAAGCTAAGCCTAGAGAAGATACTTCGGTAGGAGTACAGAAAATTCAAGAGCAGCTCGGAGCTATGCACATGGAGATTCAGAACCTAGGGAAGGAACGGGGAAAAGGAGCTAGTGCAAACCTATGGTGGATACGATGTCGGGCATCTGGACATGCGAAGGATTAGTGCCCACTACTACCATATTACATGTAGGCACGAGGACCTATTCCATTACGTCCAGGAGCAAGCAGAGAACCCAACCTATTGCGTCCAGGCTCAAGCGGATCTGTGTTCTGGTGCGATGACTGCCATGTAGCAAGGTTGAATGATACGAACCATTGCCCCCGGCTAGGTGCGTACGTCTCAGAATTGAAGCAAAAATGGTGTAGATTCTGCCGGCCAGCAGGACATGATGAGCAGAACTGTTGAACTTATGATCTGATGATAGATCGAGGAAACTTGTATAGGGTGCAATCAGACCCTACGTCACCCAGGTCTCCCGCAAGCTTTGGTGGCTCCCCAGCTAGGGGCAGAGGAGGTCAGGGAGGAAGTGCAAGTCGAGGACACAGGCAACTGATCTACTATAACTATGGAGACACAGGGCACTTTGTGAGGGATTTTCCGAACCCTACAAGGCAGTCCTGTAGGTACTGCAAATAGTTGGACCATACGCTGGAAGATTGTCCAATCTTAATAGCAAAAATGCAGGAGAAGCAACTACCACCTACACATAATATGCAGAGGGTTAAGGCTGAGCTACGAGATAAGGATCCAAGCATAAACGTTGTTATGCGTAGTGGATTGGCTACTAGCAGGACTGGGGAGAAGGTTGAAACTAAACCTCTGATCCGCAAGGCAGTTAGCAAACAAGAAGGGCTGGACCTAGACAAAGAAAGATAAATGTTTCTAACAGCTCGCAGGGACTTTATCAGGACAGAAGCACCTACGTCCCTACTCCCTGCGAACCTGAAGGAAAATGAGGAGGTCAATCCTTTCTTGCAGGCATATATGAATTTTTTGCGCAACCTGAAAGTTGTGTAGAATCTTTAGGCATTAATAGATAGATACGCAACACGCCCTACCATGTCCCCAGATATTAGGGATGTGCACAAACTATACAGATATAAGAAGCGCACTGGGAGGGAGATGTGACTGACGGCACAGATTGGCAATTACGAGATGGACTGAGTTATTCTAGATCTAGGATTGGATGCAAATATATTACCTAAACAGACTTGGCAACGAATGGGTGAACCAAAGTTGGAATGGTCCACTATCTAGCTACACATGGCTAATCAACATAAGATCGTACCTTTAGGGAGGCTATCAGGGATTATGGTAGATATCGCAGGGGTGAAGGTCCGGGCTGATTTTGAAGTCATTCAGGTTGTATAATATGTGGACCCATACCTTGCGCTGCTAGGATTGGATCGGGCCATCGACATGGGTGATATCATTAACTTAAAAAAGAGAAGCATGGTGTTTGAAAATAACGGCACAAGGGTGATAGTACCATTAGCCCCTATGGAAGGTAAATGCTACACTGAACTAGTACCCAAGGAGGAGGATATGGACCATATCTATAAGTTAACTACGCAGGACGTGGTCAACTCCACAGTGGATGAAGTACTTTGTTGGGAGGAAGATAATGAATGCTTCTTTGATTCCGATGAGGAGATAAAGAATTGGCAGAACTAGTTACATGATGTCTCTGCACTGCATTGTCTTTGGGTCACAAAAGACTTCCATTGTGTTTCCTCAGAGGTAAGGACCTACCTTACTTTGACGGTTCAGGTAATGTTAATGAATTCTTATGAGTATTCGAATCTACGGTCCCAAGGGAACAAAGGCTATGGTCCATTAAACTAGCCCTGCGTAAGGGACCTACGCGATGGTGGGACACCCAGAAGGAAGCATTCTAGGACTAGGAAGAGTGTCGCGCTATGTTGACCCTATGATTTGAAAGCCCAGCAGTTCTGCAGGATACTAACACAGTAGCATGGAGCAAATCGCACCTGTATATGGCACCTGAACTACCCACAAGGGAACCGAAGGAGCCAGGGATAATCAACCATTGTGGCCTAGCCCCAAAAGAAGGTCAGGCTAACCCACAAACTACTTCCGACTCAGGGCTGCGCACGGGCACCAAACTGATGCGGCCAAGGACAAGTAGCATTAAAATGCACCCTACACTAGTTATAGGTACAGAAAGTAGATTTATCGTCTATACGGCAACCCCTACAACAAAAAAAGAGCTACGTTTAATCCTCGGCCACGCAGGTTATTACAGGAAGTTCATTTGGAAATATGCTCTGACTATAGCCCCTCTTAAACCTTGCTTACGAGGAAGGTAAGGTTCTCTTGGGATAACGAATGTTAGGAAACTTTGTATTTTTTTATAAGTTACCTAGGAAGCAAGCCTGTGCTGGGGGGGGGGGATGCGTAGAAGGCACAGATGATTAACCCAAGCATAGCAGGTAGGCCAAGCACACAAGGGATGCGAAAAATAGCCATTGGAACAGTGCAATTCGTAAAAATAAAAAATTACCGTTAAAAGGAGCGGCCTCCAGGCATTTAATGGAGCGAATTTTGGGGATTTTTTACCATTTCCTGGGGGATACATCTCAGATAAATTTTACCTTACCATTACATAATTGTGGGTATTATAAAAGAAGCAAGATAGCTCAGCCAAGGGTTCCGTCTCACTTGCACAGCTTGCACTCATTATCCTTATCTCGGAATAACTTGAGCAATCATATTTCCCGTATCTGCACTATCCCTCTCATGTCTAGTCAACTTGCTCCATCTGATAGTAGTCACCCAGAGCCGGGATTCATTTTTCGCTCGAGGATGATGGCCACTAACCCTGCCGAACCTTCTGCCCCGATAGAGCCTGACATGGAGGAAATAATGGAAGTTGAGTCTGAACTGGAGGAAGCACCCTCTACATTGGTCACAAGGAAAAGGAAAGAGAAAGAACAAGGCTCAAGAAAAGCCCCAAAAGCTGCGAGATGGGCTACTGGGAAACCTAGGACTTCTCCGAGGCATGCCCGGTCCCCGTCAAAACCACCTCTAGATCAAGATGCACAGGAGGGTGCCCTGCCTGCCAATCCGATCAATTGGTTACCTCCCTTCGTTCGCCCATGTAGACCGTCCACGTGAACGCCAAAGAACTTGGATGGCTTGGTCACCTATCTGCAAACCCCCCTAACCCCAAGAGAAGTCCCTGTCCTCAGTGATCCTTATGGAAGACTCCATGAGGTCAAGTTTGATGATCACGACTTGGTGGATTATGAAACCCTCCCTGAGTTTACCCCCACGTTTTACTTCGATACAATCCATGCAAATGATGGAGTCATGGTGGTTCCTCGGTGTTGGGTCTGTGGCTTGGTCGGGTCTGGACTCTTGAATCTGCTACGGATGCCCCATTTTGGCCATTACAATGTCACAGATCGATTGGCCCAACAGTTGCTTGCCTTAATTCACGATAACTTCTTATGGATTCAGGACAGAATCCCTATTGATGATACATTGATCCACAATACTACAGGCCTTCCTATGCAAGGGTTTCACCCTCTGGAGCGGGTGGGAAAGAAATATGAAGTAGATACCGCTACGTTTGTGAGGGAGGCCTACAAGGTGAGTTGAAATACGCGAGGCTTTGTGAACTAGACTATCAATGATCCTGCTACACAGATGGGTACCAGGCTCTTAGCCTGCAAGCTAATGAGAAAGTGCCAGGTTGCGACCATCCCCACCTATGTCATTCGGTTAGCCAGACGGTGTGTGAAGGGAGTCTCCTTCAATTGGGCTCAATATTTATGCGATGAATTTATGGCTAATGTCCGTGAATCTCAGGAGCAGGGGATGCCCTTTCGGATGGTCTACGGCAAAGAGGCCATTATGCCAATGGAATACATTGTCCCTAGTTTACGTATCATAGCATTTACAAATATGGCAGAGCCTGACATCATGGACGAATGCCTTGCACGGCTTTTGGCGTTGGAAGAATATCGGTTCATTGCTAACTTTCATCAACAGGTTCAGAAGGCTCACAATAAAGCTTGGCATGATTGGCATATTCTCCAAAAGACATTCGTGGAAGGCGATCTAGTCCTATTATATGATGGCCAATTTGCAAAACACCCATGAAAATTTCGACAACACTGGCTTGGTCCCTACACTGTTAAAGAAATCACGGATAGTGGAGCAGTCGGGTTAGCTACCCTGCGCAGTGACGTGTTACCAGGATATGTCAATGGCAGTTAGCTCAAACCATATAGGGTTAAATTACTATATGGTCGGAATAGTTGTCTCAAGCATAATAGGCTCACCAGGGATGGGGCGCTGGGGCACGAACGAGATACACACACTGGTCAGGATAATCAAGCCCCTTCATGGACAATTGGCAGACCCATGATCATAGTGACTCGGGATGAGTCACAAGATTGTGTTGGGGGACTGTTGGAACAGGGTCTCCTACAAGCTGCGAAATTGGTCCGATTTTGTATATTTTTTAGTATAATTAGTCTAGCGCAAGGGTTTTGGGTGGGTCAAAGCCCCGTAAGCATTGTAATGGGTCAAAAGGTAGACCTTGAGTCTGCAAACCATGGTTTGTGGACCATAGGAAAGATTAGGCTAGATTTTTATAAATAGAGGGACATTTTGAATTATAAGGCAGGAAGATGATGAGATCTTAATGTGAATTGTGGCTTAGTAGATCTGTTTTGGTTTTTGGGGAAAGGACTCCTACTGGTTGTGTGCGTGGAGATCCCAAATCCTGATGTGTGTGGACCCTACTGCTGTGTGCGTAGGTCGAGTTTGGGTATTGTAAGAGGGATCGGAAGGATTAATGAATGAGAAAGGTTGTTTGAGTAACTGAATCTATTTGTACTATTGATGTGAATCTTTGATAATGGTTATGTTATGCATATTTTGTGTCGAGCTGCGAAAGTAACTATGTTAAGTGTTTCTACTGCGCAAACTGTCGATCTGGGTCTGTTCTATTATGTTTATGCAAAGAATAATTGTAATACTGCACTACTGCTTTAATAGTGTATTATTTGTTAAAGTACAATGAGTATAGTTGACCTTGCACACATGGATGCGAAAGAGATCTATAGATCCAGTTCTGGATATGTGATTTGGTCATTATAAAGTTGGATGCAGCTCTGCTTGGCTTACCTATCCTCTCTCAGGGTGCAGAAACCTGATTCCAGCACCCACCCATACTGCTTCGAGTGAGACTTTGACCTGCGCAAGTAGGTCACTCCCGAAAGGGCCAGTAGTATAGGGGTTTGTTGGCAAACCTTAACCTCCGAACTTGGGTCAGGACCCCTCGAGCCAACACTTACCAAAATGGAGGAGGCATGAATTGTATTTATACAAGTTTGATCCCACACTTGAACCAATATGTATTTTTGAAGGGGGGGGGGGCTTATGTTTATGTAGGCTGACTTGTCTTGAGAGGAAAATTTTGAATTTTCTAATTTGTAAATACTTGTTGGAAAGGGCTTTAAGTCCTATATAAGCCAGTGTAATTATCTTCTTGAGTTGGTTTTTCCTTTAACATCAATAAAAAATATTCTTCCAACACATGTGACATGAATTATTCCTGCTTCCACTCTTACTTCATGAGTTGAAATTTGCAACAAGAAATATTGAAAATGGAAACAAGAAGAGGCTTCTAATTTAATTTTCCCTTAATTGAATTATAAGTAAATTGTAATTCCACATCACATGACAAATTGAACAATTTGACTTAGTTAGCTCAATCAATTAAAGTTGAGGGTTAAACTGGGGGCATGTAGAGTTATCTCTATGTTTTAAGGGGTCTAGTTGCAATTTATTTTGAGTTGTAATTAATTAACTTAATTAACTGAGTTAAAATCAGTTTAACTAGTTCTAACTGATGGAGGAACTAGTGAAAGGTCAAGTGAATTAAATTAGATTTAATTCACATGCAGTGATCAATCAGATAACTGATAATTCACTATAAATAGTTGTTGCATGTCAGTTCTAAGGAAGACCCAGTTGATATTGGAGCTAAAGGGAAGTGTAATATTAGTTTTATGATCATCCAAATTGTACACGTGGTGCATGCAGTCAGAAGAAGGCATAAAATAAATCTTTCCTTAATTATAGAAAATTTCCTTTAAAATGAGGAAAGAAGTCACAAGTTTAATCATTGTTTTGGTGAGCACGAGTTGGTGAGACCAAGCGATAGAAAACACAATTTTGTGTGTGGATCTTGTGAGAGCAAGGTGTGCCAAGAGAAGCCTGTGCACGGGTTGGCAGAGTGAGACAATTAGAGATAGTGCAGAGAGCTCTCAATTCTGAGAGAAGCATTATATTGTTTCACATTCTTGACTTAATGCAATATGCAAATAGCAGGGTGTTTAGTTGAGTCTTTCCCTGGATACATATTTGTGTTTTGTGATTTCTCTTTCTTGTTCATGTGATTATGAAATCGTAATTGGTTTCTACACTTTGTAGAATAGATTCAAGTATTTTGTTTTATCATATTACAATATTAGTTGAATCTATGTGGAATTTTACATGATATCATAGCAGGAACTTTTTGGGTGACAAGTTTGCAGAGCATATCTGAAAAGTTTTGTGCAAAATTTTCAAAAAAAAATAGAATATGTGGACTCCTTGTGAACAAATACCCAGATTCAAAAATGAATTAGTCGAATTGGAGTTCGAATGAGGGAGATATCACCGATTTAAAATAAACTCCTTTTTTTCAGAAATTTTTTATGACAGTAGGACAATTACAACACATATATGAGTTTCCAAAGTTACTATATGATGTGATATTTAGCAAAGGGAAGGTTTTCCTTAAACACATCGCCATGGGACAGATGAAACAGATCAATGTGCAAGTCAAGAAACTGTATTCACTTGAGGTACCCAATGCATGCAAAGATTTGAGGAGAAAGGAAAAGGTTAGAGACTTGGTGGTTGAGAGGGAGCATGAATTACCTCTCAACATGCGGCATTAGAAGAAGCCTCAAAAAGTTGTGGAGCAACCACAATTAGAGAAGAATAGAGGAGACCAAGTGGAGGAATTCACTCAGGCAAAGACCTCTAGTAAGGGGAAACTTTGAGCCAAGTGGGAAGAGGAAGCACATGCAACCATAGCTCTAGGAGAAAGGTAGGGTGATGTAAAGCAATAGTCCCAAGAGTGCAAAAATTTGGGTAGGTTCTATTGATATTTTTTTTATCATGGATCATTATCTTGCTACAGGATCCCAAATTACACAGTAGTAGGATGGATCGGTGGAATTTGATGCAGTCAGATGTAAGAGTGACAGAGGTAGAGACTAGTAGTAGTTAGATACTGGGGAGCACATAGTAGAGTTGGAAGCAGTGCAGAGTCAGCAACAATTCAAATTTTTCAGTAGACAATGTAGTAGCTAGTAGCAGTTAGAGACTTCGGTGACAAATGCATCGTACTAATTCAGTTTGGATGTTTTTTCACTTTCATATGTTGTAGTAGAAACAACACTAGAGATAAGTGTTGCATGAAGAACATTTCAAAGGTACTAGATCGGGATAGAGTTGAATTCCTTTCTCGTTGAGAGGGAGCGTTGAAATTTGCAACAATAAATATTGAAAATGGCAACAAGAAGAGGCTTCTAATTTAATTTTCCCTTAATTAAATTAGAAGTAAATTGTAATTCCACATCACTTGACAACTTGTACGAGTTAACTAAGTCAAGAAGACTTAGTTAGCTCTGTAAATTTGAGTTGAGGGTTAAAATGGAGGCATGTAGAGTTCTCTCTAAGTTTTAGGGGGTCCAGTTGTAGTTTATTTTGAGTTGTAATTAATTAACTTAATTATTTGAGTTAAAATAAGTTTAACTAGTTCTAATTTGTGGAGGAACTAGTGAGAGGTGAAGTTAATTAAATTAGATTTAATTCGCATGCAATGATCAATCAAATAACTTATAATTCACTATAATAATTGTTGCATGTCATTTTTGAGGAAGACTTAGTTGAGATTGGAGTTAAAGGGAAGTGTACTATCAGTTGTATAATCATCCAAATTGTATAGGTGATGTATGCAATCAGAAGAATGCCTAAAATAAATCATTCCTTAATTAGAGAAAAATTCCTTTAAAAGGAGGAATGAAGGCACAAGTTTAATCATTGTTTTAGTGAGAACGAGTTGGTGAGACCAACCAATAGGAAGAAAAAGTTTGTGCATGGAGCTTGTGAGATAAAGGTGTGCCAAGAGAAGCTTGTGCACAGGTTAGTAGAGTGAGACAGTCGAAGATAGTGCAGAGAGCTCTCAAGGCTGAGAGAAGCATTGTATTGTTTCATATTCTTGACTTAATTAAAGATACAGATAGTTGGGTTTTTAGCTGAGGGTTTTCCCAGATACATCTTTATGTTGTGCAATTGAAATTATTTCTCTTTCTTGTTCATGTGATTGTGCGATCATAATTGGTTTCCACAATTTTTAGAATAGATTCAAGTATTTTGTTTTAGCATATTACAAGATAATTTGAATCTATGCGGATTTTCTATACCTACCTTATGATAACTTGTGGAAACTCCATAAGGATGAGTACAATTTTGAAAATAAAGCAAGGCTAAACATGCCATAAATAGAAATCCAAGAATGGATGTTGTAGATTTACATTCTAATCGATCTCAACAATGATGATGGTGACAAAGTGGTTCTACATGTTAAAATAAACATTTAAATTATTTTGATTCCTTCAAGTCTTGAAGTAATGAAACATTATACAATAAAGGGGACTCCTTTAGAGGAAATGTATGATATGGGAGAAATTTTTTAATAAGAACACGTTGATAAAGTTCAAAGTCTTATGATTGATGCTTTGGAGAAATTGGGATAGTAATCAAAGGAAATTTATATTTTTGGAATTCTGGGAGATGAAGTGGTTGGTCATTATATCCACCTATATTAATACTTAATGTGGATCATTCAATGTGTTTGATGAAAGAAGAGATATTTGGACTAGTCATTGCAATCATGAAATTAAGAAAATCATGGCGTTATAATGCTAGCAAATTATACAAACTATGGAATTGGCTACAATTTATTCTCTGGAAGCCAAGATAATGCATGATCAATAACACTGAGGATATATTGTGGATTTTTAGTAATTAATGAATATGCTTCAAGCTATATGTGCTATTCATTACCATTTGGTGGAGTAAAGAATAATAGATTTGGAATATTTTATCGGGTTGAAGGTCTTCCTGCATGATGTCTTATCAAATCCATTGTAGAGGATGGATAGTTGTTGTATATCAAGGCCAATATGCCTTACTAAAAGAGGATATTAATTTATCACAATGATATGCAACTTGTCTTAGATTGAAAACACAACTTGTCACAGATTGAAAACACGACTTTTGTCCCACTTCATTAGAGATCGCTACTGCAGTTCATAGTAGAACCCATCCTCTTCTAGATCTACGCCATGCGATTGCAATCTATGGCCAATAAAATCACAAAAAAACTTGATATACATCACATACTGGAGTGTGACTTAATATTCACCACATACTGGAATGTGACTTAATCACAAACAATGATGCAACCTAGCTCTAGAGATCTTCATTTTCCTACATCGCAATCACATATTTTTCTCTCATTGTGATTTGTCCTATCTAATAATTTTATCCTTTAACACATTGGCATACAGTGATATTGACAGTTCTCTTACCCTATAACGGTTGAAAGACAAGCCCAATAATAATAATTAGCTACTTGGAGAATATGTGTTGCACATTACATCTATATCACTAATATATATGTGATGGATCTCAATATCATTTGTCCAAAACACATGTCCAAGATCATACAATCAGTGTGCATTATGTTATATCGAGTGCATGTGATTCCATTCCATCATAATTGCTAAAATAGGGAAAGCCCGCCTCAGATTACTATTGATAAAGAGAGTCCCCATTGTGACAGGAAATTGCACCGGCATTGATATAGATCAAATGTTATTCCCATACACTTAATTAATGCATAATGCATAAGTGGGAATATATTGGTATAGATATGTACAATATTAAAAAAGTTACACCAAATTTTTAAATGCCAATGTGTCCTTTCATATTGCAAGATCTTATTAGATATGAAGCATCCATTGAGGAGATGAGGATGACAACTCCAACATAGAGCATGTTGACCCAGGATTGGCATATAAAGTCATTATGTAGCTTAAAAGTCTAAGGAAATTATATAATACTCCCAGGAAATGGTGAGAGCTCACTATTCTTATATAAACGTTTTGGATTGAGCTACATTTTTCATATCATTAGAGGGAAAAATTACAACTATGAGAGAATTTTAAGATTGATTCAAAGTCACATAGTTAAGGTTGTTTTTGTCCATGCTCCAAATGGGCAATCTAGAAGTGTAGTAATGAATTTTCTTGAATGAATAATATATATTAATAGAAAATATGGTTGTAACTTCCTAGGGTTTGGGAATATTTACATTTGCTACTCGGGATCCACAAGTGTTATTTTGAGGCCTCAAGAAAGAAATGGACATCATTATGAGAATTAATCTTGAATTAAAGGCCCATATTGACATAAATTTTAATTCAAAGAATGCCATAAACCTTGTGTGCAACAAGTGTAACTTGATTGGAAATGAAAAGAAATGGTGATCGAGTTTGTGTGAGTCTACGAAATATGATATGTCCTGGTGAGGGACTTATGGTTGATCCCTTGGCTAGAGGCAATTTATTGTCCATTTACACTATTAATAAATATTTCTATGTGAATGTTGGTCTTGTGCATACATATGTTTCAATTCCAGATGAAAGCATCTCTTACCTTTTTGAACTACAAATTAGCAATGAAAAAATCATTATAGTATTGATTTCATACTATTACTTGGATCTACATTTCAATGTTATTTCTTACAATATGTTGTAAATATTGTGGCTCAAGATCGTTGGCAGCCCTAGAAATAAAAGGCATAACCTAAGAGGTTTGTTTGACGTTAAGTTCCATGAAAATCGGGCACAAAGACAACTGATATATATTACACAATGTTTGGGATTAGTTGTCATAGGATGGATCCATATGGTTTTAGAAAGTACTATGTCAACCAAGTTTTGGGGTGTTGGTACTAGTCTCAATATTAATATACTTGGTGGCTAGTGTAGTAGCAATAAAATGGACTTTCACTACAAGTGAATGTTGTGACCATGTTCATCAACCCATGCAACTTTATGTGAATTTTCAACAACACCAATAGTAAGCATCCTAGGATTTCCAATAAAAATCTCTATTTTCCCTCATAATTTCTCTTTAATCATATTGTAAATATCTCTTATCGTAATTATGAAAATGAGAAATGTCAATAGTCATATAAAGATCTATTTGAGCATGTAAAATTCATTAAGAAATCAAATAATTCATAGGGGATTTGAAGATTCATGGGGAAGGTGATGGTCATCTGACCCACTTGTAAAAAAATGTCCCCATACCTCCAAAAGTGGGGCACTTTTAGCACTTGGCCTCTGTTAGCTTTGAGATATTTTTTTGTGCTTAGGGAGCCGAAAGTGTTCTCACTCTTGACAACTTTTAGGTTGAGTGGTGGTGAGGCTAGGATTTTGTCTTGGAGGTGATATGAGTTGCCCTCATTACACTATTGGATTTTGATGGGATTATCTCGTATGTACTTAGATTTGTAGCATAATTAATGAGAACTTCTTCATGCTTTTCACAAATATTCCCATGCATTCCTTTGTTTATCGTAATGGCTAACCGAAACTCAAATCAAGTCTGCATGCATGCTTTTATATTCGGTTGATGTTAATGAACTAGTTTGTGGCTATTGCTTATATGTTCGCTTCAAATTTTTTCTTTCTTATTCCATGCAAATGCTAGTAACTAACTATGAACTAATTTGCATGTGACCTCTACTACTTTATTGCTTGTATGTCTCAAATGGTATTAGCTATTTAATTCTTCTTGAGGCATGCTTTTCTTATTGTTTTTTTGTTATTTTCTTGTACATTGCTTTGATAGTTTTTCAATTGTGGTCTGATTTTCTTGCCATTATCCGGGCATATCATTCTTGTCTTCATATTGATAATTCTTCATTTGATAACAAGAGTAAAACATACATGGTGGCAACTATGCCCATATATCGGATGGAGCTCCTATCCCGAATGGTGTGAGGTCTGAATGGGACTTCAGACTGGGGAGACCCCCTTACTATTGCTGGTACATTTTGGCATGTTAGAAATTGATTACAAAAAAAAACTCAATATATAATTACATCTACTCTATCTAACATACAATTAGTTGATAATAGGTTTGATTCAATTCATTTGCTAACTGGTCACTTTTTTTGGATTGTAGTTTGCCAATGAACACAATAATAAAATACCCTCTTAAAGAACCACACATATATCCCAATCCATGAATTTTTTGGAGAAATCATGAATGGTTCTATGCATGAAATTGTGTTACACTTTTTGGCAAGCAAGGGTGCATTTTGGGTGAAAAACAACAGCTTGATCGAGCCATTTTAAGTGCTCGATCGAGAAATATCTCAAACCTCAATAGAGCTATTTGAGGGCCTAAATATAGCTCGATCAAGCGTTTAAAAAAACCCTCGATAAATATCCTATGTAGCCTGAGGTTATCTAGGAGATCAATCGAGCTATATCGATTGAAAAATGTTTTTGAAATTTCCCACTTATACATCCTAGTCGCGGAATTTTAAAAAATGGCTCAATCGACCTATGGGTTCGATCGAACCATAAAGCTATATCAAGCCTATGTTTAACCATGTCAAGGGCTTGATCAAGGGTTTATTAAACCTTCAATCAATCTATTTGATTTTTATAACTCAAGCACTTGATTGAGCGTTTTCAGCACTCATTCGAGCTACCAAGGTCCTAAAAATCATAGTTTTAGCACCCCTTCTGCATATTTCTCTGCAACACTATTTTATACCCTATTAGAATTAGGAAATAATTTTTCCTTAAGTGGGAGATTCGATCATGTTGGATTGGTGAAGGAATCATCTATCCATTGGCATATGAGTTTGACATTGTCAAGTTCATCTAATATTTTTCATCTAATTTATTTTAAATATAATGCTTGATTTTTTTTTGGAAAATTTCAAAGGTGATTAATAAAAAATGAATAACATAAAATACAAACAATGAAAAAAATTCAAAAAGTATTAGTGTATTCATTTACAAGTCCTCTTCAAAATGGTACTCTTGGTTTTTCAATTTATTTAAATAATTGGAAAAAAAAAACTTATGCGAACACATGTGTCTGCAAAATGCAATTGAAATATTATTTCATCAACTTCAAAATATAATTTTGCATAAAAATATTTTTTTAATATGAAAAACTTAGTTCTTTCTGAGTAGATGATGATCATATATATAGTTTTTTAAAAATTACACATTTTAGACTAAGTTATGTTACACAAACACACACATAACTCTTAGGATGTGTGAAAATTTGTGATGACAAGCACTTCATTTAATGGAAAATGGAAAATTATATGACACTAATTTTTTTTTGCAAAAAATATCATTAGGAAAACAACATAATTCTCCAAAATTTTATTTTTACGCTGAATCTAAATTCACAACGCTTATATGAATTTTAAGGGTTTCAATTCGATAAAAGAGTAAAATTTTGAAATTTCATCGCCACATTTGGCCCAAAAGTGTAACCAATATTCATGCATTCACTCGAGTAATTCACCTAATTGGAGATATTTTGTACAAAACCCATGTCATAGATTTCCCATATTCTTCTTCATTTTTCTAGAAATTGTGTTTGAAATTCTTTTACTTGATTATTTCTGGAACTATTTGTTCGAATTATAGATCATGATATGGATCCATATAGAAGTGACCTAGGTATGAATTAGGTAACATAAATCTGTGTCAACATCCCAAGGAACAAAACCCATGTTCTGAAATTTCTCCTAGAGCTGCGTAGATATGAAAATGATAAAGGTTGGTTATAGTAACTACATTAGAGCGACAAGAACAGCACCAAGAAAACTATCATTATCAAAACCAATAATGATCCTTTCTAATTCATCAAAAATATAGGAAAATAATGATAATTAACTACGTTAACATTCGTAATCTTCAACAAATGGGTAAAGAAGTGCAATAATGACTAAAAACGGATGGTGAAAAAGGTGACAATTTGGCAACTCAACATATCCCCCACACCTACACTTTTTCATGTCTTCATGCAAAATATAGAGGGTTGACATAAGAGAGTCGCCTAACTTTTCAAATGAAACCAATATGCACAGTTGTACTAGGTATCTCATTGACAACAAGTGCAATGGAATGTTATTTTCCATCCTTACTCTATTTTGGTAAATTTCATGAACACCATATCCCATGGAACTCCCGACAATTTTCATTCTATCCCTAACAGAGATTGTTGTTTACATTTTTTAGGACTGCAAATTAGGAATAAGTGCATCCACGACAATGGTGCCAAAAATATCGAGCAATTTAATTATTTAAATATTTGACATTAAATTTTCAACCATGGCATTTGTAAACTTCAAGTTGATACAATATATCTGTCAATTTTAAGGAATTGATAGTCTTCTTATATCATTTCTAGAAATGGAAATAAAAGCAAACAACACACAACTATCTAAGAACACTCATGCAAAAATTAAATCACTCGCGTGGAAATTAAATCTTTCACGGCAAAATTAAATGCACAATAAATCAAGTAAAAGGAAGGGTAATGGGATATGAGACTAAGTCTACTCACACCCTTCACACAAAACCAAACAACTTGTAATTAATGAAAGTAAGGCATGAAGTAAAATCACATGACTGTAAGTATTGAAAGGAAAGAAACTAAATTATTCTACATTGAATAAAGGAAAGGAAAAGTAATCAAATCCACCGATTATCTTAGAAACAAGTAATCAATGATTCAACTAAAGATAAATCTTCAACAATTACATAAATAGCAACTCCAATGATCAACAATCTCTTCATTGGAGAAAGGTGAATTATCTAGAAATCTTAGCTAGCATTTGTGCTATCTTTAGCAACCTCCCTACTATTCTACTATAGCCTCTCTCTCTCTATCAATATACAAATAAATTCTCTTGTATTCTTCCCATATATTTTATACAAAGAGGCAAAGGGGGGAAATTGGAACAAATTCCCCCAAATCTAGACTGTCAAGTTATGGATAGATTGCAAAATATTGCCTTTACTTGATTTTGGTATATCTTGGTTGGAAAAATACTGAAGATATGATTACATATAATCTATCTAACATACTATCAACTGAGAATAGGTTTGATTAAGTTCATTTACTAATCGGTCACTCTATTTGGATAGTAGTTGAAAGGACCTTCTTAATGAACCACACATATCTCCTAATCCAAGAAATTTTGAGAGAAACTGCTTAATTTTCTTCAAATCAGGGATATTTTGGACAAAAACCATGTCACATATTTTCTAGATTCTTCTTCATTTCTCCATAAATCGTACTCGAATTTTTTTACTTAATCCTATCTAGCATGATTTATCGGAACCATTGATCATGAATTGAAGCCTTATGGATTTGACTTGGGTAAGAATTAGGTAACATATATCCATGTCAACATCACTAGGAACAAAACCCATGTTTCATAATTTCTCGTGGAGATGCATAGATATGCCAGTCGCAAAGGCTGGTTATAATATATGCATACAAGCCACATAAACAACACTAGCAAAACCATCATCACTAAAACCAACAAAATCCCTTTCTAATTCATCAAAAATAAAGGAAAATAATGATAATTAAATACTTTAACATTCATAAGCTTATTGTGGCACATTCACGAAGAAACATAACAAGACGGGTAATAGATAAGAAAATAAGTGTGATAAAATCACTAGAAAATGGGTGTTTAAAATGATGAAAAAGGTGATAATTTTGCAACTCGATAGGTTCATTAGAGGATGTATATTTTTGTGTACCGATGAGCCAATAATAGGAAACAAGGTATACACCATCCTTTATCTGCACCCACTCATCCTTGGGAAAGCATTCATATGGAATTCATGGGAGGTTTACCAAGAACTATCATATCTCTAAGGTTGGTGCCTCAATCAAGTTGTAGTCTATTGCAAGTGGCTTCTTGCACATTTTCGAAGTTGGTGCCTCAATAAAGTTGTAGCCTATCACAAATAGTTTCTTGAAATCTTGGGGGTGGGTTCCTCTAACAGGTCAGTTCCTACAAATCTATGTAATGAATTGAAGAAGTAGAAGAAAAGAATTTGTGGTTTTCTCCTGCAAAGGTTTCCATGTAAAATATTTTGTCCTCTTATGTTGGTGTGATGATGCTTCTTAATGCATGATCTCATTTATCGTTATACTACAAATTATTATGGTACACTTCTATATGCTTGTTTACTGATGAAATGTTTTGAAACAAAAATTTGGGCCACTACTAATTCACCCCCCCTCTTAGTGTGATATTTGGTCTAATAGGTGATATCCAAGCCGACACCTTCAGAAATAGTTAACTACTGGAAGGTTGGTTTCAAGAGGATATGGATATGATGAGAGCAACACACAAACCTCCTTTTTTTATGGATATACTTATACTTCTGGAAAATGTTAGGTCCCTATAATACTATTGTATCCCCTTAATGTTATTGTTAGTGTAGCCCCTTATTGTTATTTTTGTGCCCATGTAGTCCCCATATCATTATTATTGTGCCCCATAGAAGCCCACTATTTTTATTGTTGTGCCCTTACATTGTTATTGTTATGTCAACTAGGATTATATTTTGACCCCTTTGACTCCTATATATAGAAGGAGGTTTTTTCATTTGTATCATCCAAGAATTATTCATTTATGTAGTGTAAAGGAGGTTTACCCCTTGAAGAGGCTGATTTTTAAGTCGTTGATCTCTATTTTCTTCTATTTTTCTAAGTTGGCTTCATAACATCTGGTATCAGAGCTTTGGATTCTAGGATTTCTTTGCTATAAAAAGGTCATCTTGGAATTTCGATATAACTATTTTTTCTACGAAGGTTCAGAAGCGGAAAAAAACTCGTTTGAGAAGAAAGCCGAAGGAACTTCATGTAAAAATTTCAGATCTTGGTGCACTATATTTTTAGAGATATGATAAAAGGAAGTTAGGGGTTTTTCAGGCTATAGAACTTCATCTCAAACAGGTGGTCAAGGGACAATCGTCATAAAAAAAAAATTCAGACATCGTATTGGAATTCTATAAAAAGTGACCAAAAATGCCCAGACTGTAGTTTCTTGTATATCAATTTCAGATCCGAAGGTCAAAACAGTGACACATGGCATGTCGTACAAGTTCTCTCTAATGAACTACTCGATAATTAGGCCATTGTGGGAGATCCAGCATAACGTTATCTTGAAGAATCCAAGTTAGGTCTGACCTGTGGCATCGGAAAGAAGACTCAGAGGGCTACAACAGGATCGAAGTTAAGATATTGGAGATCCAAAATTACAAAATTACAACCATTTCAAGATTGAGCTCCTAAAAGAAAGAAAAATGTATGTATTGTTTTTAAAAAATTGCATAAGTCGTGTTTGAAAAAATCAGTTTGAAGCGTTTCCAAGGGAATATTGGAGCATAGATATCAGTATTGAGTTCTAAAATGCCCCCCAAAAAGAATTATACACCCATTAGGCCCTTAGAAGTCTCTGCTATGACTCATGAAGAGGAATAATTGCAACATGATGTATCAAAATTATGAGACCAAATGCAACAAATTTCGCTTTCCCAAAGAGTAACGAAAAATAAAATGGAACCTAAGATGGATGGTTTGAAAAAAGACATGGATGGATTGAAGAAAGGAGTGGAAGATAAGATGGATGGTTTGAAGAATGGCATGGAAGCTAAGATTGATGGTATAAAAGAAAAACTGAAAGGCGACATGGAATATCACATCGATCATTAACAACAAGTTCTTCAACTCTTAAAGGATAACCTAACTTTGGTGCATAATCGAATGAAAAAACAGACAGATAAACATTGCAACAAAATAATTTTTTATGTAGGCAACTAGGTAATTTTACAGCTACAAGCATACAAGCAAATATCCCTCAAGCAATCTAAGAAGGATAATGAATTATTTCCAAAGTACTATGGTCCTTACAAGGTGTTGCAAAATATTGGTACTATGGAATACAAATTGTAGCTTCCTGCACCTTCTCGAGTGCACCCAGTTTTCCATATTTCATGCTTAAAGGAGGTTGTAGGTGACAAAATCCCAGTTCAAACAATACTTATAGAACTTGATGAGGAAGGAAAAATCATATTGGAACCTAAAGTAGTCACAAAAAAATTAACTCAACAACTACGAAAACAATCAATTTCAGATTATCTCATCAAATGGAAGAACTTACTTGCTGAGGATTCCAAATGGGAGGATGAGAAATTTATACAGAAGCATCCATAAGTAATCAAGCATCGAGGACAACACTTTTTTGAAGGAAAGGGGAATGTTAGGTCCCTATAATACTAGTGTATCCCCTTATTTTTATTGTTATTCTAGCCCCTTATTGTTATTGTTGTGCCCTTTAGTACCCTTATTTTATTATTGTGCCCCATAAAAGCCCACTATTGTTATTGTTGTGCCCTCACATTGTTATTTTTATGTCGGCTAGGATTATATTGTGACCCCTTGGACTCCTATATATATAAAGGAGGTTTTATCATTTGTATCATCCAATAATTGTTCATTTATGTAATGTAAAGGAGGTTTCCCTCTCGAAGAGGCTAATTTCTAAGTCGTTTATCTCTCTTTTTTTCTATTTTTGTGAGTTGGTTTCATAACAGAAAAAAAATAATGGATACCTATCTCATTTCCTTGGGAGATGATGTTTGAGAAACTTTTGAGACCGATTATAAAATTATTGATACTCTCCCTGTAGATACAAATGTTAAGGCTCTTTATACATCTAATGAAAAAAGCTAAGAATTCTATTTTGAGTGGTTTTTCAGATACACTATTTGTCAAAATAATGCATTGTAAGTCAACTCATGACATATGGAACAAGCTTATAACTTTTTATGAAGGGGACAAGAAGTTTAAATGGGCCAAGCTACAATCTTTTAGGGCTCAATTCAAAAGCTTGAAAATTGAAGAACAATAGGATATTGCTTCATATTTTCTTCATGTGGATAAGATTGTTAATTCTATTCCAAGTCTCAATGAAGAATTCAAGGATGAGATTACTGTTCAAAAAATATTGATATCTCTTTCGTCGAGATTCACTCCCAAAGTATCCACCCTTAAATAAATGTCATATATGGATAAAATAAACATGGATGTACTTCATGGAACACTCTCAACATACGAGCTAAGAATAAAATTGGAAAAAACGGAAATCAAGGAAGCAACATTCCAAGCAACCAACGAAGGGAAGAAGCATGAAAATCAATTAGACTCCAATTATTATGAAGAAGAATCCATTTTTTTCAAAATGATGAAAAGAGGAACACGAAAGTTCAAACGTAAGCTCCCCTTCAAGTGTTTTGAATGTGGAAGAGTAGGGAATTATGATTCTAAATGTCCTTATGCAAAAATGAATGGTAGTGATGATGAACCAAGATTCAAGTCTAAGAATAAAAATAAGAATTAAGGTGACAAGAAGAAGAAATTATTCTCAAAATAAGAAAGTGATTGTGAAATCAATGAATGTGAAAATGATGATGAAAGAGGAGAAATATTGTTCTTTGCTAAAACAGAAGAACTTGAATTAGAAATAGATTATGAAGGAGAAATTAGAAGTGCATTGAAGGAAATAAAAACCCTTAGAAATAGGTAAGGTCAACTAATGCGGAAAATCTAAGACAAATATCTAAATGAAGGGTCCATTATTGTTTTCAAGGTTGAACTAGAGGAAGCTAAAAGGATAAAGGAGTTTTTGTCAGAACAACTAAATGAGAAAGAACAAATTTGTGAAATATTATAAGAATAAGTTGTTCTTTTAAAAGAAGAATTTGAACAACTCAAACAAAAATTGAAACTTCATAAAGGGTCTAAATCTCGGGATCATATTATCAACATTCAAATATATCATCTCATCAAAATAGGTCTTGGTTATCAAGAAAGCTACGAGACATCCAAGAATAAAGCTCTTCTGAGCACATCAAATGAAGATCATCCTAAGAGGCTCAATCAAGAATTCATTGCATCCAAGAAAGTGATGAATAATCCCAAACATGTTCATTATAACATCTCTAATGATTATAAGAATGATACCAAGTGTTGGCCTGTGACCGCACACAAAGTGGCGAAGGAGAAAGGAAGGAAAATCCTAACTATCAAAGAGATTCAAAGGAATCAATATGCCTTTCAATTCAGTAGAAAAGGGAAAGTGTTGTTGATAAAGTGTAATGGTGACCAAACTTCATTTCTGCCCTCATTCATCTCATTTATCCTCTTTACCTTCATCTACCCTCTTTTTCCCTTCATTTTTTGCATTTCTAAAGTCTCGTGCCACATTTATTTATTCACAACTTCGCTGATGCGATAAAAAGGGTCCCACCTTCCCACATAAGCCTTTATCGTAAACAATCCACTCCTTTCCATTTCAAAACCTTTATCGGCACTCAATTACCTTTTCGCACCACAAACCTCTCCACTCATCGTACTTCGCTCCCTTCAAAATTTAACATTTACCTCCCCGCACTTTTCACTTTGCAAGACATAACATTTAACCTTCGATGCTCACACATAAATCTTGTGATTTGCGATGTGCGGGCAGCCCCACCTCCATCCTGTCATTTCACTTCGCACATCACCCTTTTTACCATTTAACCTCCGCTTGCTCCCATATAAAGCTTGCGACATGCGATGTGCAGGTGGTCCCACCTCTGTCTGTGCCATGTCACTCCCGCCCATCGCATATCGCACAACGCACTTTTTAACATTTATCTCCCCACACTTCGTAAACTGTAACATTTAACCCCTGTTATGCGCATTATAAAACTTGCGACATGCAATCTCCGGGTGGTCCCACCTTCACTGCCACGTCACCCTTTTCACCCCATCGCATATCATACTTCGTGAGGCTCAAATCTTACCTTCTACTCCCGTTCTTGTAAAACCTGTGAGCTGCGATGTTGTGGGTGGCCCTCTTTTCATTTCCACGTCACCTTCCTCTCCCTGCACTTCACACATCACAAGTTTTAATGTTTACCTCCACCGCTCATAAAATAAATCCTCTGATGCATGAATTGCGATAACCGTGGGACCCATCCCTGCCACGTCATCTAAAGCCATCCCCCGGCCTCTGACCCACTCTTTTTAGTTTAAATCATTTATGTCGTGTGTTAATACTATTGTCCCCACCATTACTTTCACCATTTCCATCTGTTTTCACACATTTCATCACCGCTAAGCCCCCCACATCTCTCTGTCACCGTCACTCCCCATCAATTCATCCGATGGCTTATAATCTATTTCGCACCCCCTCCACCTTTCGAAGGTTAATGCCGGGGGGGTCCGAAATGGCCAGTTTTGGAAACTGCCTCTGGTGCTACGTGTCAACCCACAATGACTTAGAGAGTGGAGGCTTTCAAACAATAGATGGAATCATATGAGAATTAGAGAGTGGAGGCTTTCAAAGAGCAGATGGAATCATATGATGAAGGCCAGACCGCCCACCTATTCTCAGCCACTTCTCGCCACTCCTTTTGAAGATTCTGGAATTTGGCCTCCATGGCCAACTATTTTGTTTATGTTTACTGTTATATAGTGATGTTTTTTTGGTGAAATCCTAATTTCACCAAATTCTATTTTGATTCTTTGTTTATGGGAGTGATTTCTTAATGCACACTCCACTAGTCAGTTAGAATATTTTTATTTTGCATGTGTGGATCGATCATGAGAATTTGATTTGATCATAAAACCTGAAAGAGAACTCTATATGTAGTGAGTTTCAAGATGAAAGAAAGGTTATGTAATTTTGAAGAATTTTGCTGTAGCTTTGTATGATTGTGCTCCCTGTACTCTGAGATACATATTTGGGAGAGTTTTTTAAACTTAATATGATACAGAGTTTTTATTTGGATTCCAGATGGAGCAATGAGTAGTATGTACATGTTTCCTTATGTTATCACTAATCTCATTTTTATGTGTAATCATCTTTCATGCTATGCTGCTTTGATGGTTCGTGTAATGTAGTTACCGGTGGTCTACAATTTTATTCCTAAAATCGTGTATGTATAATGCTCAGGTGTTAATGCTCATGTATTAAGCTTGTTTCACTCCCTTAATTCGCACTCCACGAACCTCTGTTGTTGTCCATATCTCATTCATATCCGCTTCCTCTGAGTTCACGGGGAGACAGATTCTTAATCCTCTTAAGCCTATCTCTTGTGGGTTTCTTCTCCATTCTTTCTCAATGCCTCTGCATATTTTAAAGCCTCTACTCATTGTTTCATACTTGTCCCATTTGAAATCCATCAGCTTCACAGCCTCCTAATCCCTCCCACAATATAGGGAATTCACATGAATCGACTCTATTCTCCATCCATGAACCACCAAAACCATTGTTCTCTTATTCCATATTTTTTCAAAGGCATTTATACAATTGCCACATTTAACCTCCGATTTTAAGATGTCCTAGGAACTGTTCTTTTGCAACTCAAGGCTATCTCTAGGAGCTACAACATCTTTTTGGAACCATTTCCGGGGATACGAATGAAAAAAAAAAATTCGTCGGGATACGAAATTATCTTCACCCTTCAATTAGGTGAGCACAAAGGGTTGAGAGTTGCATAGCCCTCACCTTGGCGACTCCACTTTAATATAGTCCTAATCAAAAGTAGTCCTGGATTTCACTAGGCCTCACACCATATTCATGTCCATCATCTACACCCACCTCTAAATCAAATGGTTGTGCCGAGCTTCTTTTTGAACAAGTATGCCCCCTTGGCCCTCCCTCAGCCTCTAAATGATATGCTGCAAGACTGTCTAGAGCAGTTTCCTTGGTTCATCAGGGAAGATAGTACTTCTGCACAGAGACATATTGAAAACTTCTGTGCCTTTGCTGAGAATGTAAATGTGGAGCACTTAGATGTGGTGTTAAGGCTTTTTGTCCAATATTTGGACGGAGAGGCCTAGAAATGATTCAAGTCTCTAGCTGATCACATAGTCCACACCTGGGAATAAATGGAAAATTATTCACTTTGAAATGGGGAGAAAAGAGGGACCATGGCTATTTTCTCACTGAATTCAATGCTCTCAAGAAGAGACACAATGAGGATGTAACAAAATTTATAAAGAGTTTCAATAAGCTCTATAATAATCTCCCTGCCGAGATAAAGCCTCCCCAAGCAGCTATTAAGGTGGTCTTCATAGGAAATTTTGAGCCAAATTTTGAGTTCACCATAAGAGAAAGAAGATCCACATCTCTGAATCACATCCAGACTGATGCGTTGGAGGTAGAAGAAAACTTTGCTTCTACTGGTAAGTTAAAGCGGAAGACAGAACATGAATCTATAATAAATAAGGGGGAGGAAGCTTCTACCTCAAATCAAGAGAGGGAATTACAGAAGCATAGAATCAAAGAGATGAATAAGTTGATCAAGAACCTATAAAATAAGATGGTTAAGCTTGAATCAAAGGCCAAGAATTCCCCTCTTCGTTCCAACCAAATGATTCCTAACCGGGAATCCTCAATATCGAAGGCCCCCTCTACAGTTGTTGCAACAGACCGAGGAAGTCACAGATAGCCAAGAAGATAAATTCCTCACCTACTCTGATGATGAGGAGGGTGAACCCATCCTGAAAGGGGAACAAGAAGAAGATGAATTCCCTCCAAAGGATCAAGAGATTGATATTTACTGCAGATAGTTCGTGGATTTCATGCAGGCTCAACTCCACAAGAAGTATGACCTCAGGTCCTCTAGAAAAGGAACCCGAGGGAAAGAACAAAATGAAGAGTCGATATCAAGAGAACAAACCGCTCCTAGTCCTTCTAGTAAAGGGAAGAAACTATTAGAAGATTCAGCCCCTCATAAGGTCAGTGCATCTACTTCCACAAAGCAAGGAGCTAATCCTCCCAAGGATAAGAAGCCCACATCTATACCCTTGAAACTGCCTGACCCTCCTAAAGAGCAGTTCGAAGAAGCCATTACTAAAAAAGGGCCCACTCCCTTTAATCTCCAAGAAGAACAACCCATGGTGGTTCTTGGACTGCATGTGGAAAACCAGTTCCTCACCTATTCTGAAGAAGAGGGAGGTTATCTTACCCTCCATGAAGAAGGGGAAGAGCTAGAGTGTTTCCCAGGGGAGAGAACTAAAAATCAACAGCAGGCTGGTCATCTAGAAGCAGGGGCAACAGAGCTTAATTGTCTAGATCCACAAGAACATCCTCAACAAGCAATGTTTCCTTCAGAGATTAAAGACCAATCAAATTTGCATGATGAACACCATCTCTCAAATTCTCTTTCCATACAAGGTAAAGTTAAAAATTCCTTTGAGAATCTTCTAGCTATTAGCATGACCAAATTTCATCAATTCATGCAAGTTTTCCTAGGTCGATGGGTAATCATGGGAAATGTCTTTCTTATCATAGAAGAGTATGGACATTTAAAAATGAAACTGGGGAGACAGTACAATATTTTTCAGCCAGGCTAAATAAGTAGTATCATTCAGTGCCTGCTAATATAAGGCCACCCACAGGAGTAGCTCTCTTACAATACCTAGATGCCTTAAATCTAGAGGTGGCATTCCAAGTAAAAGAAAGAGACACTGCAATCCTTAAATAAATACCAAATATTGCAGTTGATGTGGATGTGAACCTGCTGAACAGAGAGGCGAAGTTTAAAATAGAGGAAGAATTGACTCAGTCTGATTCTCCTCCACCTTTATGCCTTAATTCCTCAGATAAAATGCAAACATGTTCTGAGTTGTTTGAAGACATGAGAACACATGTGTTGTACCAAGTCATGAGGTTGGATCAATTGGGTCAAAATATTTAGAAATAAGACAAGTGTACCTTGATCCAGTGGCCATCTATATTGAGAAATTATTCATCACAAATCCACCATACCTTTCGAGTATTTATGTTATTGTTCAGGCTTGCCATTCTCCTTTCAATAAATATCAAGCCAAGAATTCCTATCGAATACCATTAAAAGGTTCATTCCTGAGTTTGCTGACAAACATTGCAAGAACAAAGTTATTGGAGCAGTCGCTTGAATGGTTACATTGGCATTATTATATCATTTACAATAGCTTTAATTCCAACAGATTAGGGTAGGTAGGTGTGAAAATAAGCTCAGTGATATGAGCATCTTTCCAGTTTAGTTTCAGATTTCTTTGTAGTTTTCAGTTCAAGTGTCTTTCAGTTTCCAGTTTCAGCATAGTTCAAATTTTAGCATTCAATATTTTCAACGTGCGGCAGTGATTTCTGTTTTATATAGTTAGCAGTGCATAACTCAGTTGTAGCTTCAATTCAAGCTTACAGTACGTGTTTGCAACTCCATGAGACCAATAAAGCACAGGTATTCAAGGTCTACAGGTTCTCAACGCACTTAGAACAACATGTTGTCCCCAGATGGAGCCAATGTTGGGTTGTGACCGCACACAACATGGAGAAGGAGAAAGGAAGGGAAATCCTAACTGTCAAAGAGCTTCAAAGGAATCAATCTGCCTTTCAATTTAGTACAAAGGGGAAAGTGCTATTGATAAGGTGTAATGGTGACCAAACTTCATTTCTACCCTCATTCATCTCATTTATCCTGTTTACCTTCATCTACCCTCTTTTTCCCTTCATTTTTTCCATTTCTAAAGTCCCACGCCACATTTCTTTATTCGCAGCTCCGTCGATGCAATATAAATGGACCCATCTTACCGCAAGAGCCTTTATCGTAAACAATCTTCTCCTTTCCATTCAAAACCTTTATCGGCACTCAATTACCTTTTCTCACCGCCAAGCTCTCCACTCATCGCACTTCATTTCCCGCAAGATTTAACATTTACCTCCCCACACTTCGCACTTCATAGGACATAACATTTAACCTTCGCTACTCACACATAAATCTTGCAATTTGCGATGTGTGGGCGGCCCCACCTCCATCCTGCCATCGCACTTCGCACATCGCCCTTGTTACCATTTAACCTGTGCTTGCTCCCATATAAAGCTTGCAACATGCGATTCACGGGTGGTCCCACCTTCGTTCATGCCACGTCACTCCCGCCCATCACATATCACACATCACACTTTTTAACATTTACCTCCTTGCACTTCGCACTTTGTAAAACATAGCATTTAACCCCCACTATGCACATTATAAAAATTTCGACATGCAATCTGTGGGCGGTCAAACCTTCACCGCTACGTCACCTTTTTCACCCCATCGCATATCACACTTCGTGAGGCTTAACTCTTACCTTCTACTCCCCTTCTCATAAAACCTGCTAGTTGCGATGTTGTGTGCGGCCCTCACTTCATTGCCACGTCACCTCCCTCTCCCCGCACTTTGCACGTTGCAATTTTTAATGTTTACCTCCACCGCTCATAGACTAAATCCGCCAATGCGCGATTTGCAATAGCCATGAGACCCACCCCTGCCACGTCATCTAAAGCCATCCCTCGGCCTCTGACCCACTCTTTTCAGTTTAAATCATTTCCGTCGTGTGTTAATACTTTCGTCCCCACCATTACTTCCACCATTTCCATCTTTTTCCCATATCATCAAGATTCAGCCCCCACATCTCTACATCTGCTTTATACATAAATGAATGTAGCGGCTCCTAATATATTTCACACCCGCTCCACCTCGAAGGTTAATGCCGAGTGGGGGGGCCCAAAAGGTACAGTTTGAAACCGCCTCCAACGCTACGTGTCAATACAGTGACTTAGAGAGTAGGAGGCTTTCAAGCAACAAATGAAATATGATAATTAGAGTGGAGGCTTTCAAAGAGAAAATGGAATCATATGATAGAACGGACTTCCCACATTCTGACCCTTCCACCACTCCTTTTGGGCTGGGGTAGCTCCATGGCCAACTTCTTTTGTTTCTTTTACTGTTATAGTGATGTTTTGCTGGTGAAATCCAGTTCACCCAATTCAATACGATTCTCTGTTTATAGGAGTGATGCTTGATGCATGCTCCATAGTCAATTATGATATTTTTATTTCACATGTGTGGATCGTCATAAAGTTGATTCGATCCACTAACTTAAAAGAACTCTATATGTAGTGAGTTTCAAGATGGAAAATGTTCTAGAATTTTGAAGAATTTTGTTGTAGTTTGTATGATTGTGCCTCCCATTGCTCTGAGATACATATTTGGGAGAGTTGTTTTAAACTTAGTAACAGTCAAATTTTCTCTTTGGATTCCACACAGCAGACAATACAATGTATGTATATGTTTCCTTCTATTATGGTAATCTCATTTTTATATGCAGCTAGAAACAGCTATTGCTTTTAGTAGGTTAGGTAGCAATGCTGAAGAACATGGTGTCAGTCCCTGCAATCTTATTCATGAATTCGTGTCTATATAACACTCATGTATTAAGCTTGCTGCACTCCCTTAATTCGCGCTCCACGAACGTCTGTTGTTTTCCATATCTCATTCATATCCTCTTCCTCTGGGTTCACGGGGGGACAAATTCTTAATCCTCTTAAGCCTGTCTCTTGTGGGTTCCTTCTCCGTTATTTCTTAACACCTTTGCATATTTTAAAGCTTCTACTCATTATTTCATACTTGGCCCATTTGAAATCCATAAACTTCACAGCCTCCTCAGCCCTCCCATGGTATAGAGAATTCACATGAATCGACTCCAAGGTCTTCTCCATCCATGAACCACCAAAACCGTTGTTCTCTTATTCCATATTTTGTCAGAGGAATTTATACAATTGTCCACATTTAACCTCTAATTTTAAGATGTACTAGGCATTGGTATTTTGCAACTCAAGGCTGTCTCTAGGAGCTACAACACCAGGTATTAGCAGGGTATATCTAGTTCACAAAAGAGAAGTAACTAGAATGAAATTATGGAATCTTCCATGACAGAAAATCCTCACAAAGGATCCACAAGTAGTAATGGAGTGAGAGTAAGAAATCAACAATAGGATGAGGCTCTTCCAAGGAAAAAAATTATAAGATCAAGAACACTCTAAACCTCCAAGAATAATTTTTTTCTTTTTGGTTTTTTTGTCATGCAAAAAATTTAGCCATAAAGGATTGCAGAACCTATGATGTGATCATGTATAGAGGGTATGATAAAATACCCAAGATCATACATATGAATCAAATTATAAACATATCATATGGGTAATTTCCACCAATATTCATTCCTAATATTATATGTTACATATGTCACAATGAAGGACACACAGATAATGACTACAGACTCAACTTGAGATGGCACAAGAGAGAGGGAGTCCCTTTTAACCCAAGAACTAACAATATGGGATGGAGAATGAGATAGGAAGAACCAAGGTTAGATCTGACCCTTCATGTCTAATTTATTGGTGAAATATTCTTCAAGATTATGATTGGTTGAATTGGAACTTGAAGAAGCAAGAATATGTAGGAAAAATAATCATTTATAGGAAGGCATTATTGGGATAATAGAAGCAATTTTTTGAATGACTAGTAACAAGGGGAGATTCATAATGAGTTTCTATTTGCATAACAATGATATATTCTTCAAGTATGATTGAATTAAATTTTTAAGAATTACAATTATGCAAGAATTAATTCGAGGCATAGTGGGAGAAATTATTAGTAAGAGTAGTTCTGGTCCATCAGTATTGAGACAATTGATTTGAATAAGGGATTTGTTTAGGTGATTTACTAATCACTCGAAGGGGATATATTAGATATAAGAAATTATAGGGATAATGACAATGAGTAAGGATAATATGACTACAATATGACAACAATACATGGACATATCTTAGAATAATCAAAGCCATAAATATTTTCAAGGAAAGATACTTTCAACAAAGGAAGATTCATATAGAAAGAATCATGGTTGCAGGGGGAAACTCTATCATGTCCACAAGAAATTTCAGGAACAATTGGAGATAATTGGAATGCGCTTATTTATGAATAAAAAGGGTATATTCTTAAGGGGATACTCTATTAGCTTTATAGGAAAGTTCAGGAACAATTAGAGAGCATAGGAAGACCCTCAAAAATGACGAATGGGAGTATGGTCTCAGGGGGGGACTCTATTAGGTCTATAGGAAATTTTAGGAACAATTGGAGAGCATAGACAGACCCTCAAAAACGATGAGTGGGAGTATGGTCTCAGGGGGAGACTCCACTTATAACAAGATCATGTCCATGAAAAATCATGGAAGCATTGGTCGGGAACCATGTCCATTTGTCGTTTTTGTCATAGGGGGAGAGAATGAAGACATTGATAGACATCGAAAATCACTGACAAACATTGAGAAGGAAGACATTGGAGGAGAGAATGCACACATTGATGATGAATACAAAGAAGAGAAGTAATAGGATCAAGTAGGAAGAATATTCACAGTTAGTCAAGGGGAGTTCCTAGAAACATGTCAAGGGGGGTTTGGAATTCAATCCATTTCCATTAATGACCATCAATGTATGGTGGTGTTGCGAGCAATGAAAAAGGGGGAGATTGTTGTACATAATTTTATTATTGATGACAAAAATTTTCAATGATGTCAAAGGGGATGCCTAAAGAAGCAATAATTTCATTCCTAATTCAATTTGACATCTTGATCTCTTGCATTTAATCATCAAGTGAAATCAAATAGGTTTGAATTTTATTGAGTTTTTTCAATGTTATATTGGATTAGGGAGTCTATAGATGTTATGTTTTTGTATTCCTATATGATACCTTCCAATGGTATATCACACTTGGAAAATCTCCTCTGGATGTGAAATTATGATTGTTTGAAGTTGCCGGCTATAATGAGGGTGAGAAACGCCAAATTTATTGAAAAACACCATTTTTTTTTTTAAATGATCACCTCTTGGGTGGATCTATGGTTATGTGGTGGAAACTATGATGAATTCCATGTAAATTTGCATATTTTTTAATTCAATTAAACAATGTGCACCTTTTAGCCAATCCCACGATAGGAAAAAGCATGAATAATGGATTGAAGGTGGAGATGCACATTATTTAAAATCCTCCATCAAACCAATGGAAGGATGACATGTGGCAAGATTGCAACAATGGAACAAGTTGTAGATCTAAGTGGCGATTCAAGGACATGTAGTGAGTTATGATAGGTCAACATGGTAGTGACGATGATGTGGCATTTAGTCATGATGCCATGTAGCATGACAATAGGGAACTTTGGTTGGTCAATGAGCATGAATCTGGATGACACGTGGCCCACTTAAAATGATCCACATGGAAATCATGACACCATGATGATGTCATCAGGCGGATGACCAATGACCCTTAACCATCAATTTTACGGCACGATCACATTCATAAAAAAATAAAAAAGGTAGGGGCCTAAATATATTTGGATTGAGCACATAGGTCATATTTATTGGTAATTTGAATTAAACCCCCGGATACACCGACACGAAGGTCAACCCTTGGGTCAACTCTCACACCTTTCAGGACCACACTTGCACATATATACCCCATGGAGAGATCAATGAAATGCAACGATTTGGTGAAGTGAGTAGAAGTCACAATTAACATAAGGGTGCAACCAAACTAAAGTGGTGTTATTTAGTATGTTTTAAGGCTGAAATATTGTAACATTTTTTTACTCTATTTTATCACTGTGATTGTTCATGGATGGTTGGCCATAGCTATGTGGCGTGGTTATGTGAATGGCCCCAATTATCCACAACATATTTTAGTGATCGTAGCTTTGTAACATGGATGGTATGAACACAGTATGACTGGCCACATTTGTCATAAATTTGAAATGTTGATGGTCTGCGCATATTGTGATTGGTCGTCAGTTGTAGCTTTGTGTTGTGGTTCTATAATTGACTCATATTTTCCACAATATATTTTATTTATCGTAGCTCTCTGACATGGATGGCATGAGCACAATGTGATTGGTCACGTTGGTCATAGCTCTATGATGTGGATGGTCTAAACATATCGTGGTTAGTTTTTTATCATAGCTATATGCATAGACCAAAAATTCCACAACATATTTTATTAGTCATAGCTTTATGACGTGGATCAAATGAACACATTATGATTGGTATATCATTGGTTGCATTGGTCATAGGCTATGTGATATGGTTATGTATGCGACTTTTTGGATTAGAAACAACAACCTTTTCATTGGTTGCATTGGTTGAAAATCGTTAACATGGATAGTTTTATGTGTCCCACACAAAGCAACCCACAATGAAGTTGGTATTGAGTTTGTATAATTTAGCCAAGGGTCTAGGCTTGAACTGCGACAATTTTCAATTCATAAAAGATATTTTGTTTTATTTCCCCCATAAGTTATATTTTTTCGAATGATTAAGAGGAAAAAGAAGTACATTTTGTAGAAGGGATAACAGGAAAATGATATTTGGTATAATTCACCTTGAAAGGGACATTATTTCAAGCACTTATCTAATTTTTTATTTTATATGGTTTTTGGGGGTTTTTGGTCTCATTTCAAAGCAAAATTTGATTCTGAAAGAAGCATGATGGTCAGGATTCAGTGGTGAACATTTATGAAGGCATTAAAAGCCTTGATGATATATTTTTGATGCCAAATATCATTGTTATGTGTTTTGGGAGCTTACGAGCAGGTTACAGTTAGTGTTGTGTACATGGCTAGAACAAGTTCCAAGAAGGGTTTTGTGTGACCAGATTGATGAGCATGTTGTAACAGGGTATGGAGAGGATATGATAAGTAGATGAAAACATTGTGATAGAAACAACATGATTAGTTTTGAATACCTACATTAAAAGAGCACATGGATCCAATTTGAAATATTGTGAGAAGTGGTCCACACGAAGTTGAAGAAGGTGGTGGGTGCCCCCATCGAGGTTTTTGAATCAATGAGGTTGAAGCCAATAACAAGTTGAATCTTACACATATTTGAGGTTGGTTCCTCAATAAAATTGTAACCGATTTTAAGTGGTTTCTTGCACATTTTTAATGTTGGTGTCTCAATTAAGTTGTATATTATCGTAAGTAGTTTATTGCACATCTTAGGGGTGGGTGCCTCCAGTAGTTTGATTCCTAAAAATATATGTAATGAATTGAAGATGAAGAAGAAAATAATTTGTGGTTTTCTCGTACAAGGGCTTCCACATATAAGATTATGTTCCCTTATGTTGTTGTGATGATGGCTTCTTGATGCATGATCTCATTTATTATTATACTACAAACTATTATGGTACAATGCTATATGTTTGTTTATTGATGAAATGTATTGGAATAATAAGTTTACCACTACACTAATTCAACCCCCCCCCCACCCCCCCAAGTGTGATGTTTATCTAACAACTTAACCTTGTCATGATATTTTCATATCCCATGATAAATTATATAGGGTAAAAGAAAAACTGACATAAGTATTTGATTGAGTCTATCTTGAGCCCATAAGATGTTACTTGTAAATATTATCCCTCATAGGTATGTGCTCCTACAAGATGTCAAATAATTAAACACTCTCAGTCCATTGATAGATTTACTAACAATCACCACTTCACAACATGCAACCAATGCATTAGTATAATCATAGCATCATCATCTCATATAAAAGAATCCACACTCTAAATCTTGTATGTCACCATGAGAACATTACATCCTAAATAGTAAGGCACCATGTGTTCACACATGCAAACACATCACAAAATACCATCATATTCAGGTAAAATATTAAGGATGTAAAGTTATCTTGAAGTCTAAAAACATTGGTGAATTTCATTAGTCCATAATATGCAAACTATAATTTGTTTGGTGATATATTTGTAAAATTATTCAAATTTATAATGATTTTATATACAGTGTCTATATGGTGTTGACACTTTTTAAGGTAACATAATTTTATATTGTAAAATTTGGGCAAATAATTTTTATAAAAAATGAAAATTGGCAAATATTTTTTTATGGAAAAATGAAAAATTAGTCCACCTGCGAATATTAGCCCCTAAAATTTTTCATGATCATAGTATTATAACATCATCACCTCTTTATCAAGATATAACATTACATCAACATAATAATGGAACCATATGTCAACAAAACACCATAGTGTAAAAAAAAAAAAAAATCAAATTCATTGGCTTACATAAACAATGAATACCATATATTATATTTAATACAACAAAATCATTAAACATCCATCCAAGATTTGGGCTAGGTCATCATTACTATGAGTGGCCCATTCACATCAAGGTACCATTTTTTTCTAATAATCATCCCATCTCATCAAGGTAACAGTTTATTTCTAATAGTAATTTATTCTTCTTCAAATTGGTCTATCAATATGCTCAATTTTCTATATTTTTCTTATTTAAATGCATCATTAAACTTTAAAATAAGCATAATCATCTAGATCCTTAATATCTAGTCATTTAGCTTTTATGCGTAGGGAAATTTAGTAAAATATAGCATTAAACTATTGTTGGCCTTGCTAGCATGCCTTAAATCACCATTATCAAAATTTAAATTCTTGGCCTTGCATATATTTTGATCATAACCGATGGTTCTTGCATCACTTTATATCTTTTTCTTATCCATTCCAAGACTGCTATACCATGTAGCATGTTAACATATATTGTCATTGTTTAAATTATCAATATTTTGTCTTTTAAAAACATTGGATCATCTAATCCAAATACATAACTCATCATGGACATATAAGCTTCTTACTCTTCATGCTTGGTGTTTCCTCTTTTTCCCTTTTTACAATTTTCTATTTTGTCTTCTTTATTGCCATCCTACAATAACTAATGGCTTTATTGTCTTTAATTTCATCATATTTTTTTCTTTCGTCATTATCATGATCATGTAAATTCATTAGTTGATTGACAATATTTTTTTCATTATGGGCATCATCCTTATTTAGACCTTGTAGTGATCCTTTTTTTGTTATTATATGGAAATTATTCTATTCTTCCACAATCATTTGCCACAATTTTTACTTCATGAGATACCTTAAGAGTGGTAAAATATTTCATCACGATTATTTTCTTAATCCAATATTTCGTCATATTCTAGGATAGGTTATTTATTCTTGTTGATTAGTTACATGTGTTTATGAAACTTCTACCCACTCAATGTCAGTGTATATCTCTTAATAATTCATGTTCATCACCTCCATTCAAGTTGGTCATGGTTATAAGGACAATATTAAGTTATCATCATTATAAAATTAATAATTTTTTCCTTTTCCCTTTAACTTGTCATATATATGTCGCTAACATTGGGGTTCAAACTCAATATTTTCCTTCATTTCATAAAATCTTGTCTCTATATACTTATTTCTCCATTTTCTCATTCTAATGATATGATATCATTAGGGTAGGTGCATACATCTTAAGATATATAAACATTACTTATAGTTTTGTCTATTCTCTTAATTTGTTCAATCTAATTTCTCCATATTTATCATAGATATGTTACTTTGGCTAGTTTAGTGTATTATGTTATTACATATTACTTCATATTTGATAGCCTATTCTTAATGTCCATAATAAAGCCTCTAAATCGATATTATCAAACACAAAGGAACAATTAGGATACATCTTGATTTTTTTTTTCACATTCATTAGTGCATGCCCGTAACACATTTCCATTATAATATATTTTTTCGCTTGATGTATCATGTAACCCAATTATAACGCTTCAATTGATCGAGTGAATATAACATAAATCAATAGCCTAATCACTTGTTGAATCTAGCTCTCTAGCTTAACATGGCATCTTATGCTTCCTTAATGTATCTAATTCCCTATTGTGAAAGGCATGTTTATCTTTTCATTATGGTTTTATGAAATTCATGTCTATATTCAAAGGCATAAGCTACCTTTATTCTACGACTATCACATGTTGAGTCTATTTTTTTGGATTCCTTGGCCTAGATAATAAGTCTCATGGTATAATTTTAATTGATTCACCATTCATATTACTCTTTCATGTATATTACTCATCATGCAACTTAAAATAGAGGTCCATAATTAAAATAATTTTCTTTAGAATGATAGCTTATTCATACTAGTTAAAAGAAAAAGAAAAAACATAAGTGCACATAGCATAAATCTAGATCAAAATGACATAATTTATTTTTAGTTAATCAAATCATTTTTCTTACCATTCTTCACCTCTTCAAGAAATGACTTTAATGGTACAATAATATTTTAATATACCTAGTCTACACAAATTAATTTTATTTCTTTTGAATAAAATGATTTCACCCTCTCACATTTTCTTCCTATTACTATGTCTTATCCATGTTATAGCTTAAGATCACTCTCAAGAAAACAATTTCAAATATCATTAAGTTACTCTCAAGAAAATAAAACACATGGACTCTTATAATTTGAAATAATTATAAAATAAATCTTGATATGGAAATTAATATGATATATTAAAAACCTTAGCATCCAAAAATATGGATGAAAGGTGGCTAAAATCTTTATTATAGTGTTATAAAAAAACACATGCATAAATGAAATATAAAACTTTACAAGGCACTAAATTACAATTATTTTGTATTTTCAAGTAAAATTTGTATTCTCAAGTAAAATCACTTACACTATTCAAAGAAAACATGGTTGAAGAGATGTTATGAGGAAATGCATATAACCTATGCCAAACATTGAAAAATATGGGAAGAGAAGTAACTTGAAAGATGAAAGAAAGCAAATGCAATACACTATTTAAAGAAATCATGGTTGAAGAGGAGAATAGATGTTATGAGGAAATGCATATACCCTATGCCCAACATTGAAAATTATAGGTAGAGAAGTAACTTGCAAGCTGTAAGAAAGCAAATGCAATAATATAACTCTTAACAGATACTTGCAGCTACCTGAAATCATCACATATTAAACTATCTGTGAATACCAATAAACTATCATGGAATTTTTTAATATTTTTCTCAAATAAGTCTATTAATAACTTTATATGTACATAAAGTTATAAGTCTATCATGTTGAATTGATTTCCGTGCAGGCTTGTTTCAAGAAGGAAGAATGACATTTCTTCAACCCAAAGAAGCATAAATATACCAATAGAGTGTGGCCAAACAAATTTGATAACTTCAGCTATTGATCCATGGGACTATATAAACCCATTTTTATTACGTTGTGAAGCATGTCATCACAGAAAGTAGGTGTGAATAAATCCTTGATGTTTTCCAAAGGAAGTCCCGAAGACGAACTGGATTCTCCAATTTGATATTTTCCCATATTCCTAGATAGTACTTCTAGTAAATTATGGATATAATTAAGATTAACATCAATTAATAGTAAATTAGTTGATATTATTTTTATTTGATTCAAAAATGTTGAAATCATATGATACCACATGATTGGAATATTGTTTTTTTTAAACACTCAAAATCACCATGCACTGTCCCCCTCCAACAGATCAGTTGTCAAGGGTAGGGTTGATTTGAACAGCGAATCTCTCGACAAATCTACTAATATCTGCCTCTTACGCTTCTTCTGGGTTCACTTCTTTTGATACTGACCTGCTTGCTATCCGAGCGGATAAAAAAAGAACCTACCTGCAGAAGCAAGGGCAGCTAGTTAGCTTAAGGACCAAGGGCGGCTTAGTGAACTCTCGACCAACGATGCGCAACCAGGCATTCAATCTCACGTTACACACTCACCGGCCTAAGATGCAGCAAGGGGGAAATCCAAATATGCGGAGGAATGCTTTAATCATTATAAAACTTAGCAATTAATAAAAGTAGTGATATCCACCATAAAACCCCACTGATAATCACATCATTAATTAATATAAATAAATTTAAGTATACATAAGTATTTGGGTGTACATGGTTTCATAAGGGTTCATAGGTTTCAAGGGTAGTGACCATGTTCATATACCACATGTAACACTCACTCTAGAAAATATAACTTAAATTCCATAATTCACATGACAAGTGACTGAGAGGAATCTCACCTAGATGTTGAAAAAAACAAACTACTTACAACATTGAACTATCATGCAATAGTGTTTGATGTTGTAGAACAAAAATAATTTGTAGATAATGACTTTCCACCCAACCATAGGCTCAACTACACCATATATTTTTCAACTGGAAATGCTTGAACCTTTAGTTAAATGGCTCTACTAATGTTTAATACTTGATTTTAAATAATTATCCTAAAACAAAGATGCTCACATCCTTCTCCTCCCCCATTAAATATAACTTTGTGTAAAAATAAAGAGAAAAAACCCATGCACAAGATCCCCTTGTTATCATGCAATTCTATTTTCATATTGACATTTTTCTTAAGTTTTTTCATAAATTTATCTCTACTTTTTTTCCTTGAAGAAATGTCTTTATATTCCATATGAAGATTATACATGTTTTGATCCTCAAGGGACTCTCAAAAAATAAGGCCTTAAGCCATTACAAGGATATACTAATTACGATCTCAACATGTAACATGTGGGAATTGAACTTAGGTGGGGAGGATAACAATATTTCTCCGAGCCACACAAGCTATATCGAATTGGATTATCTTTATTTAATTTTACCCTTTGTTCATTTATTAATAAAATAGTATCTTTTATTTATTTATTGTGATCCTTCACTTTATTTATCATTGATATAAATATTAATTTCATAATAATATGGTGCATTATAATGTTGTTCACGGTTTTTGAGGATTGTCTAATGCCCCAATTTACACCAAGGGTATGTGATTTAATTTCTTTAAAGCACCAATCTGAACAATCTTATCTTGATCCTTAGCTAACACATGAGAAAAATCTTCAAGGGATGACATCTACCAAGTAGTGCCACAAATTTCTTAGTGGCTTCGAATATGGAAATAAAAACATGGTATTCAAGTCTAAGTTTGGCAAGAATAGATAAAACACTTTGTTTCCCCTGCTTTTCATTCCCACAAAATTTAAGTTGTAGCCTCGAGGATTTAAACTTGGTGAGAAATACTTAGCTAGTGTCAAAATTGGTGCAAATTTTTTTGGGTTCAAGTTCATGAGCTCATTATCTAGTTGGTTTCCTCTTAATGTGTCTTGTTTACCAAACAATCCAAGATCAATCCAAATCTAATTCGGTGAATTCATAGATTCAATGTTAGGTCCCTATAATACTAGTGTAGCCCCCTTATTGTTATTGTTGTTCCCATAGAATACCACTATTGTTATTGTTGTTCCCATAGAATACCACTAATGTTATTGTTGTGCCCTTACATTATTATTGTTATGTAGACTCTAATTATATTGAGACCCTTTAGAATCCTATATATACTGAGGAGGTCTTGTCATTTGAATCATCCAAGAATTGTTTATTTATGTGATGTAAAGGAGGTTTCCTAATTAAAGAGGCTAATTTTCAAGTCTTTGATCTATCTTTTCTTCTCTTTTGTGAACTGGTTGAATAACATTTAGTATTAGAGATTTGGATTCTAGGTTTTCGCTACTTCAAATAGGTCATATTGGAATTTTCTCCATAAAGTTTTTCTATGAGGATGCAAAAGCTAAAATTCTAAAACATGGAGCTGAAATGTTGGTGAACTTTGTGTAAAAATTCTATATCTTGGTTTGTTAAATTTTTTGAGATATGGTTAGAGGAAGTTAGGGTTTTTGCATGCTCTAGAATTCAGCCTCAAATAGGTGACCAAGGTAAAATAATCATAACTTTCTCTATGAGCATCAGATTTGAATTTTGTAAAAAGTGGCTAAAAGTGCACAAAATTTAATCTTTCATGTATAATTTTCAGAACCGAATGTTGAAACATTTATACATAGATCTATGTACAAATTCTCTCTACTGAACTAACCCATAATCAAGTCATCACGAGAGATTATGCATAAATTTACCTTAAGGAATCCAATATAAGTATGACTCATGGCATTGAAAATAAGACTCATAGGGATACCATAGGATAAAATTTCATACCTTAGAGATCTGAAATTACATAGGTACAATAGTTTCTACATTGAGCTCCTAAAATAAAGAAAAAGAAAATATATATATATGTGTGTGTGTGTGTGTGTGTATTTTATAAATTGCATAAATTTTGTTTGAAAAATTAGTTTGAAGTGATTTATAGATATTTCTAAAATACCCCCAAAACAAAATAATTCTACACCCATTAAGCTCTTAGAAAGCTCTACTATGACATATGAAGAGAAATATTTGCAACATGATATATCGAAATTATGGGAACAAGTGCAACAAATTTCTCTGTCACAAAGAGCAACCAAAGATGAACTAAAAGGCGACATGGATGGTATAAAAAGTGACATGAATGGTTTAAAATCAGACAAGGAAAGTTTGAAGGAGGTTTGGAAAATTTTCTAAAATAAAGGATTCTTAGTGGTAATAAGGTATTTCATGAAACTCATGAAGAGGACAAATATAATGTGAATCATGATTTTAGAGACTCCAACTTTGGGTTGAAGACCAACCATATTCCAAAAATTGAGATGAAAAATTTGATGGCAAGGATCTAATAATATGGATACTGCAGATGGAGCAATTATTTTATCTACATCATGTGTCGCACATACAAAAGGTAATTATTGCATCTTTATATTTAGAGCAAAATCATTTTGTGTGGTATCGATGGGTTTGTTCTCATAAATCATTTTTCACATGGAAAAATTTTACAGGAGAATTGGTAGCACATTATGAGGATAGAAAGAGAAATACCTTCTTTATCCAATTGATAAATCTCAAACAAAAGTGTTCAACGACATAGCACATTGAAGACTTCCAAAGATTGAATATCAAGGTAAATGATATTCCAAAGGAGGATAGGATTGATGTATTCATAGGTACTTTATAGGATAACATCTAACATGAGGTTCACCTTTGGGACTCTAATTCATTGGATAAGGAATTCAAGGTGGCAAGAAAAGTTGAAAGAAAAATCATGGAAACAAGGAAGTCAAGCATCCCAAAGCCTACAAGCTTGACACCATAACAACTGGAGGAAAAAAAGAAAAAGGGCTTTGTTGCAGTTGTGATAGAAAATACAGTAAGGGTCATAAGTGTGCTGAGAAGAAATTATTTTACATAGATTGTAAAGAGGAGGAAGAAAAGGAACAAGAAACATCAAAGGAAAATGATATACACTAGTAACCAACACCAAAAAAAGAAGATATGAATCCAACCATATCTTGTAATGCATTGGCAGGAATTACTACTCCTTAAACATCATACCTTTCAGATATCCCTATGCCCAAAAAAGTGAAATTGAACATAGGGTTGCAGAAATTATAGAGGCAAGTATAATTCAACCTATACAAAGTTATTTCTCTACTCCAGTAGTATTTGTACACACAAAGGATGGAACATGGTGTATGTGTCTGAATTATATGGATCTCAACAATCTCAGTATTAAAGATAAATTTCCCATTATTGTCAGTGATGAATTTTTGGATGAATTACATGGAGCAATTTACTTCACCAAGTTGAATCTTCATTCAGGATATCATAAAACTTGAATAAAGGCTGAAGTCAATCTGAAAAAACATTAAGAACTCATGAAGGTAATTATGAATTTTTGGTTATGCCTTTTGGCCTTACTAATGCACCTTACATGTTTCAAGGTTTGATGAATTCCATTTTAAAACCCTTCCCTAGAAAATTTATGCTAGTATTAATTGATGATATACTAATCTATAACAATCTTGGAAGGTTCATGTTCAACATGTTGATAGGGTGCTCTGTTGCACAATGGATAAACCAACGCTCCCCATGTGTGTCGCAACATGTACTTAACTACATCTCATGGATCCTTTAACTCCGATGATGCGTTTTTTTACTAACACCTGTGGGTTTAGTGTAACGAAAATAATGATTCCAACAATCGGTATCAAATCCAAGTTCCTTCAGGAACAATTTAACCACTAGAAGGTATATCCATAAGGAATTATGTATAGGCAAGAGAGTCAAGATGCTTATTCAAGTAAGATACACTTCTTCGATGGGAAAAAATATGTTTTTTGGAAGGTTAGGATGGAAGCTTGTCTTATGTTCCTAGGTGTTATCACCAAAAAATGATCACCTAACCATTTCTAACTAGGCGGATCGAAATACACCATGTAAGACCAATTTTACCATAGTAAAATTTATTTCACTATAGGAAATAATTTGATAAACAATATTTTATTAAATTATTTCTGATTAAAAGCAAGAAACCCCATGAGGAATAATTAAATAAATCATTATTTATTTGATTTTCCTCTAGGAATAATTAATTAAATCATTATTTAGTTAATATTCCTTGTCACATTTGACCTAATAATGAGAAATAATTAAATAGATCATTATTTATTTGATGTTTTGTAAGAATAGTTAATTAAATAATTATTTAGTTAATATTCCTTGTCAAATTTGACTAATTCACCCATGAATGATTAAACAAATCATTATTTGTTTACTATTCCTTAACTACATCCTTGAAATAATAAATAGATCATTTATTTATTTATTATTTATAAATAAACGTATTTAACCAATTTAAATATATTTTCCCTCCAAAAAATATAACAAAATATTCCAAGTTGTTAGATATAAATTGTCGTTAATAATAGTTTATTATTTTCCATTTTCGAGAATAACCCAATATTTTGTTATAAATAAGAAGGTTCTCCATCCATTCCTCACCACGATCATTTGTCATCATCACTATTATTTTATTTTTTCTATTGAGCTCCCATCTGAGTTCAACACATACTTTTGGGTTTCATACATCACAGAGAGAGAGAGATCCAGAAAATTGAAGCATAAAGGACAACCAAAGGACCCATCCCATCTGAGGGGGACTTGTAACCATCGTATAAGTCTCTTTCACAAAGTGTAACACAATAATAATAATAATACTATTCATTCTTTCAATTTTGTTTGTCCATGGTTTGGGGTTTTTACATCAGTTTATTAATTTTTGTTGTTTAACATCTTATGCTACATAGATTTATAATTTTGCAAGTTTATTCTAACTTTATGTTGCAGATTTGAGGAATTAAATGGCCATATCTCTTGTTAGGGCCATTAGTCACTCATGGCTTAGTTAAATCCTTTTTGGTACACCCTCCAAAATATTTTATGCTAACAAATGGCGACTCCACTGATGTAATTCAAGTTCCTAGGTGACCAACAACTTTAGCAAATAGGTTTTTTATTTAGTTGTTCTTCAATCTCTTGATGTCTATTTCCATATTTTATGCCCTTATTTTAGTTAAAATTCCATGTTTTGATAATTTTCTAGTCTTTTAAGTCACGGAGAACTAATAACTGATGGACGGCAAATTTGTCCCGGGTATATGTAAAAGAAATTGCAGAAGGAAAATCACACTTTTTTCCAAAACCCTTCAATTTAACGGATGAGAACTTTACCTCAAAACTGTGTTATCCTCCAGTTGACCAACAACTTTAGCAAATAGGTTTTTTATTTAGTTGTTCTTCAATCTCTTGATGTCTATTTCCATATTTTATGCCCTTATTTTAGTTAAAATTCCATGTTTTGATAATTTTCTAGTCTTTTCTGCAAGTCACAGGTACTAGCCAAACATGGGACAGCAAATTTGTCCCAGACGTGCCGCCCGAGAATTGTGTAAGGAAAATCACACTTTTTTCCAAACCCTTCAATTTAACCTTTATATCAGACTTTCTGCCTCAAAAATTGTGCTATCCTCCTGTTGTAGCTCCTAGAGACAGTCTAGAGTTGTGATAGACCAGTGCCTAGGACATCTTAGCATAGCAAGGAGCATATAATATAATGTATGAAGTTGTCAGCTTCAGCTCACATGCTATCTCCTGTAAACAGGGAAATAAACTAGAATCGGACCAAACTCTCAGAAACTGACACAGAGGAAAGGATACTGTAGAGGCAAGATGCAGAACTCTAATACAAAATCAATAGACAATTCAGAGACAATTTACTGCAAAGCGGGTCGATTCAGAAATACCTCACAGACATAAAGTATCAGAAGGTGTATGTAGTGAAAGAAATATTGAGAAGATATTAGTTAACATTAAGCTGATACCCATATACACAATACCACCATGCATGGGCTTACCAATCTAAGAATCCATACATGATAATAGCATTTTAAAAGCACCCTTCCAAAGTAACTAATATAGCAGCAGTATGGTTAGTTGAATAATGGAACAGAATATCATGCATGAGCCATATTTAAATCACTTGACTGATCCAAGTATGGGCATCAACTAGGATGAATCCATACCCAAAATCAGTGAGCCACTCGCATTCCAAAACATGATACAATAAATATGGATGAAATGGAATGTTCTATTAATATAACACAATAAAGAGAGTTACAGACTGTGAAATACCAAAGACCAGAATCCTCTTTGACAGATAGAACTCCTCCTCACTGAGACCCTATGGGCTCTGAGCCTTCATACAAATTTCTACAAAATGTATACAACAAGCCTTTCACTGCATCATTTTCTGATGAAATCTGGAACCCTTGCGATGCATTTCTTCATGGTTTTTATAGGGGAAACCGGAAACCTAGTAAAAGAGGTAGGTGATGAACATTTAATTTGCATAATTAAGTCAAAATGGCAAAAACCTCTGCGCCCATGCTGCTTGAGTGACTGTGCTATATTGTTTGTACTTTGTGGCCTGCTATTTGAAATAAATGTTCTGGGAGGGAATCTCTTCAGGAACACGGTATAGGGATAGCCATATTAACATTCTGTCCTTTCGTGAGAGAAAATCCTGCTACAATAAAACCTGGAGGATATTGTTTCTTGTGCATTGTACCCTCTTCCTTCTTATTTTGAATTTGGATTTAAAAACTTCAACGCCGAACACTGAATATCTTGATCTTCCACTGATACTCTTTGTTGCATCATTGATGTCTCCATCTGTAAAATGCTATGCTTTGAATGACTCTGAAGGGTTTGGCAGACTTTTACTCTGGGTTCTTTAACGAAATCCATACCGTAGCAACTACCCAGGACTTTCTTCATAAATCATGCCTCTGAAAATTGTCCTTTGACGCGGCCTCGACTTCGGTAATGGAGGCTGCAATTTATGATAATTCTCCGTCGTCGTGAACCTGCAAAACTCACAAATTTGTTAAAGAAAACCATGCACGGAAGGGTGGACACAGCGAGGATCATGATGAGACAGCGTAGCATGTGGAGCGGTTGAGAAATGCAGAACAATGGTGGGGAATGCAGCGCGATGGAGGAAGGTGACAATGGAGAAGGTTGGTGAAATGTGAACACAATCATGGAAATACATAAGAAATGAGGAAATGAACCAATATAGGTCTGGGTGGTGAAGAACACGTGGTGAAAGACTGAGGGGCAGGTGGTATGACACTGAGATAGCAGGAATGGATGACGTGTAGTATTGACTGACTTGATCAACGACTGGTCATGTGAATGATCTGGGCCATACGATCTCGAAACGAGATCAACGGTTAAGAATGCGTCAGAGGGCGGTGGAATGGCGGGCCAGGGGCACTTTTTCCCCATGCTAACTTGCGAGCAACTTGGATGAATGATCACCGTCGGATGTGATGATGTAGATCGGAAGGCTTACGCGCATATCGCGCCACGTCCCTTATCGAACTATAACGCGTGATGGGGTATTGGTTTTGGAACAGTGACGGAGCCACGTTTCGCGCAACATATGGCATTGCTGCGATTTGAGGAATACCGCCTACCCTAGATAAGCAGTGCGATAAATACTACCGGTTTTATAAAGCGTTTTTTAGCGCGGGGACCACCGGGACAGATGGGCTGCGGACCGTCGATTTTATGATTTGATCGGATGGCTTGGAATACGCCCGATGCACTTTGATCAGCGGCTTTTGTCCTAATGCATGGTTATGGCCTTTGGTCATGCGGAATAGAAAAACAGAGGGGCTAGGGCCAAAAGGTTTGAACCTTAGATAATTTTAAATGCAGGCTTTCAGACTTGAGCAACGTAATTTGGAGGCAGAGAGAGGTCACGATAGGTGAAAAACGAATTCCTTAGGCCACGATAGGAAATTTGAAAGGTCCAAGCGGGTCTAATGGCCAAAAATTTTAATGGGGGGGCTGATATGATCAACATCGGCTCCAGTTGGGGACGGCACGTTCATTCCTGGACGTGTCGAGAACTCGCAGACCTTCTGATCATCATGTATGCAGACTCTGCTCTTCAACACCTTCATTTTTCACTTTATAATTCATCACAACACCCACATTATTCAAACTAAAACAAAAAGGAAACTATCATACAATATAATACATCAGGCTGCCTGGCCTGAATCAGAACTGAAAGTAGGGCTTGAGAAATTGACCATTTACAGGGGCATCCAACAAGTCGCCCTGTAAATTCTCCAACCTGAAAGTATTATTGCCCCCCTGTTCCACAATTTTGAAAGGACCAAACCAGAGGGGGTCAAATTTTCCATGTTTACCTTTCTCAACTCTCCGGATATCCCACCTGAGCACCAAATCACCAATCTGCAGCTTCTTGTCTTTTCCGTGCTGATCAAAAATGTGTTTCATTTTCTCTTGATATTCTATCAATCTCTGATTCACCTGGCCCCGTGTTTCTTCTAATTCCACCAATTGATTGATTCTCCTGATCATGCCATCAGGTTCCTCCTAGATTTCTTGCATGAAGCGGGCCACTGGTAAAGCTAACTGTACAGGAAAAACTGTTTCTCGTCCATATACCAATTCATAGGGAGATTTCCCAGTTACTCTCTTGCTGGTGATTCTATTGGCCCATATAGAAAATTTCAATTGGGAATCCCAATTCTTCTGATTTTCATTAATAGTCTTCTTCAAGGCCCTTACCAAAGTTTTATTTGAATACTCTGCCAAGCCATTTCCTTGTGGATAGTAAGCTGTAGAGTGGCTCGGTATGATATTGTATTGCTGGCAGAAATTCACAAATTTTGCAGACTTGAAGGCCTGTGCATTATCAGTTACTATCCAAGCAGGACAGCCAAACCTGGATATGATATTCTCCTCCATGAACTTTATGATCACAGTATCTGTAGAATTCCTTGCAGGTATGGCTTCCACCCATTTGGTGAAATAATATGTGGCTGTTAATATCCATTTATGTTGTCCACTAGATGGGGGATGTATCTCACCTATAAAATCAATACCCCATTGTTTGAATGGTTCATCTACATGCACTAGAATCAGGGGAAATGATGTTGATCTCTGTCTTTCAGCAAATTTCTGACATTTATCACATGCTCTTACCATGGCAAAAAAATATCCAAACAGTTTTGGCCAATAGAAGCCAGCTTTCAGAATTTTATGAGCTGTAGCCCTCCAGTTGTAATGGCCTCCACAGATCCCTTCATGAAATTCTGCAATAATACTCTCGACTTCATCCTCTGTGAGACACAGGAGTAAGATACCTGAGGGACCTCGCCAGTATAGTTGGCCATTAGCGACTGTGTACTTCTGTGATTTCAATCTCAGCGCTTTGTATTTAGTTTTATCACAGCTTGGAGGGAAACTGAGTGTAAGGAGATATTCTACTATCTCTTTGTACCACTGACTGGTGAGGTACTTTAGATGTGCTTATGGAGTAGCTACTCCAATTCCATGTCGTTCTTCTTTCTCCTCAGATTCCTCACCTGCTGTAATGGACAGGTTTATGCCCAGGGCTTGATAGTTTGATTCATATAACATTTTGGCAAGCCCCTGTCCTTTGATCAGCTTAGTAGGACGGATGTCTAAGTCATACTCCTGTATTTTAGCAATCCACTTACCCCTTTTTCCTTCACTATCCCCCTGAATCAGGATGTCTTTTACAGCAGCCACAGGCACAAATGCAGTGATGTGGGATTGTAAGATATACACTCGGAATGCTTTGAGGGATTTCACTAGGGCGTATGCTTGCTTTTCCAATATGTTGTATTTTAATTCTGCATCACGGAGCACCTGACTGAAAAAGGCAATAGGCTGCTCATAACCTTCCTCATTTTTCTGCAATAATACTCCTGCTATTGTATGAGGTGATGCAAAAGAGAAGATCATGAAAGGTTTATCATAATCTGGTCCAGCCAACATAGGGGCTTCTACAAAAGCATTCTTTATTCTGGTAAATCCCTCCCGTGATTCTTGTGACCACTTTACCTCATTATTCTTTTTCAGCATATCTGTTATATGCCTAACTATCTCAGCATAGTTAGATATAAACCTTCTTAAGAAATTTATGCGCCCAAGGAACACTTGTACTTCTTTCTTGTTTCTGGGAAAAACAATATTGTTTATGACCTCTACCCTCTTAGGGTCTATCTTCACCCCATATTTAGTCACGATATGGCCTAAAAGCTTTCCCTCTTCTAGTGCAAATAAAGACTTTTGGGGATTCAAAGAGAGACCATACCTTCTACATTTCTCAAAAGTTCTCCGTAAATGTTCAATGTGCTCAGCATCATTCCTAGAAAATAAAGTGATATCATCGAGGTAGACTACCAAGAATTTGTCTTGCTCCCCGAAAAAAGCAATATTCATGGCCCTCTGAAAAGTGGCCCCTGCATTAATCAATCCAAAAGGCATCCTGGCATACATAAATGTACCCCATGGTATGGTGAAAGCAGTCTTATTTTGATCCTCTAGAAGTACAGCCACCTGATTATAACCAGAGAATCCATCCATCATTGACATCCTGGAAGATCCAACCACCTTCTGCAAGATGTGATCCATCTTGGGTAGTGGATAATTATCTTTTAAGGAAGCTTTGTTTAAATTTCTAAAGTCCACACACAGCCTTATTTCTCCATTCCTCTTTCGTACAGGGACAAGGTTTGCCACCCATTCAGAGTACCTTAATGGTACAATTATTTTAGCCTTCAACATCTTCTTAATTTCTTTCTCAATAGAAGGCAGCAACAAGGGATTGATTTGTCTAAGCTTCTGCTTATGGGGCTTTGCTTCTGCCTTCAATGGAATTTTGTGTTGCATAATATTGTCATCAAAAGTTTTCAAGTCCTGATAGGACCATGCAAACACATCTTTGAAAGACTGAAATAATTCCTGATATAAATCTTTATATTCTTCAGGGATTTTCTTGGACAGTTTGACAATTTTGGGGTCAGCCTCAGTACCCAAATTCAGGTCTTCTACCTGATTTTCTTCTACCACTTTGCTTGGCTACAATGGGACATCATTCTTGTCAAATAATATTTCTAGAGGCACCAGCCCTCTAGGTATAATGTTTCCCTTTAACTGCAACACTTTATTTCCTGCCACTTGCTCCTCCCAATTTCTTTCTGAAGATTTTTCAGACTCAACCTCTTCTTCATCATCAATCTCCATATTGGAGAACTCTCCTACTGTCTCTAGAAATATTTTCATTTGTTCTTCGTCTTCAAACACCTGCCAGTGTTTGATGTTGTCTAGGATTGAAGGCCGATAATGCACCTCGACTTCATATCTTAGAAGAGGGTTCTGAGGTTGTCGGAATGTACTTGCAGCTACAGTAAGGGAACCAGCCATCCTATTTTGTTCTCGAGGCATGAACTGTATATTGAATGCTAAGAATAAATTCTCTACCATGTCCTAGACTTCATTTCTATAAGCCCTTAGCCTAGGATGTTTGGTCTGAAACTGATTCCTGACTTGCCTGACCACCACCTCTAAGTCTCCCAGAACCTTTAAAATTTGAATACCCATGCTCCTTGTTGTCTGCAATCCCAACAGAAGTGCTTCATATACAGCCACATTATTGGTGGCTTCATATTCTAGTTTGAAAGACAATGGGATCCATTTTCTTACAGGAGAAATCAGTAGCACTCCAGCTCCATTTCCTTCTCTTGAATTTTCTCCATCAAAATGTAGGGTCCATATTCCTTCTTCTATGTTCTCTGAGGGCTGCTCGCCCTTGATCTGGTAGAAAGATGGTTCATGAGCATAATCTTGATCTTCTTCCAGCATCAAGCATGAAAAATCTCCTTCCTTACTGTAGACTGGTGAATTTGCAGAATTGTCGGCCTTTTTCACCATCTTAACAAATCTAGTCTCCCTGTATAGTCTCCTCTCTTGGCCCCCAAAAACTGGAATAGTGGCATATGTTAAATCCATTTTAATTGATCCACCAATTTTTGTTCCCCAGGACCTTGACAGCAACATACCAAAACGAGCTGGAATTTCAACTACCACTATGTCCATTACCACACTTTTTGTTGGGATTTGGGCCAGATTGACCACCAAATCTTTAATCATCCCTAGACACTTAACTCTTTTGGAATCAAATGAATAGAGGTCTTTATATGGACGTGTGATTTGTAAACCTAGTTGTTCCATGACTGACAGAGGCATAAGATTGTGGGAAGCTCCAAAATCTAGCATACAGTTATGTAATAGCAGGTCATGGATCACTAGAGACACATAGAAGGGAGGAGTAGAAGGATCTATATCCTCAACCTGAGGGCCAAAAACTACCATAGGTCTTTCTTCTTGAAGGTTGAGACTATCTGGGATGATTGGCACTTTTGGAGGAAGCATAAATGAGGTGATTTGAGCTTGGTATGCTGGTTGTTTCAACAGTTCAGTCAAGGGGACTGGGATTTTGACCTTTTCAAGTTCCTTTTGTAAAGTGAAAGCAGGAGGGGATTTTTCTATCACAGTCTCTTTTGGTTCTTTATTTTCAACTGGGGGCCTGACTTCTTTTGATACAGACTCGGTATAAGGGGAAGTAACTACTTTTGAAGAAGAAGGAATTTGATCATTAGACTGCAAAGGCTTGTTTAGAGGCTGCTTACCTTTGTCTGTAGCTATCTGTGTTGTGGACTCCTTCTGAGCAGGTACTTCCTTCTGGAGTAGCTCTTCTTCTTGCTCTTGGGTACGATTCCTCTTCCTAGAAGATCTGAGATCATATCTTCTATTGAAATGTGCTTGCATGAAATCATCAAATTGTTTACAATAATGATCAAATTATGCTTCTTCTGCATCTCTGATCTTTTCTTCTTTTGTAACGAACACCCAGCTTCATCATTCCTTTGCAAAGGGCATTCTTCTCCATCACTATTTGAAAAGGCGAGATTTGCATCCTCCAGTCTATAGGTGGTGTCCTCAGTGGAGTCATCTACTGGACCTTCCGGGTACAATGGGTGTGGCACTTGATCTTGTTGCTCCTTGGCTTCCCTTGGCAATATTTGCAAAGGTGGTTTCCTATATTGAGGATTGTAACCTCTGTTTGGAGAATTCTGGAAATTTCTGAAGGCTGTGTTCTTGGCTTCCATTTCAAGCTTGACCATTTTTTTAATCAACTTGCTCATTTCTTCCATTTTTTCATTGGCTGAGTCCCTGTCTTGACTAGAAGTGGACACCTCCTCTTTGCCCCTTCTCCTGGTATCCTGCTCAGCTCTTCCTTTTGATTTGCCAGTAGAGGCAAATTTTGCTTCCATATCTAGTGCATCTGCCTGAGCATCATCCAGAGTAGCAGGTTTTCTTTCTCTGAGAGAGAAACCAAAGTCTGAATCAAAGGCTGCCACAAAAACAACTTTAGCAGCAGTCTGATGGGGTTTCATGTCAACAGGGAGACTCAAATATAATTTATTAAATCTCTTGAAAAATTCTGGCACTCCTTCATTGTGTCTTTTCTTTAATGTATTGAACTCGATGAGGCAATTTCCATGATCTTTCTTCTCTCCCCATTTCCTGAGAAAAGTGTTTTCCATCTTATCCCAAGTGGTAATAGAACGGCTAGCCAATGTCTTAAACCATTTTCGAGCTTCCCTATCTAGATATTACACAAATAATCTTAAGACCACATCTAAATGTTCAACATTAAAGTTCTCTGCAAAGGAGCAGAAAGTCTCAAGATGTTTCTGAGCATCAATCTCATTTTCTCCATTGAATCTGGGCAAGATTTTCAGATAATCTTGGGGCATATCACTTAACACCTGGGGTAAAGCCAGGGGAGCATATTTATTCATTAAGAAGGCTGGAACATTAGCCATTGGAGGAGGTGGGGGTAGTGTAGTAGATTGGTGAGTAAGAGGAGGAAGAGGAGGAAGTGGGGTATGAACAATAATGGGAATATACTCAACTGTAGCTTGAGGGGTTAAGGGAAATACAGGTCTATTAACAGCAGATACTTCGGTTACTTCCTTGACCTCTTCAACCTCGGGAGTAGAATGAAGACAGTTTTTATTTCTAATACCTTCTCGGGGTGGACTATCTAAGTAATAATAATCGGTATCTCCCACAGTGGAGTCGGGAATTTGTAACTGAGAATCTTGAGAGGAGGAGGAAGGAAAATCTTCTATAGGTATTTCAGGAATTTGGGAACAGGCTGATTTCCTCTCCCTCCAATTTCTTCTATGTATAATCTAGTCAGGGTCAGACACTGAAGTTGTCTTTGGCTTAGAGGAATCTGACCTTAGGTGTGGCTTACGAGGAGCCAGGACTGCAAATAAATGTATCAAATAACAAGTGTGGAGTCGCCAAGGTGAGGGGTATATGACTCTCAACTCTCTATGCTCACCTACTTAGAGAGTGAATGGAATTTTTTCGAGGCCCAGGGATTCAGATGTTCTTAAATTCGTCCCCGAGAACGGTGCCAGAAAGATGTTGTAGCTCCTAGAGACAGTCTAGAGTTGTGATAGACCAGTGCCTAGGACATCTTAGCATAGCAAGGAGCATATAATATAATGTATGAAGTTGTCAGCTTCAGCTCACATGCTATCTCTTGTAAACAGGGAAATAAACTAGAATGGGACCAAACTCTCAGAAACTGACACAGAGGAAAGGATACTGCAGAGGCAAGATGCAGAACTCTAATACAAAATAAACAGACAATTCAGAGACAATTTACTGCAAAGCGGGCCGATTCAAAAATACCTCACAGACATAAAGTATCAGAAGTTGTATGTAGTGAAAGAAATATTGAGAAGATATTAGTTAACATTGAGCTGATACCCAGATATACAATACCACCATGCATGGGCTTACCAATCTAATAATCCATACATGATAATAGCATTTTAAAAGCACCCTTCCAAAGAAACTAATATAGCAGCAGTATGGTTAGCTGAATAATGGAACAGAATATCATGCATGAGCCATATTTAAATCACTTGACTGATCCAATTATGGGCATCAACTAGGATGAATCCATACCCAAAATCAGTGAGCCACTCGCATTCCAAAACATGATACAAGAAAGATGGATGAAATGGAATGTTCTATTAATATAACACAATAAAGAGAGTTACAGACTGTGAAATACCAAAGACCAGAATCCTCTTTGACAGATAGAACTCCTCCTCACTGAGACCCTATGGGCTCTGAGCCTTCATACAAATTTCTACAAAATGTATACAACAAGCCTTTCACAGCATCATTTTCTAATGAAATCTGAAACCCTTACAATGTGTTTCTTCATGTTTTTTATAGGGGAAACTAGAAACCTAGTAAAAGAGGTAGGTGATGAACATTTAATTTGCATAATTAAGTCAAAATGGCGAAAACCTCTGCGCCCATGCTGCTTGAGTGACTGTGCTGTGTTTTTTTTACTCTGTGGCCTGCTATTCGAAATAAATGTTCTGGGAGGGAATCTCTTCAGGAACACGGTATAGGGATAGCCATATTAACATTTTGTCCTTTCGTGAGAGAAATTCCTGCTGCAATAAAACCTGGAGGATATTGTTTCTTGTGCATTGTACCCTCTGCCTTCTAATTTTGAATTTGGATTTAAAAACTTCAACACCGAACACTGAATATCTTGATCTTCCGCTAATACTCTTTGTTGCATCATTGATGTCTCCATCTGTAAAATGTTGTGCTTTGAATGACTCTGAAGGGTTTGGCAGACTTTTACTCTGGGTTCTTTAACGAAATCCATACCATAGCAACTACCCAGGACTTTCTTCATAAATCATGCCTCTGAAAAATTGTCCTTTGACGTGGCCTCAACTTCTATAATGGAGGCTGCAATTTATGATAATTCTCCATCGTCGTGAACCTGCAAAACTCACAAATTTGTTAAAGAAAACCATGCATGGAAGGGTGGACACAGCGAGGATCATGATGAGACAGCGTAGCATGGTGGAGCGGTTGTGAAATGCAGAACAATGGTGGGGAATGCAGTGAGACGGAGGAAGGTGACAATGGAGAAGGTTGGCGGAATGTGAACATGATCGTGGAAATACATAAGAAATGAGGAAATGAACCAATATAGGTCTGGGTGGCAAAGAACACATGGGGAAAGACTGAGGGGCAGGTGGTACGACACCGAGACAGCGAGAATGGATGACGTGTAGTATTGACTGACTTGATCAACGAATGGTCATGTGAATGATCTAGGCCATACGATCTCGAAACGAGATCAACGGTTAAGAATGCGTCGGAGGGCGGTGGAATGGCGGGCCAGGGGCACTATTTCCCCATGCTAACTTGCGAGCAACTTGGATGAATGATCACCGTCGGATGTGATGTTGTAGATCGGATGGCTTATGCGCATATCGCGCCACGTCCCTTACCGAACTATAACGCGCGATGGGGTAGTGGTTTTGGAACAGTGACGGAGCCACGTGTCGCGCAACGTATGGCATCGCTGCGATTTGAGGAATACCGCCTGCTTTGGATAAGCGGTGCGATAAATACCACCGGTTTTATAAAGCGTTTTTTAGCGCGGGGACCACCGGGACAGATGGGCTGCGGACCATCGATTTTATGATTTGATCGGATGGCTTGGAATACGCCCGATGCACTTTGATCAGCGCCTTTCGTCCTAACGCATGGTTACGGCCTTTGGTCATGCGGAATAGAAAAACAAAGGGGCTAGGGCCAAAAGGGCTGAACCTTAGATAATTTTAAATGCGGGCTTTCAGACTTGAGCAACGTAATTTGGAGGCAGAGAGAGGTCACGATAGGTGAAAAACGAATTCCTTAGGCCACGATAGGAAATTTGAAAGGTCCAAGCGAGTCTAATGGCCAAAATTTTTAATGGGGGGGGCTGATATGATCAACACCTCCAGTTTCATATCAGAAACTACGATTTAGAATTTTTCCTAGAATTTTTTCTGAATGTTTCAGGGTTTGTCGAGAGCACTAATTTGGGTTGTTTGACCACTGTTCAACCCGTATTAGGCCTAGATATGCTCAATTTGTCTCTTTGAAGTAGAAACAAGCCCCATAGGGTTTCAATACACTTCCACCTTTTTAGGAATATTTCAGCTATGCAGGTAGTTTGTGATTTTCAGTTCTTTCAACCATTGTTTCAAGGTCTGATCCATTCTTTTTGCAAACCTTTAAGATAGGTTTTTTTAGTATCCAAAACTCCCTCTTGAATTTTTTTTTTTTTGCCTTCCCCCTTAGGGTCCCATTTTTCCCCTAGGTACTAAAGCTTCTATCTAATCTTTTGTAACTTTTTTCCCCTCTAGTTTTTTGTTATTTTCTGCACCATTTTTAGTAGTATAGAGTCATTAGATCCCAATACCATAGAACATATATCTTTTGACCCTTTTAGTGTGTTTTGAGTTGCTTGTTTTCCTCTCCTAGTCTTGTTGTTTGAAAGCCTTGTTTGGGTGGGGTTTATTCTTCATTCAATGTTTATTTTACTGCCATTATTTCAGTTTTATTTACAATTTTCAACATTTTATTTCAGCAGCCTTTTGGCATCATCATAAAAAATTCTTAATTAATTCATCCACAATACACACTTATTTTCACACACTTACACCTAAAGTGAACGTGAGATTGGTTGAAGCTGCCAAGCCAAGACTTAAACACTCCACTTAATAAATATAACTCACATAGATTAAAACCACTTGGGCATCAAGGCCAAACAATATTTGTAGTTCGGTGTAGGATCGGTAGGATAGGCTTCAAATAAAACCCATTAATCACGTAAATTGAGACATAGAAATTTTCGTTAATAGGGAGCTTAAAATACTCCACCATCCTATGGTTAAATCTGGAGTGCGTCAGAAACCCGTTTCAGAGGGGGTTAGTCTAGGACATCGTGCGAGCAGTCATGTTCAAGGCTACCCAACCCATGGTAGGGAATTACATGCATTGTCTGATTTACCAAGAAGCTCAAGACTCGACCACCCCCATGGGATGAAGGTAACCTTAGTGGCCTATCTTAGGAAAAATCCTTATAGGACTGGCTATGGGAAGCAGTTGGTTCTCTACCCTACCTTTCTCTGGGTGGTTGTGCATTGCATGGATGAGATCCTATGAGCACAAAGTTCTTTGAGAGGCCATTCATAAAAGTATATTCTAGGCTTGTTTGGGGATTTATATAACCTTTAGAATAGAGGCCATTTTTTTATAGGACTTTCTTTCTTGCATTAGAGTAGCTCATAGAATAGTTATTTTATACTTGGCACCACTGCACTAGGTGTTTTCTTGCTTTTTTTACTCTTCTGTCTTTATCATTATTTAGCGTTCAGTGTCATATGTGTCTTGACATAATTGTTCCCCCTAGGCATTTTTCGTGGAGAATATGAGTTCTCCATCCTCATTTTCCATTAGGACATATTACTCCACCCCGTCGAGTTCGATTTAATCCTCCTAGTCCTCTATCGAGTCCCTCTTCTGACTCTAGTTCTACTGCTTCATCGAGTTCTTCCACTGATTCCACATCTTCTCAGCCTCTTACCTCCACCATTTTTGGCACCAACATAGGTTCATAAATAAAAGGTGGTAACCTGGGTCCCAACCCAAGAAATACCACTAGCAAAACCACCACAACTATGGTCATTGCCCCCCCATTGCTCCCATTTATGGTTGGTTTAAGTCTCCTAGACTTTAATTAGTTAATCAATGATCCCATTCTCCATGATCCTGGTTGGCCAACTATGCCAACCAAAATTCCTTCTGATATCCCTAATTTTGTGGGAATTCCTAGAGAACACCCCAAAAATCACATTCACTCCTTTCACATGCGGTGTTCATCAAACTCTATCACCGATGACTCCATATGTCTTCAGTTATTCCAACACACTATCATTGGAGATGTTGCGAAGTGGCATATAGACCAACCCTCTGCTTCTCATTCCACTTTTGTGACTATCGCTAAAGTGTTTCTGTCATATTTCCAGTTACCCCTTCGTTATGATACCGATACCAAATTATTGACCACATTCTGTCAAACTCCTGCCACTCGCCTTTCTGACCATGTACAAGAATGGTGTAGAAGAAGGAGCTTGTGTAGAGCTCGTGGATTCGATGACCGTGTCTATATGGATTGGTTTCTTAGAATTCTTTTAGCCCACATAGGAAAATATGTCACATTTCACATTCCTCAAATCAAGGAATAATCTCTCCAAATAGCCTTAAAATATGACTTGATTTACGCCTAGTCAGGTTATGTTATATCTTTTTACCAGACCTTCCTCGACCTGGTGGTGCCACTGCATTAGGGGAATCTCATGTCGCTAACGGTATCATTGTATCCATTTCACACCCATCACCATATGCTCCTCCTCAGACGATTCATGGTCAACTTCAAGGGGGGACCAGTTCCTCCAATACTTATCCCCCTCCTCCAAGCAACTTGTATCCTATTCAAAGCATGTCTTACACATTTTCCCAACCACATCAATAGATTCCAGGGCCAGCTATTGCTTGACCTGTTTACCAGAATGTTTCCCCATATCCTTATTATCCTTATGCACCACCCAGAGCTCCAACCCCTTAGGAATCAGCGCCTTAGCCTCCCATGCCTTCTCAACCTCTGCCACAAGAACCACCTCCTCCTCAAGGTCAAGTATACGCTCAGTAGAGTGTGACCAATCCCCCCAATTAAAAGAAAAATAATAAGGGGAAAGGAAAACAGAACCAATGACCGTAGGGTAATGAGGGTAGCCAAGGTACTCAACCAAAATGCACCCCAGGGGAACCATCCAAACACCATAACCTAGCACCAGGGCGATCAATCCAAGAAGAACAAGTTTATTTGTATGAATAAGCCTTGCACACGTTGTGGTATATATGGCCATTATACACATGATTGTCCCCTTTTACTTTAGATGCATAAAATGTGATGTTAGTGTCTACCAATCCTTCCAGTCACCAGTGATTAAATATGCTCTTACAAGGTTTTTTATAGGGTCCTACTGCAAATTTTTATGGTTTCAATAGGTTTTCAAATGCAAATTTGATCGTTGGTTAGTTTGTCTAGGTGTGTTACTACTCCTTTCAAGTCCATGTTTTGGTCATTGCCATCACTCATTGTGATGAGTCATCATTGAAATGTCTTCATCACCATCTTAGTCACATCACCTTGGTCATCATTCAACTCATTTCATGTAGTTTCATTATTAGGTCTTAGGGTCAAAATCATAAAAATAGGTCATTTCACCATCAAATTCAGCATTGAAGGAGTAGTCACTATTAAAAAATGTTCAATAAAGGTTTAAAAAGTGTAATTTCATTTATATCATGATGTAATATGTTTCAAAAGTTTCTAAAATCTGCAGTTCACTATCAATGCAAATCAAAAAGTGAAAGAACATGGTGGGGCCACTACACCACCATGAAGAAAGATTGATTTCCAAGCTATTTAAATACCAAAGATTTCCAAGCTATTTAAATACCAAATAAGCATCTCATTTGTTCATTCCAACTTAAAAAGACATCACTCCATTAAGAAAGACCATTTGAACCTCAGAGGATCAATTTCTTGCCTCGGGAAGTGCCATCTCCCTCCTGCGCTACGCTGCTTTTTCCATGATTGTTGTGTTTTCTCCAAGGGAGCCAAATATTAATTTGCAGGGGTTTTCTTAAGAAACAAAGGGTTCAAACATATATCCTACAATTTAAAGCTCTAATACTTCTCCCCACCTTTCATACACCTTCCTAATCATTTTTCCTCACCCCTATCCCTCATTTACACTATTTTCCCACAAACCCTAGCCTAAACTACACTTTCCTAGGATAGGACTGTTTTTTCCACTTTTGACACCCTTACCTTCACTCATTCCATGAAATTTCACTTCTCCATACTCCCTAACATCTATCCCTATCACCCAAAATTTTTTTAAGAATTTAGGAGCCCCTAATGCCTTCATCTCCATTCATTCCTAAAAACTGCCCAAATCCCTTGTTTTTCCCTATACTAAACCCTAATTCCCCTTCCCATTGAGCTAGGGTTTGCTATGGATTCTAAAACCACTGAGCAGAAAGGCAAAAGGGAGGTTAGATCAGAAGGTATGAGCCCACTACAACACATGAGATCATGTCTTCACCCTTCCTTAAGAAATCATTTCGGGATGCTATTTACCTTGCCTTTTGCCAAAAGGTTGAGGAACTCGGTTTTCATGACAAACTTACAAGAACTTTTGACACCAAATTTAGGAGAGATAAGCTGACTATTGCAAGGATGGTGTTCACTCTTTCAGTAAAGACAATTTCCACAGCTACATGGATTCCAAAAAATGGAGAAAATTTGTTCAAGAGTAGAGACCTTGACATTCAAAGCTACAAAATGTATTTTAAACCCGGATACAAAGCAGCTCCAACATACGTCTTTCCGTTCAGACAGTTGCTCGAAAATTATACCCCTCTCATGAAATTTATCATGAAATATTTCACATGTGAGGTATGGTACTCGAGGTTATATTAGTATCATATGAGACTGTTGATGCATTTCACCGGTGTCAAAACCCTCAATTTGCCTCATTACCTTTACAGAAACATTGTAAAAATGGCAGAGAAGGTATGTAGATTGGGAGAAGATCGTCATGCTAGTTTGATTAACCATGGCTTGGTGAAAGTCCTGGTTTGCCATCAGTTAGCACAAATAATTTTTTCATGGGATGGTTTTATATATTCAACTTCTCTTTTGCCTTCTACAACTCAGTCCAGTAGTCACTCTACACCTTTGACTTCACCAGCACATCAATAGGTAGCTTCCACAAGCAGACCTATCACCAAAACTCCTAGGGCAAAGGTGAATCAAACATATGTTAGAGGTAATAGGCTTTTTTTTTCTCTAGAAATTGTTGAAAGGGCCAAGCCTACATCAGGTGAGAAAGAAACATCATCACATCATGAGGCACCATTGCAAGATGAGGGACAAGTTCATATTGACACCAATATGGAAGATTTGGAAATGCATGAGGAGAAAAAAAAAATTGAGCAACTCATCATGGAGAAGGAGGCTGAGATTAGATATCTCAAAGACAATTTTTCAAAGGCAAATTTCTTGGTCTCATTCTTGCAACAAGAGAACATGTAGCTAAAGGTAAATTGACTACACTTAAACAAGCCCAAAACATATTTGAGAAAGGGTGATGCCAAAGGTAAGGAAGTTGTTTAGGTTGATGATTCATAGGATTAAGAAGAACATGTTAAAGCAAGGATACCAATAATAAGAGGTCTCAAGAGGGAAATTGAGCATAAAAAAGAACCATCTCCACAAAAAGTTCAAATGACAGTTGATGAACTCATTTTGGCACAAATTGAGAAAAAAAAGTATGTTGGCTGGATAGGGTGAATTTCCACTTGGAAAATCTTCTAGAGAAGAAAAACAGGAACAATAACCTACAAAGACACATGGCCATGCATTATTATACAAGGAACCAGGTCCCCCAAATCAGAATCAAACAGTTGAAAAAGAAGCTAAATCAAACCCTAATGAGGCAAAAAGAGAAGGATAAGATTGATTTGCTGGTTGTAGCATCCCTCATAGATTGAAACATCATCACATGGCTTCATGGAGGAATTTTGGGCAAATTTGAATAAATTTTGTGATTTTTTTCATTTTTATGACTTTTGGCTAGATTGGAAATATCAGTTCAACCAAAAGCGCAACGCCTTAGCGCTGCAGTTTTTCCTCAGACCTCCAAATGCCAAAAAGTTTATATGGATGGGTAGATAATCACTTATACATCTCAACTATCAACTTTTCTAGCCTGTTTAGTAAACAGGTTGGGATAAAATGCCCAAAAACATGCAAAAGTGTCACATTCTGCCATTGTTTTGGACTAGGCATTGCGCTTTTGGGAGTACCTTTGGGAGAATGAGTTTTTCTCTATCATGGAGTGTCCATTTTGCTTGCTTGAGGTGTCTAGTAACAACTAGACATCCTCATCTTTCCATTGGTTCCTTGAGAGCTGGATTTGGAGCAGTGGAAGGCCTTCAAAATTTCCTTCAAGGTTGGGCGTTGCGCTTTTGTCTGGAGGCGTTGTGTTTTGCAAAGTGGCGTTGTGCTTTTTCCTGTTAGTGCTATTTTCAATTTTTCTTCAGTCAATCTCATTTTTTATGATTTAATTTCTCTAGTTTCATGTTGAATTGATTTAATAGAAGGTAAATGGGATTTCTATAGTCATTTTGATGTAATTTTGGACCTCATTGATGAGGAGCAATTCAGTCAAAGTCTATATGGAGGATTTGTTTTAGCCTCCCTAGTCATTAGGGTTTTGTTGATAAATTCATGTAAGTTGTTCCTATACTAATGGATTTGACCCCTGAGAGAGGGAAATATTTTTTTTCTTTATCTATGTGGTTTTCAGTCAATCTAAAAGTTGGACATCAAAGGGTGAAATTCTTGTAGCTTGTACTTCATCATTTTTACAGGAAATCAAAGGAAAGTTGTAGTTATTATTCAGGAATTCTTGTGTTGTGAGTTTGTAATAATTTTTTCTCTCTGTTATAAATTTATATGAATGATAAATTAGTCTCCTTACCATATCATTTCTCTTCAGTGATTTTCCTAAGAGGTACTAAACCGAATTATTTTGATTAAGCTATGTTTTATTAGGAATATCATGTTTTTGTATTTTATCTTATTGATTAATGAATTCATGGTATACATGCTCATTTTGATTTTCTTGCTCATTCAACCCTACACTACATATACCAACCTTTAAGATATCACAAAAGCATTCCTACCCTTCTCCTCTATATCTCTTGCAACTGAAACCTTTGAGTTTTGACCTAGTTCCTTGATTTTCACTCCTTGTTATGTAGGTAAATCCTCTCTATGGACATAGACGACCCCTCTAGCCCTAGGGTGGGTCTAGTAACAAGGAATCATGCTAAGGTGTAGGTTCCTAGATATTATAATGAAAGAGGACGCGATAATATAGCCTACCTGTGGTCCAATGCTATTGTCGGCAATCGTAGTGGTGATGAGAACTTCTCGCTCCTGATTCGGCAAGTCAGAATCCCTTCGCTTGTCACATTTGGAAACCTGTACAGGGATCATAAAAAAATAACTGCATACCACATACTAACTTTATCCAAAATCTACTAGTCAGTCAAAGAAGACTAAGCATATTTCATTTGATAAACATGAAATACAAGATGGGAACTAGACAATAGTCACTTATATTATTAGGTAGAAGGAAGAGATACAACCATGCTCTGACGTCGTGGTCTCCTCTAGCGGGGTTCAGGAAAAGCATGTCTCAAATCTCGTCAGGGAATTCGGATGGGATAAAGGCCCTCTCAATGGATTTTCTCCCTTGTTCTACTTTCTCAATAACTTAGTATTCGGCTATAGCTCTGTTCTCCTAGTTCAGCGCTTCAGTTGTATAATTATCTTTGTTCAGCTAGCTTTCATAAAGATATAAGGCTTGTTTATATAGAGGCAAAGGAGGAGGTTGGGATCCCTACAAAGGTGGAAGGGAGGCCTATCCTTTAGGAGTGTTCCAAGGGAGGTGGAAACTACTAACTAAAGGAGGGAGCCCGTGGTTGTTTCAATTCAACCACTCTCAATGACTCATCCCTGAGGTGGTTGGAATGGAACCTTTGCCTCTATTTCTTTTTTAAATTTAATAAATAGATTTTCGTGGGTGTCTAACTGGCACAGAGCGCCAAGTGGCATAGGCTCAGTGTTAATTTTCCAGCTCGGCGCGGGAGTGTAACTGGATACTCGCGCCAAGGCAAAAACAGGTGTTTTTAGCAGCTCTGTTCAGGAAATGGTCAACAGAAGGAATGTTTTCCTCATGGCAAGGGATGCAATGATGGTATTTGCAAGGCATGACACTGCTTATTGATCACAAAAATGACCCTCCAATGGGTGAGATGGCGATTGCAGGGACAGTGACAAAATGTTGTGTAACACTCCTGATCCAACAAAAAACCCTAAAATCTTTCAAACTCTAGAATTGAAAGTATCTAGCCTAAAATCCATCATTGTACCAGTAAAATACTTGACTGTGAATTTCATAGAGAGAGCCCTCTCTGATTTGGTAGGGCTAGCTACCAAACTAAAAGCTTGGTTTGAGGTTACCTCTATTGATATCCTTTAACCCTTGGGATATTGTGGAGGCTAAAATTTCTAGCGCTATTGCTGGGGAGCGAAGTGAAAGATCTTCCCTGGGTGTATTATTACATATCCAATGGATTTTAGGCCTATGGGTGATAGGACCTAGTTTTCAAGAAGGCTAATTCAAGTGCAGAGAGCCAAAGTGCAGAAACAAGACAACATTGGCTCCTAAAAGGTATACATGATCAAATCATGATCCAAATCTAGCATCTCATGTTGAAGATCCGAAAACACTCATAAGAAATCAAAGACTTCAGCATTCTGAGTTTCAATCAAGTTCATATACCTTGGTAAGGTCTACATCTCTACCTTTAGAATTGGTTTCACTTGATCTTAAGTTCAAATTTTCTTTGTTTAAATCCACATCTAAAACATCTCTATTTGAAATTGTATTCGATCCTTCAAATTTTGAAACAAGTTTCTCATCCATAAAATCCAATTCAAAAGTAAATTTAGAAGTAGATTTTGATAGAACGGTTTCGTGTCAATTTTACAAACTTCAAAAACTATAAAACCATCTTCAATATACCTCTGATAAGGCTTATATACAATATCAACAGGAGCTCTTGTTTGCTGACCCTTTTCAGTTTAATTTACTCACACTTCTTTTGCATCCCCTCATACCACTGTCTCTTCATCATCCAAACTTTCTCTTACAAAACCACCACTCATACCACTGTCTCTTCATCATCCAAACTTTCTCTTACAAAACCACCACTCATACCAACACTTCCTGTTGTAACTACAAGCTAGCCTCCTAGAACAACTATGGCTAGATTTTCTCCTTTAGCTCTGCCTAGAAAACTCACTGATTTACCTCAAAAATATGGACAAAGGCTACCTATTTTTTATGGAACCACTAAGATTATAGCTAGGAAAAATATTTACAAAATCTCAGATTTCATAGATTTAGAAGAGGTAGATAACGATGATGCGAAAATGAAAATAATTTCTTAGAGTTTCTTAGGAGAAGTGAAAAAATGGTTCCGAGCTTTGGGACCTCGTTCAATGCTATATTCATAGCAGTTAACTGATATTTTCCTTGCTAAGTGGGAGGAAAAGAAAAATCTTCTTCAGATATTGGTTGAAAACAACTCATTGAAAAGGCAGCTTAATGAATCAGTTCAAGACTATACTACTCATTTCAATAAGGTGTACAATTCCATTCCTACCAATATCAAACCTCCACATAACTTGGACTTATTGCACTATATGAATTCCTTTGACCCTGATATGGCATATCACCTTAGAGAGAAAAATACCACCTCATTGGAGGAAATGAAAAGAAATGTTGTCAGCATTGAAGCCAATCCGATTATCAAGAATTAAAAAAGCAAAGTTGAAAAGAGAGTTACAATTAAAGAAGATCCATCTACCTCATCTAAAGCCAAGTTAGATACTTCGATTAGAAATGTGGAAAAGATGGTAGATAAGATGTCCATTTCAGAAAGGCAGTCATAAAATCAAGTTCGGAATCCCAATTTCTGAGGACAACAACAACAAATTCAGTTCATAATTAAGCAGAGAGAGCATAGAGCTCCAGATAAGCAAGCACAACAAGAAGTCCGCACTCCATTAAATAAAAATTATTCCCAAGGTCCTGAGGATGAAGATGAAATTGTTGAAGAGAACCATTTATTTCAAAAATATCATGGACCCATCTTCCTTACAAAATATTATGAGTATACCAAGGAAACATATGTGTCGGACGACCAAGAATATGTACATGCAAATGATGATGGGCTAGAAGTCCAATATGAAGACTATTAAAGGGGGTACCTAAATTCTCTCAGCTCAGCACAGAGACAGTTTAGTTTGAGAAACTGAGATGTGCCTATTACTTCTACTCAAAAGAGGCTAGCTCTGCAAAAAGATGCTCAGTTCAAAAAAACTTCCCAATCTAATCCAAATAAGGAGAAGGAGCCTGCTGCCACAAATCAGAGCAAGAACAGTGAGCCATCTACAAGTACATCAACGAAGGATAAGGAAGGACAAAGAAAGGAGTCTTCAGCAAAATATTAGCCCAAAAATAGGGATACCATCTACAAAGAGGTATAGAAATCGTCTAACTTGGTTAGCTTAGAAGAGTGAAATTTCTAAGTTAAAAGTTCATATTCCCCTTACTGAGCTTGTAAATAATGATAAATATAAATTCCACATTGCCAAGATGTTTAAAGTAGATAAGATGTCAGACATGGTAAATGTTAGTGATGACCATCTTGAAATCCTATTTTCCCCAATCGTAGATGGTAATTTTGAAGATAGTGAAGTCTTTATCTCAGTTTGAGGATTCTTGATTATATCCTCCATAATTCCATGTTGGATTCTAGGGCCTCACACAATTTAATGCTTAAGGCGATCATGGATTATTTGGGGCTAGACATAACCCGACCCTATCATTACCTATATTATTTTGAATAGGGTAGATTCAGTTTCCTTGGTCTTATCAAGGACTTGGTGGTCTCTCTTGATTAGATTCCTGCCAACAATATTCAGATGTTCCCATCCCAATGAAAATATTTACTATCTTCTCTAGGTGTTGTGGACTCTTCAGATGATCGTTTGATCATATTTGATGTTGACAAGTCAGAACATCCTCCTCTCCCCTCATCAGTTGCTTTCCAAATACCAGTCACCATTAGAAACGCCATTGTCTACTGGTGTATCATAGACAAAGGTGCATCCACATGTGTGATGTCTGCCAGCGTTTGGAAACAACTTGGGTACAATCAACCTGTCTCACATCTCACCAATGTATCTCCAAGATTCTATAAATATTCCACATTTCTTGGTGCATATTATGGTCCAAATATTACCCCGATTGATCCCAGATCGTCCAATATTAACATGTTGCAAGCGTCACATGCTACTTACAAGCAGCTCGGTATGCCCATCCAGCAGGCAACACCTTCGCAACCTATTGTTTTTCACTTGACCCAGCCATCAGGATCAACTCCTCAAGGACCTTCTTCTTCTGCTGGTGTCTCTCCTTCTCCTTTTCAACCAAGAAGTGTTCCCCCAAACCTTAACCATCCGAGAGACGTTCCGCCAGGCCATTATCATGCAAGTCAGATACCGTTTTTATTTCCTCCACGTGGAATATTTTCTATTCCTCTCATGTCTACGCTAATTTTACCAAATATGAACCTAGGGATCCCAGTATGTGCATCGATCCCCCAGCAAACACTCCACCAGAACAACTCAAACCATATATTGCTTTGACCCCGGTGGAACCGATCACTATGAATCCTTCCTTTTCTTAAGTTCCACATCAACCTCAACATGAGCCCACTCTTGTTGCGAAATCATTTGGTGAGGGGGGAAAGCCCAAAAGAAGGAACCTTAGGACAAGGCTCCCAAAATAACTCCAGCTCCATCTAAGCCTCCAAAGCCCACTCCACCATGTGATTTGTGTGATGTTCTTGGGCATTCCACCAATAATTATCCTGGACTCCATCATCTCAAGCCTATGGTCAATGATATGCTTACTGACTCTAACATCTCAGAGGTTTGTGTTACCTTACCTGAGACAGCCAATAAAAACAAATCATTACGCACGAACCACCTATGTGATTTGTGCGATGACTTTGGCCATGTTGAGGGCTCTAAAATCACTACCTCAACATCGGGGATAACCACTTGGTCAGGAACTTGAAAACCGTCCCTTTTCTGATTGGAATAGTGGCTCCGACTAGGGATAATGGGACTATTTTCCCTTTAAAATATAATTAAGTGGGCATGAGGTGTAGAGATAGTGAAATGGGTGTGATAAATGGAAGTAAGAACAAACTAAGTATGTATATATTTCTATTTATCTATATCCCAGGAGTTAATTTCTTCTTTGTATGCAATTTCAAAGATTTTCTTAAGTGAAAGATAATATAGATTGTCAAACACTTAAAGAAGTAAAAACAAGTAAAGATAATTAATTTGATTAAATAGTTAATCAAATTAATGGTTAAACGCATATCGCATCAAATAACTTGTTCTCTTGTACATACATTTGAAGATGGAAATCTCACATGTTTAGTAGTGAATTAATGCTCAATTGTATTTAGAGAATATATATAACAAAAAAAATTGAAGAAAAGTATGAATATCAATCACATGTAAAAAAAACAATCATATAAAGATAGAAGTACCCGATATATCATAACTTTGTTCATGAAATAAATAGTCTTCATCCAACCTTTCTATTAAGATGATTTTAAAAGCACAGTAGTGCAAATTTTCAAAGCCTTACAAAAATTAAAGAACCCCTTTCTTATATACATGGAAGGGTTTATATAGTTAAGACAAGAAAGGTAAAAATAGAAAATATGTAAAATGTTGAGGAGGTTTCAACAACCATCCTTAAAATAAGAGAGAAAAGAACAAAAATAGAATATGTTTGAATAATAAGCTCAAGAATGAGACGTTGGCTTCTCTCCCATTTGTTCTTTAAGCTCGTAGATATCCATCATTAGATTCAATTCAGGAGGTTGAGTTGGCCTTATGCACATATTTCATGTGTACACTGCATCTCAAAGTGAAGGAAGCATGTGAGAAGTTGTGTTGGTAAGGCATCGCAACATTATCCATTGGCTATGTGGCTTTACTAAATATTGACAATACTTTTCAAAGTTTAACTTCGATAATTTCTTAATGTTATCCTCCTTCATATTCGACCATTCCTACCATATTTTCATTGATATTTTAACGTCGGGCAAGGAACCAACTAGGAATTCATGAATAATATTGGTGCCAAACAGGTTATCACTGGAATTTTTAGTAATATGGGCTGCAATATCCCTTGCTCTGAAGATGGCCCTTTCTGCTTGTTTTAATTTTATATCCCAATCTGTGAAGAGGATTTATTTGTGTGAATATTATATTCATATAAGGTTTTCTACTTTTCCCTCTGCACTGTCTTGCCATGTGATAAATTCAGAAATATTCTCATCAATGTCTTCGAAATTTGTCCTTAGATCAGACGATTGATTCATCAATAAATCACTTGTTACAGTATAGATCATTGATTAATTCCAATTTTTTGCAAAAGACCACCTGCTGCTAGGCTAAGAAGGTGTTAATTTCCACTGCTTCCTTCTTAAAATATTCAATCTTAGGATTATCCTTTAAATTCTCAATTCTAGCTTGGAGTTCGTTTATTTGGGCATCTTTAATATTGATATCGGTTTCATGTTGAAGTTTAATTTCATCAAAGTTGTGTTGCACTTGTGACAACCGCACTTGACGCCGATGATCAATGATCTGTTTTTATTTTAAAAATTCTTGTTCCAATTGTTGACTCATGTCATCTTTATATTTTTTTCATTGTTGCACTTCTGAAGTTTATCAATGGTGGGTGTTGCATAGGCCCCTGCAAACTACGATAGCCTGGTTAAGTCACCAGAGGGGTTGGTTTGTGGATCCTTCCATACAAAATCCATTGGTACATCTCGAGGAACTAGTGCATGTGATTTCTCAGCTATCCTCCTCTTTCTTTGTCTGCTCATTGTAATCCTATGCTTGGGACTGTAAAATATATTGAGAAGAGGAATCTCTTCAATCTTAAAAACAATTTCTGAAGAAGTGTATGCCATGATGAATTCCACATCTTCCGAAATAACATATTTATCATAAGCCCCAATAGTAAGTGGGTACTACTTATTAGTGTCATGGGTGCTTATTGATTCTTTTGGACTTAAGTACTTCTCCTATTACGATCCTTTAATTTGTTGATCAAACTCATCCCAGACCTTATCTAAATCATTGATAAACAATGTTTCACTAGTTTTTTGCTATGTATATGTGGTCTCTTTTGTTCTCTGTGTCACATCGTTGTCCTTTGAAGATTGTGTTGAATCCTGTTATACTTGTAAAATTGTTTGAGAAACCCTCAATGTGTCAAGAGGGCGACTCTCTAGCCTTTTATTCATGTATTCCTTGAATTCATTAAGTTTCTTTGGACTAAGACGATTTTCCGCAAACTTTTCTACCTGTATGTATGTTTCGACAAACACAAATAGATCATCAAATTCATTAGGCTCATGTATGAATTGTCTCACTTTAACCTCGGATGTCAAATTTTGAGCCACATTGTTTGGGTCGTACTGCCTGCCGGGAATGGTGGAAAATTTTAGACGCTTTATATGGTTAATTTCAAGACCAACGTGCATGAAATTATCCAAAGCATAGCTTCCAAAATGGATGGGAAATGATGGCCAGGGAGATTTCTTAGCTTCCTTCAGGGCTTTGGTTAATCCATTTCCCACAGTTTGATAGGCAATTTCTCAGGCCAAGAGTTTATCTGGGACATAGAGTGGAAAAACATGAGGCCTGACTAAACTACCAAAAATCCTAACATATGTCAATAACTCTTCTCTGAACCACTTTCCTATAGTTTTTAAATATTCGATGGCTTAAATGGATAATATTGGGGCTTTTTCACCAAATACATCTTGATGTAAAGTTAACATGACTCCATGATAGATTTTATAAAAATGGGATTGATAATTAGACTCCTAGAGGATCTTATGATAGATGTGGATAGGGTTAGGGTATTCCAAATTCCATTTCCATCACATGGATGGGAAATCGTAGGTAAAGCATACGACGTCCATGATGTATGCACTCGTATATAAATGGGGCACTATCTTGGTAGTGACTTTTCATTTTTTTTCTTTAGGCTAGGATTTGGGAGGCTATATTGTTAAAGAGGATAGTGGTCCAATCCATTATGTAGGAATCTGATAAGACATCAATGAGGGGAACCCATTCAACTTAAAACTTAGTTGTATTAGAATACCCAAACAACTTACACATCATACCAACAATATAGTAATGCATACTAGCAAGAGAAGATATGGAGTACATACCCTTATCATCATGTTTGGGCTTGTTTGGATCGCGTATCCACTTCCTTATCGGCTTTGAATCTACCTCGTTTTTATTTGAAAAATTCTAAAGGAAATTATTATCATATATCTTATGTGGATCTGGCAAATGATACATTTCTTCAAGTTTTCAGCTCTGAAAGACGTAACTGTTGTTTGACTTGAAGTTAGGAATGTCCTTTCTGCAATATTTAGACTACCAATAACCCACTTAACCATGTTTGTGTAGGGTAGGATCTTAAGCCGAGCAGAAATTCGAATAAGAAATGAATTGGCGACATCACTATAAGTAGTTTCAGAAGATGACGAAGAGTCATCAACCATGGCTTCCCTTTGAATTATTCCAGGTTCCTCATCATCAAATAGTTTTTACATGGCTTCCCATGAAGAAGTTCTGGAATCTATGGTGTATTTTGTATCAGTGATCTTCAGAGTAGGAGGAGCCGACTATGGTGGAACCATAGGATTCTTGTTCTTCTTGCTAGCTTTCAACATTTCGCTAAAGTCTTGCTTGTCGGTACTAACCAGCAGAAAAGAGAAAGAGAAGGAAATGAATAACACACTTTGGATGTGAGAGGATTTAGGATAAAACCATGAAGTAATAGTGAATATAAGTTTTGATGCAGAAAATCCTGAAAATTTAAGTGAAGGCAATCAAATAATTTGGGTTCTCGAGAACATACATACCGTTATGCTTTAGTAATAAATGAAAACGTGCATTCACGTGGTTTACCTGACAGCTCAACACCTCGTTGGAGACTTTGCATCGCAGATTTTATTAATAATACATCTTAAAACATGCAACATTCTCTTTTGTTGATATGTGATCAAGTATTATTATAGTTAGAAACCAAAATAAAAAAGGTGAGCGCGCATCGGAGTATTATCACATCAGAGAATTGAAATAGAAAGTTGGTGTGAAGTTTCCCGATGTGATAAAAGTATCGCGATCGCAAGGATTGAGCAATATATGTATGTAATGAAGAGCTGTGATATGGCAATTGCAATACATTGCATCAGGGATTTGAAGCAGGCATTACAAACCATACACCAAAATGATATTGTGATGGCAAAGAAGCGATAAGTGACATGGAAGATAGGCAGGTCCTACTGCGTACTTTATTATAATCGGAAGGTGTTTTATTTTTTATGGTTTATTAAAGTATTTCACACATTTTTCTTATGATTTGGGTGACATTGCATCACGAATATTTTGGTTAGGACGCTTTGGTCTATATATTCAACCTACGATGTGCAATAAATCTTTCAATAAGATTTGTTTAAAGTCCTTCGGCCAATATAATTAGAGCATGAATTCAGATAACAAAATTTTTCCCTTTTAATAATAAAATGACTCGTTTTATTATTCTAGAACAAAATTTAAAAGGGTCCCCATTATTTAATAAGGTTAACTATCTAAAAATAATGTGGGGTTGTCGAGTGGCACAACAATTGGAAATTTACTAGGAGAACTAGTTATCTCTGATATATAATATATAATGAAATTTTCAAAACTTTAATAGGAAAAAATGATTTAGGAAAGGAAAAATATCTTTGAAATTTTGGATAAATAAAATTACCGTGAATAAAAAAACTCATTTTATTGTGGTTCTTTTTACAACCTCTTATAGATGAAAATCTTAACTATCTGTATCAGTCATTAATCGGTTATAAAGATAAAGTAGGGGAATTTTGAAACTTAGATTTTTGATATACTCATTTTTTCATAGGTAGAGCCTCCGTTGTCAGCAAGCATCCATAGCCTCGACAGGGTTACCTTTTAACCATGAATGACCCAGTATCCCATCCATTTTATGATTGCAGTGTTTAGACGTAAAATTATATATATATATATATATATATATAATTTATTTACTATTATTATTATTAAAGATACTTAAAAGCCACTCTCTTGGTTTGGTAGCCAGATAATGACAATGCCATTCACAGGTTGTAATTTAGTTGTGTTAGAGTCGGTCCTTACAGCCCTCCGTCAGAGATCATTTCGCTTTTTGCATATCATTTTTAGGTGTCTCGCTCGTTCCACTTCGTTGCATTTCACTAGGGGCATGCCATTGACTGACGAGGGGGTCTGGTCGTCTTGTGTTTCCTCATGCTTGTACCTGCAGGGCTAATTAAAATTCCTAAAAAATCACTGAAGTTCAGGTCACTTAATTCATGGTCATAAATGATTTTTATTTTTGTCAAAAGAGTCTTTAGTCCTAGAGTCTAGGGGTTTTAGTCCTTTGATACATGTAATAAAAGCCCACAGGCCTTGAGGATGATTTCGAAAGGATTCCTACTTCATATTTTTATTCTCAAAAATGTTTGAAGACATTTCTAGTCCAAAACTCTGTTTTGGAACTAGAAATTGTCAAATTTCATTTTTTGTAATAATTGTGTATTTGATCCACCATAAGAAATTAAAAGCAAGCCTCTGGTCTTTTCCAAAGCCAAAATTCCAAATCCCTGCAAAAACAACCAAGTTTCATCAGTCCAAGACTCAGAAAGACAGTGAAAAGCCAAAGGTAGAATTGCATTAAAATGATAAAGTGCCAAAAAGCCAAACATTATAAAAGTGGGTTATGGAGCAAATTTAAATCAAAGTTGATTTTTATGAGATATTTTACAACCCATATAAAGCATTGGAAACAAATCATTTTCACAAATTTCCCAAAGCAAAATCGAGTTGGAGTGTTGAAGTCAAGTTTGAAGTGTTTTCAAAACCGTGGGTTGGAGGTGGAAGTGCGCGCTACGCACAGAGGAGGCGCGCTACGCACAAGAGGCGCGCGACGCACTGGGCTTCACCGGCCTGTGCAAATTTGCAGGCGCGCTACGCACATACCGCGTGCAGCACACTGGGTAAGCGCGCGACGCGTATAATCTCAGAGCCAAAAAAATTTCGCTCCTTCGTCCAAATTCATGCCAAATTGCCTCCAACTGCTTGCAAGTAGGTTCTTTACGTTTGCTCAGTGAATTTTGGACATGATTGTGGTGTTTTGAAAGTGGAGAAACAAGTGTTTAATGAGGAGAAATGTAAACCCTATGTTTATTTTCAAATTCACTTCTGAGGGTTTTGAAATGAATGTTAGTGATATTGTGGGGGTTCCGAATTTGTGCTATTGATATATGCCTGTGTCATCTATTTTCAGTGGTGTCCCTGCTCATTATTAACCTTAGCCTCACGCTCTCTCTTTACCATTGCATCACTGCTGTCATTGTTATTGCTATTGTCATTTTCACACTGTTTATCATTCGTGTTATGACATAGTCCCATTTTCACTTGTCCACGTCCTCCATTGACATTGTCAAACACTGCAAGGGATATTGTCATTTTGTTCCTAATAGTTGTTTTCCCCACATTATACTCTCTTCTACTCACTTGTCAAAATCCCCTTGTAGTCAAAGCAGTGATTGTTTTCCATTCAAACTCATTTGACAAAACTATTCTCATTGTGGATTTCCTATGATACTTTGATACACATGTGACACATTTGGGGAGTAAAGCATACACTGAAACTTTTGTCTTCACTATACCTATATCAGCATACATTTTGCAAACATTCTGATTTCAGCACAATGTCAGAGATGGATTCAGTTTATGAACAGGAGTATGAAAGTGATTCCACAGCAGAGATTAATGTGCCATGGAGGTCTCACAAAAGTGGCAAAAGTGGTAAGCATCTCAGGGAGGAGCCTACTTCTTTGGCTCAATTGCAGGCTTGCCCGCTTGCAATGGATTGTTTTCAGCATCAGTCATGTTTCCAATACTGTGAGATGATTTCACAAACCCAGCATCATCATGAGCTAGCTCGTCTATTTGTTCTACATTTACATGATGGCCGTGTAAACCTTGCTGGAGTAGATTTCATTCTGTCACCAGAGACTATTGCTCAAGCCACCGAGATACCAAATATAGGAGAGGAATGGAACAAACGATAGCAGTTAGAGAAATCCTACTATGAGCCATACATCAAACCTAGGTTTATGAGGCAGCTGAGCAGGGTATTTCCATTTAGATTCCTGAAGGATGAGTTTGCACCATTGATGAAACTCATCATTCGATATTTCAGTTGCGAGGGCAGATTCTCGCGTCTCTATGCGTACCATGTCCGTTTGTTGATGCATTTCACGAGGGTACGTATGATGAGCATTCCATACTTCATGTATCGCAACATAGAGAGAATGAAAATTTTTGTACAGAAGAAGACCCCAGCACAGCAGCATAGAAGTATATATCATTACGCGCTGATCAAAATCATGGTGGTACATCAGTTAACACAGCAGGGCATTACTTGGGAGGATTTCATCTCCCGTGACTTCTTCACAGCGCCACAGCTGCCTCCCGAGGTAGTTCATGATGAGGGAGAGCCTTCACACCAACCTGACATTCCTGAGACCGAGCATATCAGTGCTCCAGTGTATGTGACATACCAGCGAGGCCACAGGACCTTATTTGCAGCTACACGATGAGTATTATCTCCACCCGGGGTGGAAAGGGTCTCGTTGACTCCATCAGCAGCGCGAGTATTATCTCCACCCGGGGTGGAAGGGGTCTCGCCTTCGACTTCAGCACAGGTACAGATCCAGGACAGAGGCAAGAGGCCTATGCACGATGAGGGCCCATTAGGCGGTCGAGACACTGATTTCACATTCATCGATGTTGATGCGAGCTCTCCTAGCTCGAAGCTGAAAGAGATCATCCAGGAGCAAAAGGCTGAAAATGACACGCTGAAAGAGAAATTGTAGAGATTTCAGTGGGTGATAAACTACCTAGACCAGCGTAACAAACAGCTAGAGGATCAGCACACTCTTTTAGAGCTGCGGCGAATCCGTGAGGATCGACAATTGGCCCGAAAGAGACCAGGTGACATGACACCAGTTAAGCGAGAGACCGAACTCACGCATGTTAACATTCATCTGGAGAAGTTGTTGGAAAAGGCCAATAGAGAGAAATACATGCTTCGTCACATGAAAGGACATTATTGGGCCCGCATGCATGTCTGCAAGGCAAAAATGAAGATTCTGAAGAGGAGGTTGAGTAGAGCACTAAAACAGCAGAAGAGGCCTGATCCACTTTAGATTTTGGCCGAGGCTTCATTGGCTGGGCATGATACATGATGGAGGGTCTTCGCTCCAAATTTGAGCGAATTTGAAGAATTTTTTGTCATTTTGGAAAATTTTGGTCTCAAAACAGGTTTTTCAGCCCAACGCATAGCGCGTCGACGCGCTCGCTTATGATTGGGACACTTGCTGGAGGAAAAATTTATATTTTTGGGTTTTTCATGGTAATTTATGCATGCTCCAGTAGGACCAAAGAATTTCACCAAGTTCTGGATGATCAAAGGGGCCAAAACACCATGAAAATCACCGTTCTGCCACCTTTTTCAGCAGCAGGAAGTACTTATGGGAGAATGAAGTTTTAGAGGGGAAAATGAGCTTCAAATTGGGAAATTCCACTTGGGATGGATAGCAGACATCCAAGGCTTTCCAACAAGCTATCATGAGCTTGATTTTGATGCTGGGAAGTTCCCCAAAAGTAGGTTGTAAGGTGCACGACGCATAGAGCTCAGGCGCGCTACGCATAGAGATTTTTGGCTGATTTTTCATCTTCCAGCTCAGGATTTCGGCCAGTTGGACCAGTTTTGATTGTGGATGTAATTTTCGAGTTATCTTGATGTAATTTTGTGGTTGGCATGTAATTTTGATTCACTTTTACCTGTTCTAGATGATTCACTCCCAAAAAAGTAAAAATCAAGTGAAAGAATCAGTTTCCTTCCTTTTAGAGGCAAGTTGTTTGGCTGCCTATATTCTAGCTCCTTGTTTAGAATTAGTTGAAACTGCTCCTAGAAGGAGGAATTCGACCCCTAGAGACATGGGAAGGGGTTAAGATAGTCTATATGATGTAATTTCTCAATCATTTTCAGAGGTTGGACAGGTTGGACTCTTGGGAAAACTTTTGGCATACTATTGTACATATTTTTCATATTTTGGCTAAGGAAAGATCAGAGGTTTTGCAGCACCTGTTGGGATTCTTGTGGCTTTCAGTTCTTGATGGTGTTTTCTCTCAGTTTATTGTAAGTTCTTTCATGTTTAATGTATGCCATTCCCTTCTTATGCTTCTGAAACTAAATGAATGAGTAAATGAGGTTGAATCCATTGATTTTAGTGCTCTGCCTTTGAATTTGTTTAGTTTTACATGTTTTCGCCTGTTTGGAGAGGATCCATGTTCTCCCTTGCCCTCTTCAGCTCCTTTTCGTTCTGATCCATCCATACATTTAATCAAAAAGCATCAAGACTACTGCCTACCTCGCCCCAACTCAAATTCTGCAAAGATCTAGCCTTATCCCCGGACCCAAAATTGTTTTTTCCCATTTCTCCAACAAAAACCCAAAAAATCAAAATCAAACTTTCCTATCTCTTTACTAGCCTAAAATCAGTATTCATTGTTCATTATAAGTCATCTCAGCCCCTTTGAAAACCTTTTGCCGAGATAGACCCGGAGAGAGCCCTCTCCTGTCCTCGTAGGGCTAGCTACGAGGCTGAGCGTGGTTTGATGTAGCCTTGAGTTTTACCTTATTTCAGCCTAAGGTAGATTTGAGCGCTAACATAGTGGCGACCATACTGGGGAAGAACATGGTTTTCTTGTGGGTGTTATTTGTTCTATAAGCTACAGATGGAGTCTGAAGTCACGCCAGGTAGCCTTCGAACTGCTCTTGCTCTGCGAGTGCATAGTAGATAAACGCTGCTTCAGTCGATCTCCGGTCTAGCTTGTAATCGTAACACTTAACTTATAAATTGCCCCAGTACATGTATCGAGTTCAGATCTGATGGTTCATGGTGGACAACGATCAGACATAAGAAGGCTGAAATCTTTCACCTGGTGACTCCAATTCAAAGTAGAGACTCCACTGGAGGACTGACTCTTTCTCTGAGAAAATGGAAGGATCTTACACAAAGTTCAGGTATCTAAAGTGGAATGGTATTCAGGATCTAATCTGCTTTCTTGTAAATTACTTCTTTGTTGTTCTTGAACCTGTCCTAAAGGTTATTCCGAATTTGTTGTATGATAAAGGTGATCAAAATCTTCACTCGACTTATTCAAAAAGTATAAATACTGAGTTTCCCTTTGATCCTGGTCTCCTTACTTTTCCCACATCTTATGATGACTCTCTTCAGAGTGATGAGCCTAAAGAAAACAAAGCTGATCCCGCAGCTCTTGTACATACCCCTACACCTTGTAAAATTTCAGATCGGTACAAACCTCTTGTTTTACCTTCTGTTCTTCATGCTTTCCCTAAAAATTATGACCTATATCTACCAAGATTTGACGGTGAATGTAACAATGTCAACGCCGAGCAACATGTGCAGAACGTTGAGACTTTTCTAGATCTTTTTGAAGTTGATGATGAAGATGTTAGTATCAGACTTTTTGCTCTTTCTTTGCAAGGCCAAGTGAAGAGTTGGTTTAAAGCCCTGCCTGATGCGAGCATTTCAGATTTCCAGAAGTTTGTCAAAGTTTTCCTTGACAGGTGGATGATTGGACAAAATCCTTTCCTTATTATAGAAGAGTATAATCAGCTGAAAAGACTGCCAAGGGAGACAGTACAACAGTTTTCTGCCAGATTTAACCAAGTTTATTATTCGATGCCAGTTGATATAAGACCTTCTCCTAGATCTGCTCTCTTGCACTACCCGGGTGCCTTTGATCCGGAAATGGAGTTTCAGTTGAGAGAAAAGAATATTGCAACACTTCACGAAATGCAGAACAAGGCAGTGAATGTAGAGGCTCATTTGCTGATCTTGAGGGCAAGGTTGAAGGAAGAAGAAAAGAAGAATGTTTCAGAGCAGCTGACACCTTCAGAGGAAAAGCTTGATCTTTTCGTAAATGCAGTAGAAGAGATGGTGCGGAAAATGACTGCAAAAAATGAAAATGACATTCAAGAACAAGTGGCTGACCCAAAACATTTTGTTTCTTATCCCAGTTGTCATAGTAATTTCTTTATAGATCATCTTGAAGAAGAGAGAGCTGTTGATATGACATGTATTCTTGATGATGTGTTGTATACTGATGATTTGCCTCAGTTTGATCAATATGATGATGATTATGTTCTCCAAACAGAAGCTAATCTTGCAGACGAATCAGCAGCTAGTTTGTGCGAGGAGGAAGTTCACTTTCAGCAGCTTGAGTACAGTGATCAAACGATACATATCAGCTATGACAATGACGAGGAAAGTGCAGCATATTTTGAAGTAAGTGAAGGATCTTTGCCTTTTTGCTTTGATTTGTTTCAGTTCATCAGAGACAACTACCATGCAATCAGAAATCAAATGTCAACAAGTCTTGATCTGGACCATCTTGAGCGCAATGAAAACCTTGTTCAAGATTTCTCATATTCAGATTTTCAGCCCTCGAAAGCCATTGATTTTCAAGTTGCAGATGAGGACATGGAAGCTGGTACATGTGATCAAATGATACAAGGTGACTCCGTACCATTTTGTTTTGAATCATTTCAGTTTTTGAAGGGTAAATTGCATAGTAAATCTTCAAATGAGCAGCCTATAAGAAAACAAAAATCTCTCAGTGTTAATGTTGAGGATGAGACAGATAATGAAATTCTTGAGCAGTCTGTAGCATCATATTTGCAGCCACCAAATGAAATTGAAGGTCAGATTACAGATGAAGGTGTGGAAGATGAAATACATGATTTGATGATGCAGGAAAATTCTATACCCTTTTGTTTCGAAGCATTTCAGTTTATAAGGCAGAATATTCGTAATATATCTCAAGGAAAAGATGAACAGCCAGTAGGATGTCATACAGTTTCAATGGATACATTGCAGCAGTCTTCTCAAGTTTTTGATGATCCCATTGCTCGTGTGCTGGATGAGGTTTGCTATAAAAATTCTTCTCCATTGGCTAACCATGTGTCCGAAAAGAATGTTGATAATAATCTTGTTCAAAATTCGCCTTCATTGTCTTGTTTAACAGATTGTTCATTGCATAGCCCATGTCAAGATTTGCAGTCATATGAGGAGATTGATAAAGGGGACCTTCGTTCTGTTTGGGATCAGCTATAGAGTTTGATTGTTCATGAAATTCAGGATCCTTTTGAAAGCTTACTGCAATCACCAAAGAAAGACAACATAGAGGTGAGAAAAATTTTAAGATTAAGGTATGGAGATTATCTGGATCAGAGCAGTGATGTGTTAATGGAAATCAGTAGCTATGTGTATGAAGATCCTTTTGCATTATTCTTGAAGTCCTCTAGTCAATTCATGCTTTGCAAGTTTATCAGCAGTCATCTTGAGTTCAAATTTCCATGGGAGTTGCCTTTCAGTAGTTATTTCTCGTTGTTCATAAGCAAGCACTTGCGGAGAATTAAGATAGCAGCCAGCATGCTTACATGGTTGCATTGGCTATTCCATTTCACTTGATCAGGTGATGAATGGAACAATTAGAGTAGGTTGTATTGAATAAGCTCTACTTTGAGCATCTATTTCCAGTTTGTCGGTTGTGTTTAAGTATCGAGTTAGTTTTTAGTTGAGTGAGAGTCAATTTGTGTCATCAAGTCATCAATTTTCAGCCATGCATTTCAGTTTTAGTTTTTGATTCCATTGCCCAATGGATGAAGGCACTGTCTGACTCCCCCAAAGATTTTCCGTTCTTGGCATCTCCTTGGAGCCACCATCCCCATTGGAGCCAATGTTAGAGTCGGTCCTTACAGCCCTCCGTCAAAGATCATTTCGCTTTTTGCATATCATTTTTAGGTGTCTCGCTCGTTCCACTTCGTTGAATTTCACTAGGGGCATGCCATTGATTGACGAGGGGGTCTGGTCGTCTTGTGTTTCCTCATGCTTGTACCTGCAGGGCTAATTAAAATTCCTAAAAAATCACTGAAGTTCAGGTCACTTAATTCATGGTCATAAATGATTTTTATTTTTGTCAAAAGAGTCTTTAGTCCTAGATTCTAGGGGTTTCAGTCCTTTGATAGATGTAATAAAAGCCCACAGGCCTTGAGGATGATTTCGAAAGGATTCCTACTTCATATTTTTATTCTCAAAAACGTTTGAAGACATTTCTAGTCGAAAACTTTGTTTTGGAACTAGAAATTGTCAAATTTCATTTTTTGTAATAATTGTGTATTTGATCCACCATAAGAAATTCAAAGCAAGCCTCTGGTCTTTGCCAAAGCCAAAATGCCAAATCCCTGCAAAAAAAACCAAGTTTCATCAGTCCAAGACTCAGAAAGACAGTGAAAAGCCAAAGGTAGAATTGCATTAAAATGATAAAGTGCCAAAAAGCCAAACATTATAAAAGTGAGTTATGGAGCAAATTTAAATCAAAGTTGATTTTTATGAGATATTTTACAACCCATATAAAGAATTGGAAACAAATCATTTTCACAAATTTCCCAAAGAAAAATCGAGTTGGAGTGTTGAAGTCAAGTTTGAAGTGTTTTCAAAACCGTGGGTTGGAGGTGGAAGTGCGCGCTACGCACAGAGGAGGCGCGCTACACACAAGAGGCGCGCGATGCACTGGGCTTCACCGGCCTGTGCAAATTAGCAGGCGCGCTACGCACATACCGCGCGCAGCGCACTGGGTAAGGGCGCGACGCGTATAATCTCAGAGCCAAAAAAATTTCGCTCCTTCGTCCAAATTCATGCCAAATTGCCTCCAACTGCTTGCAAGTAGGTTCTTTACGTTTGCTCAGTGAATTTTGGACATGATTGTGGTGTTTTGAAAGTGGAGAAACAAGTGTTTAATGAGGAGAAATGTAAACCCTATGTTTATTTTCAAATTCACTTCTTAGGGTTTTGAAATGAATGTTAGTGATATTGTGGGGGTTCCGAATTTGTGCTATTGATATATGCCTGTGTCATATATTTTCAGTGGTGTCCCTGCTCATTATTAACCTTAGCCTCACGCTCTCTCTTTTCCATTACATCACTGCTGTCATTGTTATTGCTATTGTCATTTTCACACTGTTTATCATTCATGTTATGACATAGTCCCATTTTCACTTGTCCACATCCTCCATTGACATTTGTCAAACACTGCCAGGGCTATTGTCACTTTGTTCCTAATAGTTATTTCCCCCGCATTACTCTCTTTTCTACTCACTTTTCAAATCCCCTCATAATCAAAGCAGTGACTGTTTTTTCATGCAAACTCATTTGACAAAACTATTCTCATTGTGGCTTTCCTATGATACTTTGATACACATGTGACACATTTGGGGAGTAAAGCATACACTGAACTTTTGTCTTCACTATACCTATATCAGCATACATTTTGCAAACATTCTAATTTCAGCACAATGTCAGAGACGGATTCAGTTTATGAACAGGAGTATGACAGTGATTCCACAGCAGAGATTAATGTGCCACGGAGGTCTCACAAAAGTGGAAAAAGTGGTAAGAATCTCAGGGAGGAGCCTACTTCTTTGGCTCAATTGCAGGCTTGCCCGCTTGCAATGGATTGTTTTCAGCATCAGTCATGTTTCCAATACTGTGAGATGATTTCACAAACCCAGCATCATCGTGAACTAGCTCGTCTATTTGTTCTACATTTACATGATGGTCGTGTAAACCTTGCCGAAGTAGATTTCATTATGTCACCAGAGACTATTGCTCAGACCACAGGGATACCAAATATAGGAGAGGAATGGAACAAACAACAGTAGTTAGAGAAATCCTACTATGAGCCATACATCAAACCTAGGTTTATGAGGCAGCTGAGCAGGGTATTTCCTTTCAGATTTCTGAAGGATGAGTTTGCACCATTGATGAAACTCATCATTCGATATTTCAGTTGCGAGGGCAGATTCTCGCGCCTCTATGCGTACCATGTCCATTTGTTGATGCATTTCACGAGGGTACGTATGATGAGCATTCCATACTTCATGTATCGCAACATAGAGAGGATGACAATTTTTGTACAGAAGAAGACCCCAGCACAGCAGCATAGAAGTATATATCATTACGTGCTGATCAAAATCATGGTGGTACATCAGTTAACACAGCAGGGCATTACTTGGGAGGATTTTATCTCCCGTGACTTCTTCATAGCGCCACAGCCGCCTCCCGAGGTAGTTCATGATGAGGGAGAGCCTTCACACCATCCTGACATTCCTGAGACCAAGCATATCAGTGCTCCAATGTATGTGACATACCAGCGAGGCCACAGGACCTTATTTGCAGCTACACGACGAGTATTATCTCCACCCGGGGTGGAAAGGGTCTCGTTGACTCCATCAGCAGCGCGAGTATTATCTCCACTCGGGGTGGAAGCGGTCTCACCTTAGACTTCAGCACAAGTACAAATCCAAGACAGAGGCAAGAGGCCTATGCACGATGAGGGCCCATCAGGCGGTCGAGACACTGATTTCACATTCATCGATGTTGATGCGAGCTCTCCTAGCTCGACGCTGAAAGAGATCATCCAGAAGCAAAAGGCTGAAAATGACACGTTGAAAGAGAAATTGCAGAGAGTTTAGTGGGTGATAAAATACCTGGAGTAGCGTAACAAACAGCTAGAGGATCAGCACACTCTTTTAGAGCTGCAGCGAATCCGTGAGGATCGACAATTGGCCCGGAAGAGACCAGGTGACATGACACCAGTTGAGCGAGAGGCCAAACTCACGCATGTTAAAATTCATCTGGAGAAGTTGTTGGCAAAGGCCAATAGAGAGAAAGACATGCTTCATCACATGAAAGGACATTATTGGGCCCGCATGCATGTCTGCAAGGCAAAAATGAAGATTCTGAAGAGGAGGTTGAGTAGAGCACTAAAACAGCGGAAGAGGCCTGATCTACTTCAGATTTTGGCCGAGGCTTCGTTGGCTGGGCATGATACATGATGGAGGGTCTTCGCTCCGAATTTGAGCGAATTTGAAGAAAAATTTGTCATTTTGGAAAATTTTGGTCTCAAAACAGGTTTTTCAGCCCAACGGGTAGCGCGTCGACGCGCTCGCTTATGATTGGGACACTTGCTGGAGGAAAAATTTATATTTTTGGATTTTTCATGGTAATTTATGCATGCTCCAGTAGGACCAAAGCATTTCACCGAGTTCTGGATGATCAAAGGGGCCAAAACACCATGAAAATCACCGTTCTGCCACCTTTTTCAGCAGCATGAAGTACTTGTGGGAGAATGAAGTTTTGGAGGGGCAAATGAGCTTCAAATTGGGAAATTCCACTTGGGCTGGATAGCAGACATCCAGGGCTTTCCAACAAGCTATCATGAGCTTGATTTTGATGCCAGGAAGTGCCCTAAAAGCAGGCTGTAAGGCGCGCGACGCATAGAGCTCAGGCGCGCTACGCATAGAGATTTTTGGCTGATTTTTCATCTTCCAGCTCAGGATTTCGGCCAGTTGGACCAGTTTTGATTGTGGATGCAATTTTCCAGTTATATTGATGTAATTTTGTGGTTGGCATGTAATTTTGATTCACTTTTACCTATTCTAGATGATTCACTCCTAAAAAAGTAAAAATCAAATGTAAGAATCAGTTTCCTTCCTTTTAGAGGCAAGTTGTTTGGCTGCCTATATTTAGCTCCTTGTTTAGAATTAGTTTAAACTGCTCCTAGAAGGAGGAATTCGACCCCTAGAGGCATGGGAAGGGGTTAGGATGGTCTATATTATGTAATTTCTCAATCATTTTCAGAGGTTGGACAGGTTGGACTCTTGGGAAAACTTTTGGCATACTATTGTACATATTTTTCATATTTTGGCTAAGGAAAGATCAGAGGTTTTGCAGCACCTGTTGGGATTCTTGTGGCTTTCAGTTCTTGATGGTGTTTTCTCTTAGTTTACTGTAAGTTTTTTCATGTTTAATGTATGCCATTCCCTTCTTATGCTTCTGAAACTAAATGAATGAGTAAATGAGGTAGAATCCATTGATTTCAGTGCTCTGCCTTTAAATTTTTTTAGTTTTACATGTTTTCGCCAGTTTGGAGGGGATCCATGTTCTCCCTTGCCCTCTTCAACTCCTTGTCGTTCTGATCCATCCATACACATAATCAAAAGCATCAAGACTACTGCCTACCTCGCCCCAACTCGAATTCTGCAAAGATCTGGCCTTATCCCCGGACCTAAAATTGTTTTTCCCATTTTTTCAACAAAAACCCAAAAAATCAAAATCAAACTTTCCTATCTCTTTACTAGCCTAAAATCAGTATTTATTATAGGTCATCTCAGCCCCTTTGAAAACCTTTTGCCGAGATAGACCCGGAGAGAGCCCTCTCCTGTCCTCGTAGGGCTAGCTACGAGGCTGAGCGTAGTTTGATGTAGCCTTGAGTTTTACCTTATTTCAGCCTAAGGTAGATTTGAGCGCTAACAAGTTGAACAAGCTCGCACATGATGATACTCCTTGTCTTTTGGTTGAGTAATCATAAGCCATTACCCTGGCTTGGTGTCTAGTAATTATAATGTCAACTTATTATTTTCCCATGATCATGGTAAGGAGGCTCATGATAATACCTCTTATCTTTTAAGTTTCTTATATTTTTTAATTACACTCTAAAAAATGTATGTGTTAGGGTCCTATAAATATAGGATTCATAATTTGGGATTGACTTATGATAGTCTTGTAAAATATGTACATACCTTGCTTTCTGAAAGTTGTTTTCCCATATTTTGTAAAAAAATAAAAAATAGAAAATAGAAAATCAAAAAGAGGTTAAAAGTCCTAACAGAAAGATCAAAGGACTTAGAAAAAAATATAGACCCTAAAAGAAAAAGAAATAAAACATGAAAGTGTGCAAGTCCAAATGCCACTACTTTTTACTTTTTGCTGATGATTATGGCAGAGTGTCAATAAATGCCGTAATCCATGATGAGTTAAATTGTGTAAACTTGACTTGTCATGTTTTCAATTTTCATGTTTTAGATAGTGAATAAAGATTAGTTAGACAATTTAATCCTGACTAATAAGTAGATAGGTAGAGAATAAAGAGGAGCTCATCAATTTAATCTAAGCCCTCGGATGATATAAGGTAGATTTAGATAGTTTTTATGCTTTTCAAAAGAATAAAATGTTTAAAGAAAGCAAGCTCAAGTGCACCTGCAAAAAGGAAGAAAAAATGTTAGATTAAACTTGGGTAGGTAGAAAGAAGTGGGAAGAAGCATGTAAATATTTATCACCGAGAAACAATCACTAATTTCCCCTCCCCTATAGTTATTTTGCGTTCTAGACTTCCAGTCAAAGAGGCTCAGAGCATTTCTCTTACTTCTGTTGGGACCAGACCCAAGGCTCAATGACTGTTAGTTAAAAGTGTTGAATTCCTATATTAATCCCCAATTATCATTATTTACCCTTCATTCACCCATCACAACTCAAAAACACATAATACCCCTTTTAATTGACTTCCTCCATTTCATAAAGCATACAAACCCTCAAAAAACATCGTATCCTAAGTAAAAGTGGTGAAATCATCAAATGATAAACTTTTCTTTAAGGTTTTCACTTTACTTAGTCATATAAGTGTATTTCTTGAGTATTTCATTTTCCTTGTCATATTGATTTCTAACTTATTTTTATTAACTCCCTAAAAAGAGACCTTATCCTATTAATATAAATCATTTTATTTTAATATCCCCTAAAACCCACTATTATAAGATTTTATGCCAAAAGTTAATTATCCACATGTCGAAATAAAATCCAAAATATACCCCCTTTGGCATAAAACTAACGATATGTAAATATATTGTCCCTTATGGTTGTAGGCATTTAATAGACTAAAATTATATAATAAAAACAAAAATATAAATAAGCTTTCGGAAGAATGACATGTATTTGAAAAATAAAACTACTGCCGAGCTTATCATGAAGTTTAATTTAAACTAAACTTTATTCCCCCAAAACCTTTGTAAATACATTGTTTCTATCCCCGCATTAACCCAAGGTTTATTGCAAATGAACTAAACATTTATATCGTAATTCACATTGATTATTTCCAACTATGTAATAGCCTCACGCTATACATAGCCTAACCCATGGTTAAATCCTCATATTCTGCCTCACGCACCCATATCCTACATCTAAACCTTTGTTATAACTATATGACATTCCATAACCCGCATTACCCTTTTGTAATGAAACTTTGGTTATAAATCATATCATATAAAGTTTTATTACATTATTAATTCATTCCAGCGCTTATTATTTGAGTTTCCTCAGTCCCACCCAACCTTTCAACCACAGTTTTCAGATCAATCTCAGCCCTTCGCTCTTTCTCCGATGATCCAAAGGTTCTAGACTTGATTCGCGCTCACAAATCAATCAACCTCCCGCCGCCAAAACGGAAGTGAAATGGGTGGTTTTCCTATTTCCTCCTTCAGCGACGTAGTGAAATCTTATTGCATCGTGTTAGTTTTGTTCAATACAACTTACAGCCCAAATCCAGCGCGAAACCCACCAATGGTTTACACATTCGAAAACAAAACCATTCCCGCCTGTTTGATAGGACCTGCATTTATTATAAGTAATTAAGGTTTATATCCAAATTTTACACCTTTTTTACATTATTTCTCACTATTATTCTCGCACCCGACTGTTAAAAGAGCTCTGCCTAGCCCTTTTAAGCTTCCTAAGCCTTGTTTTAAACCATTGTTAGACGATTTCGTGCCTTAAACTTAGATTTAACTCCAAATTCCTTATTTGAAGACCATAGAAGACCTTCTCGACTCCAGCAATTCAAACCAGAGATCAAATTCAACCGCAGAAGTTGCCAGAAACCCCCCGACTGTCAAAATACCTGCAGTTAAGGTATTTTTCGACATTCCAACCTGCAAATTCACAGTTTAAGCCTTCAGCTGAACTAATTAAACTTCAAATAAAGAAATTTTCCACATAATTTGCCCATAAAGTACCAAAAATGGGACAAGCCTCGCAAAATTTCTCCAGAAATTGTTATTTTTAGAAAAACCTCTTTTTGAAGCCCAATTCCTCACTTTAAAACATCTAAAAGTCAATTTAAGGAGCAGGAAAGATTTTAAAGCCTACATATTTCTTTAAAAAATCCTTTTTTACAGTATAAACCATTCAGGAAACCCTTTATCAGAAGCCTAAATTGAGCAAAGATATCACTTGAAATTATCCTTAGCATAAATTGCTCAGTTACCCCTCCATTTAAAGTAAATTACTTCTATAAACCATTTAATCTTACAGAAGAAGCCAAAATGCCTAAAAAACAGAGTTAAACCTCCACAGACAGATCTCATTCCACAGGTCTTTCAAAATACCTTCAATCACCTCCCTACAGACCTAGATTTCATTAACAAATTATTTGATTTTTGTAGGTTGTTATCAGAATATGGATTTGGACCAACAGTTTCAATACTAGTTGACAAAATTGTTTGCTCCAAATTCTCAGATTTTAATTCAAAAGCTTCATTCAACAAAAAGTTTGTATACAAATAAATAATAAAATCAAGTCAGAGAGAGATAAAAATGATGAAATGTGCACAGTGAATGTTAAAATTGAAATCATAATTCACAATGACAGTGAAACAGAATAGTCAAAGAACATCATAGTTAAAGTGTATCAGGTAATAGTCAAAGTGAAAGTTAAAAAAAAGTTACAGAGCAGTCAAGGTGAAACAGTAAAAGTAAAAACAAAGGCAGTAATGGTTAACAGAGATGAAAACACTTTCGCCAACAATGAAATTTATCCAAAGTGAAAGTAAAAACAGTTAAAAGAACAAAAAGGTTAAAAGATGAAAACAAAGCAAGAAGGAACATTTTTGCAGAAATTTCCTATTTAATTCATTGTTTTACAAAAACTATTGTGACCAATCCAAGATGAATTTTCCAAACCTGAAGGAGGCTTACGGTCTTAAGGTGTCCAAACACAAAAACCTCTCACATTTTTCTAACAGCCATTATGGGTTGGGAAATATTAAACAATATTGGAAAGCATTTTTTGCAGAAAATTCCTGTTAAGTCATCAGTTTGCAGAGAAAATTGTGGCCAATCAGAAATACATCTTACCAAACTGAAGGATTTTTTTGTTAATAAGATACACATATACAAAAACCTATCTCACTTTGTGCACAGGTATTACATAATGAGATATACATGTGCATATTTACAGCCTATTTTTCAGACTCTATAAAACTCTGTTTTACACATCTTTTTGCAGAGCCTATTGTGAACAGCTGGAGCAGAAATTTAGGAAAATGAGAGAGGTTTATCTCACCAACATATTCATATACAATAAAATCTTTCACTTTTTACATATCTATTTCGGATTGAGAAATACAAAGGTATCATTGGACCCCAAGTTTGCAGAATTGCTGGAGCAGAATGCACAAAGAAAGGAAACAATTAGTGACTTGGATGCCTCATCATCAACTAAGAGTTGAGATCAAATTTTAATTCTCCTATTTTTCATCACCTATCCATAAAAAATAGTGCCAAATAGATGCATTAGTTTTGTGTGTCCTTTACTTAAGTTCTATTTATGTAAAACAGTTGGAGATATTTGTAAACCAATCTTGATATTTTTTCAAGATATTCTAGTTTAGAATTTGTAAATACTTCACTCCTTGAAGTATTTTAGTGTGGAATAAAATTGTTGGACTTACTATAGACTTTTTGCTAAACATTGGAGGCTATTGTGTGCTGATTTCGAAGTAGCAGACTGGACAAAGTTTAACTGGCATCATAATTTAGGATCCCTGTGATAAGCTGATGAGTGAAGTACTCCCTTCTTGTCATCGTTTTCTTTTCTAAGCTTCATGAAATTAATTATATGTTTGTTCTATATTAATGTGTAACTAGGAATATTACTACAGGACTAGCCTTTTTCTCCCTTTTTTTTATAACTAAGTTACCATTTAAATGTTTTCTGTTGATTTCCGGTTTTAGGAATTCTTCATTGCTCCTGCTCCCATTTGACCCCTGCCTCCTTCTTCCATTTTCCAGATCAAAGGATCCTTCATTTCTCTTTATCCTGATCATACCATCTCATCAAAAACCTTTTCCCAAATCTCTGAGGATTATCTACCTTGCCCTGAATACATTTGTACCCTTTTGGCCTTGCCTTCTAGTACTGTTATTTAGACTTAGACTCCATAGCCCAATGGACAAGTAGATCTCTCTCTAGTTTAATCCTAAGTGATTTTTACCCACCAAAACCTTTAAAACAAAACCAATTTTTCTATCATAACTAGCCTAAAAACATAAATCAAAACAAAGTTAACCTTTAAAGAGAGAGCCCTCTCTGAACCCTAGGAAGGCTAGATCCTAGAGTTTGAAGTAGGTTTGTGGTTACCTCGGACTATTTCTCTTGAACCTGGAGAAATTACTGAGTGATAATTCCTTTTTATATTAATACCCTTTTAAACCCATTATTATAAGATTTTAGGCCAAAATTGTTATCCACATGCTGAAATAAAATCCCAAATTATACCCCTTTGGTCTAAAACTACCTTTAACTAAATATCCCGCCCCCCTATGGTTATAGACCCTTCAAATGGTCTAAAACTATATAATAAAATAAAAATGTAAATATGACTTTCAGGCATATCTTATGTCTTCAGAAACAATAAACAACCCCCGGGCCTTTGCAATATATTTTCCATTTTTCCCCGCATCACCTTTTTTTTTAGACTAAGGTTTATCGCTCAAGCTTTACATAAGCTAAACCCTTGGTTAACAGACCCTACCTCATGCGCATTTTTTTAACCATACATATGAACTTTGTTTATATATATAATACTACCACTTAAACCCTTTCCAAAATCATGTATTAACCCCGCTTATACATATAGCCATTGTATAAATAAAACTTTGGATAAAATGAAAATACATTAACGTTTTATTATATAACCCATCACCCAACGTATAATAAAGTACCCTGGTCCCACCAACATTTCAACCGCAATTTTCCTTTTAATCACGACCGTTCGCTCCTGTGCTCCAGATCCGATGGCTCTAGTGTCATATCGCGCGCATAAACCAATCGCTCACCCAAACAGAAATCGAGCGCGAAATTGATGGTTTTATCATTTCCGCCTTCAGCGATGTGTCCGTTTTCTATTGGATCGTGTTTGATTGAAAAGAAACCACTTACCACCTGAAATGGACGCGATAACCACCTTATGGTTTCGCTGTTTACACTGAAATCGCTCCTGCCTTTGATGAGACATGAATTTAATGCATTAATGGTGATTAATATCAAATTGTTAAAACATTTGATACACTATTTTTATTGTTTATTCACACATTTGAACTGTGAAAAAGCTCCGCCTGACTGTAATTAGCCCTTTCAAGACCCTGTTTACCAATTTTTCATTAAAAACCCGAATTTGACCACTAATTTCTCATTTGAAGACCAGGTAAGCCATTTGATGCACTAGTAAGCTGGACCAAGCTCAAATTCAACCGCAGAAATATTCAAAAGACCTTTCGACAGTCAAAATACCTATAAAAAAGGTATTTTCCCAAATCTAGCCTGCAAATTTCACAATTTAAACCTTCAATTGAACCAATTGAGCTACAATTAGAGAATTCATACATCTAAGTGTGTCCAAAACACTCAAAAACAGGGAAAACCCTTGCAAAATTTCTCTAGAATTATCTTATTCATAAAAGCTTCATTAAAAGCCAAATCCTCGGTCTAAAACCCCTGAAGATCAATTCCACTGTTCGAAAAGGTTTTAAAACCTATAGAATACCTAAAAAGTCTCTTTTGCAGTCCTAGTCATTCAGAAAGCCTGTGTTTTCTGTCTTAAACCTATTGCATGTGTCCCAGATTCCTAATTGAGCACTAAAGCACCCACTGTCATCATCTTTGCCTATAATATTGCTCAATTACCCTCTATTTCAATAAATCCAACTACTGCAAATTGTTTAATCTTGCTTTAGTTATTTATAAATGACCAAAAAACAAATGACACCTAAATTTGAAGGCTCTAGGCCTGTTAAACCTGGAGGATCCAAACCTCCTAATTCTAAAGCAGCAAAAGCCCCAAAATCCACTCTTGCACTCACTACAAAAACTACTGTGTCTGTCAATCCCCTTCATCCACCAGTAACTACTAAAGAAATCATCCCCTTGACTAATGTGGATTGTAAAATTGTGGACCAAAATGGTGAAGTTCACAATTGGTGTTATAAAAAATTCCTAGATAAAGATGACATGCCTATTTGGGAAACAAATTTACCCAAATATGTAGTCCCATTAACACACCTTGGTCAAGACCTGATAAGATTGTGTCAAAAGTACTATGTTCCAGACCAAAGAGAAATTGTAAATGTTGATAAGGAGATTCTATTTTCTATCACTGCAGAGTCTATTAATGAAATGTTGCAACTACAGTGTGACCCTAAGGCAGTCCCCTCATCCATTGAAGCATTAACTCAGTTATATTTGGGATTATATTTCCCTAAGAGATTTATGATTTTCCGGAATTTTATGCCTAGTCATGTGGACATTCCAAAACTAAATCCTCCTTACTCCACTTCCAAGTTTCCTGAGGGGTCTAGGCATGTGATTTCAACGTTATCTTTCATACTAGGTTACTTCACAGATGAATTCACTGATGAATCTATCCTTGGCTTTTTATCTACTTTATCTCCTGGTCAGCCTCCTGAAATAATTTTTGACTATGCCAGATTTATAGTTGATTCTATCCATCATCAGCTAACCAAGTTGCCCACTGAAGGGGTATTTAGATACTCTTCCTACTTATTCCACTTGTTTTTGTTTTCACAAGCTTATCATTTTCCAATAACATTGCAAAAAATGGATGTAGAAAATAAACCTCTATCCATTATCTTTTGGACATCTTTGTTGAGAAAAGAAGAAAATGAGTTCAGTTATTCAGACTTTTCAGATTTGTTCATCCAGCCAGCTATGAGTTTACTGTATAAAGCAAATCAGCCTAGGATAAGTGAGGACATCAAAAGAATCTTTCAGTTATCAGAACAGTGCAAAATGGGAGATTGGTTTTTATATGAGAATCACACAGAATTACGAATTTTTGGATCTAATCTCCTGCCTTATAAATTGCCCAAGTATTTGACTATCAGAGTCTTTGCATTAGAATATTTAAGGAAAGTGTTGAATTATGATGCCGTTAACTTCATGGCTTCCAAAAAGAAGACCCAGTTCAAGTTGAAAAAACAGATTGGTCCTTTCATTGTAAATAACAAAGAAGTTGATAAAGAGATAGACAAAAGATTGTTAGAGCTAAAATTTCAAAAACAATTCCCTTGGAATTATGACCCTCAAGGTCTTCTCAACAGTATAAGGGTTAAATGTAAGCTATCTCCTTTCATACATGAACCCAAGCCCGATATTGAGAAATTTGTAAATCAGACAGAATGGGTAGAAAACACATTGATAGATATAGTCATCAATGCAGAGCCAACACAAAAGATGGATACCACACTTGCCATGATAGCTTCAAAACAGCCAAAATATTCAAATAAAAGAAGCATAGATGAGGGAGCCTACATAGCAGATACTACTAAATAGACTAAATTCAAGCTCATCTACAACAAAAGGCCCAAGCTCACTACTATTGAAAAAGAAAAAGTCATTAATGTTGAGGATACAAATGAGCCTGAGGTAAACAATGATGAGGCTACATTAATAATAAAAGAGAATCTTGCAGACATATAAACAGAATCAAACAACAGGTGAACAAGATACTCAAATGATTGAAAGGCAGAAAAACATGGAGCCTCTTCCTCACACACAGTGGAGGAAAAATACTTAGACATCAAAGAAAGATATAAGCAAATCAAACAAAAGAATGAAGAGATTAAAAGTGAGATTTATTCTCAATTCTTAAAGCAGAAGCCAGGGAATCAGAATAGGTTACTTACAGCATTTGACTATTCCTCAAATAAAATGATCATGTCATATCTGCAACCAACTACTTCAACACCTAAGACAGTGGCAGACTACAAAAAGGTTGAGTTTGAAGTAGATACTAAAAATGTGCATGAATTGGATCAAATAGAATTCCACAGACATAGCTATGAGATGCTATATTCAACTGTGATAACAAAGGCTATGAGTGCCACTAAGTTGCAGAATACCATTGTCAACATGCAAGACCAAATGAAACTTGACAAAGGCTCTTTATATGCCAAGGATAAAAGCCTTAGAAGACTTAGTTTTGTAGGTGGGAGTTGATCCTTCAGATGTTCCAACAGCAGAAATATTGATTAAAAAGAAAAATGAGGACATTGTAGCTTTGAGGAAACAGTTGAAGCTTCCTCAAAGTGAGCGCCCTCAAACTAAAGAAATTCTTCAAGAACAGACTGAGAAAGAAGACATGATGCATTTAGTTCTCAATCTAACTTCTCAAATAAAAGAAATGGAAACACAATTAGATCAATTAGTAAAGGAAAAAGAAACAATGAAAGAAACTAATGTTCCAGTGGTCCCTATAGTTATGCCTATAATCACTACAGTTGTGGCATCCACTTTCGGAGAAAAATTGGCACGAAAAGAGTTATTGGTAACTGCAGTGCCAGTACAATCAGCCACAACATCAGCAACCGATTCTTCAACCACACAGGTACAGCATACAAATGATGCAGGGCAGATAGTAAAAGCTATGGAGGAATTATCACTGAAAAACAATAAAAGTAAGAGTTTGAAAAAGATGATTCAGAATATGGAAGTTTGTAACAAAGCAACATTAATCAATGCTAACAGTTATGAGAAAAGGGCCAAAATACTTGAAGAGAAAATCAAATTCCTTCAAAAAGACTTGAGTTTCACTGCACAAATTTATTATATAAGAAACTACCTATGGACCAATATAATTGAGGCTATACATCTTCAGTGGCCATCAATCCAGATCATATATGAACAAAGAGACCTACTTCTAGCAGCTCAAGTGGAAATCCAAAAGACAACAGAAGAATTATCAGATAAACCAACACAAGCATTAAAGCTAATCACTTCCTTGAACGGTAAAAATAGAAGAGAGCTAGAAGAATTAAAGATACAGGATAGGACAGAGACTATTTTGCAGATCAAGAAGGTTCTGACAAAAAAAAAAATATGATGAACAATTTGAAGGAAAAATGTGATGCCATGAATATTTTTATAACCAATTTTTTAGCAAAATACACTATGCTGAGACAAACTGGTCTTCCGGATATTCATGTCTACAATGAAAAACTAATGGCCCAAAAATATTATGATGAGAAGATATGGGACCATGCTAAAGAACAGATCAACAAGCCACTACCACAGTGCTCTTCCACAGGAAAGGTCATTCTTCAATATATTGAAGACTTGTTTTTTCTTCAAAATGAGATTCAACATCTGTTTGTTTTTAAGCCTAATTTTTCCAAATACACAGATGCTGATGAAAACTTGAGGAAACTCAAAAGTGTAAAAATACCAAATGCAGAACAATGGCAAGCTTTTACAGATTTAATGTAGCAGTGAAAGGGTGGAAAAGTGAAGAAAACTACTTTAGAAACAGTCAACTGATTTTTTTTACTACTGGCAATTTTCTTTTACAGTAGTAAAAGAGTAAATAAACAGAGTCAAAGTGTATCAGGATGAAATTACAGTGTGAAAGTGTATCAGAAGGAAGAGTGTCATTCAAAACAACTCTAATAAAGATATTTTCCAATTTTCCAACAAGCAGGACAGCTAGCTAGTAAAGGCTCCTTGATTAGTTTAAGTTGTTCTATATTTTTTGGATAAGAGGACAACTTGCTAAACTGTTAAGCAATTGTCCCTCTTTATATGTAAAGATATTTTATATTTCCTAGAATTATTCCTAGATCTCTCTAGGATATTTGTAAAAAATATTTTGTATAAATACTTCAGCCTTTGAAGTGTTTAGGGTGGAATAAAATTGCTAAGATTACTATAGACTTTTTGATGATACATTGGAGGCTTACATGTGTTGATTTCGAAGTAGTAGACTAGACAAAGCTAATTGGGCATAATAATTCAAGATTCTTGTGATAAGTTAAAGAGTAAAGTACATCTTTTCTTGTCATTATTTCATTTATGAGTTCCATGCAATTTCATTATGTGTTTGATCTATCTTAATGAGTAACTAGGAATATTACTTCAAGATTAGCTTATTACTCCCTGTTTTAACTAAGTTACCATTTAAATGTTTTCTTCTAATTTCCGATGTTAGGAATCCTTCATTGCTCCTACTCCCGTTTGACCCCTGCCTCCTTCCTCCATTGCCTAGATCAAAGGATCCTTCATTTCCCTTTATCCCGACTATACCATTTCATCAAAAAACCTTTTACCCAAAAATCTGAGGGTTATCTATCTTGCCCTAAATAAATTTGCACCCTTTTGGCCTTGCCTTCTAGTACTGCTATCTAGACTTAGACTCCATAGCCCAATGGACTAGTAGATCACTCTCTAGTTTAATCCAAAGTGATTTTTACCCACCAAACATCTTAAAACAAAACCAAATTTTTCTATCATAACTAGCCTAAAACATAAATCAAAAACAAATATAAATCTTAAAGAGAGAGCCCTCTCTGAATTCTAGGAAGACTAGATCGCAGAATTCGAAGTAGGTTTGTGGTTACCCCTAGTTTTTCTTGAGAAATTACTAGGGTGATAATGTATTGGCGACCATACTGGGGAACTAACCAATCTCTAGTTTTAAATTTAGTCTTAAAGGAAGATCTTACATTTATATTTTTACTTTAAGATTATTTTTAAAGGTTGTGGGTATTCATAAATAGTCATTCTGGCTTCTAGGAAAATCTACTATACCAAGTCTAACCCGGATCCTAAGCCTGCAGTTATAGTAGATAACCTAGAGCAAATTGGAAAAAAGAAAAAACAAATTGTCAATTTAGAAACTGAAGTACCATTAATAAAATATAATTATTTACCCAAAGAATTAGTGAGATTATCTAATATTGATTTTTATTTCAAGTTTGAACAATCATTGTTTAAAAATAAATTTGAAACTAATTTAAAAGATACTGCAATAGATCTTGTTTTTACTTCATTTTTTAATACAAAACAGAATATTATTTCAGCAAAAATAAAATCAGATAAATCTGAATCTCAAAATCAAATAGAAAGGATTAATGTTACATTGATTAAAGATATTGATGAAGCTATTAAATTAGCCCATTTATTATCCCACATTAAGCCTCCAGTTTCTCAATTGCACACAACAATAATTCCAGCAGCAGATTCAACTCTGTATGCTATCACCTCATTTGTAGATTCCACTGCAAGTTCATCCACTGAAAAATTTAGTCCTAATTTTCCTTTGCAGCCTAGGATATTATTCCCCTCATCCACTCAATCCACTGCATCCACTAGTTTTTTAAGCACTACATCCTTATTTCCAAGTAGTTCCATATATATACCAGCCTCTTTTCCAAGCTCTTCAAGTACAGCTTTCAACACATCATCTACTATATCCAGCACTACTCCTATCATTATTGTTATACCTCCCAGTTCAACAAAAATTCAAGCCATGGCTGCTAGGTATGCTCCCCTTGTCTTACCCCAAAACCTCCATGATATGCCCCAAGATTACCAGAAAAATATACCACTATTTGATGGCCTGTCACAATATACTGCTCAACAACATGTCACAAAAATGACAGAATACTGTGAGATCTATGAAATAAATGAGTCTTATGTTCAAATGAGGTTATTTTCTCAAATTTTAACAGGAGAAGTTAAGAAATGGTTTAAAAATTTAGTTGCTGGTAGTATAGCTAATTTTGCTGCATTTCATAGAGAATTTTTAAATAAATGGGAAAATAAAAAGAACCCCCTGCAAAATTTATCTGAGTTTGATGATTTAAAAAGATCTCCTAATGAGTCTATTCAGGATTACTGCACTAGATATAATAGTGTCTATAATTCCATTCCTGCAGATCTTAAACCTACACCCTACTCTGTACTTCTTAAATTCCCTGACAGATTTGATCCAAATATAGCTTATCAACTAAGAGAAAGGGATGTTGAAACATTAGAACAAATGCAATTAGATGTTGTTAGTGTAGAAATTAATATTCTAGCTAAAAAATCCAGACTTAGGAATGAAAGGAGAGTCACAATCAAAGAAGAAACATCAAATTCAGATGCTAAACTAGATTTATTTGCTAAAACTTTAGAAAGGGTGGTTGATAGATTAGAAAATATTGAGAGAAAACCACAATGGCATAACCAACTACAAATCAAAAATCCCAACTTCAGAAAAAATAATAACCCTAGAAAAGATAAAGAAGTTGCTCCGGATCAAAACATTAGGCCCCCATTTCAAGAGAACTATGCTAAGAATTCTCATAATAATGATGAAGATGAGGATAACATCAATCTGATAATGGGGATAGATGAAGAAAACACTATTTTCCTCACTCGAGAGGATCAAGAAATTTTTGAGCTTCAACAATTCAAAGTAGAATCTAGTGAATCCTTTGATTTTAAACAAGGTTATGACTTCACTATTAATGAAATTACAATCAGTATAACCTTAGAAACAGAAAATTAAATGAAACTTCTACAAAAAACACTTCTCAAAATCAAACTAAAGAGAATGTAGAAGCACCAAAAACAAAGATTTTACAAATTCTCCCAAGGGAAAACAAGCAAAATTCTAATCCTCCTAGTCCCAAAAAATTGCCAAGTCCAAAAATTGTTGACATCACTGAAGAAGTGGCCCAATCCTCCAATAGGGCCCAAAAGGCCAACACTACCAAAGCCCCTAATTCAGTAAAATCAGCAATTCTTGATCCTATGAAGAATCCTATTGATTCTAAATCAGCAAATCCAAAAATTATTAATACCAAAGCTTCTGCTGAAAGTTCAAAATCTGAAAAAACTTCTGCTGCCCCTGAATCTGTCCCTGAAAAGAGAACTAAAGACAGCAAAAGTCAAGAAAATCAGATAGAAAACAAAAGAACAACTCAAGATAAAAGTACATCTTCTGAAATTCATGAAAAACCCACTCAGATAACTGTTACAAAATATGAACTAATTCAGATTAGTAAGTCTCAATCATCATTTAATATTCAAACTGAGATAGCAAAAATAAAGATACCAATTCCTTTAACATAATTGGTAAAAAATGACTTGCATAGACCAACAATTACTAAAACTTGGAATATGAATGATGGTGAAGATTATATTAATTTAAATGATGATCAAACAAAATTGATATTTGGCCCTGATGTAAATGGTAAGCATTCAGATGGAATAGTTCCTCCTTTCTATATTAATATTACTATTCACGATCAGATTTTACACAATGCAATGTTAGATTCAGGAGCTTCCCACAATTTAATGCCAAAAGCTATTATGGAAACTCTAAATCTAGAAATAACCAGGCCTTATAAAGACTTATTTTCTTTTGATTCCAGCAAATTCAAGTGCATAGGATTAATCAAAGATTTATGTGTAAATTTGGTTCAGTACCTTGGTAAGAGCATGGTTATGGATATTGTAGTAGCTGACATCCCACCAAAATATGGTATGTTTATTTCTCGCTCATGGGGAGCAAAGTTGCAGGGATCACTACAATTAGACATGAGCTATGCTACTATATCAGTATTTGGACAGCCCAAGAAACTTTATAGGGAAACTTTAATGAAATTCATGGTCAGTAGTGTAGAAAGGTCCATAAATTACCCCATTTATTCAACACCAACTGACCTTGATTCCTTCATTTTATGTAACTCTGGTAACAATGAAATCCAGACAGAACTAATTGACATAAAGCCAAAACCAAATAATTACAATATTTTTCATGAAGCTCTTTGGCACTTAGATTTTGATGGCTCGGTGAACAAAACAGGAGCAGGAGCTAGAATATGGATCATAAACATTGAGACAGGTCATTCAGAAGGACATGCCTTTAGACTCAACTTCAAATGTACTAATAACATGGCAGAGTATGAGGCACTTATCTTAGGCCTCCAAATCATCAGAAAATTAGGAGGTAAAAGAATTTTAATTATGGGGGATTCGGAATTTATCATTAAGCAAGTAAATGGAGATTATTCTGTTCAGAATCCTAGATTAGCTAGATATAGAGATGCAGTAATTGATTTATGTGAAGATTTATTAGAATGTAAGTTTGCTAATATACCTAGAAAACAAAACATTCAAGCTCACTGCCTAGCAACCTTTTCTAGCACATGTAACTTACCTTTTCAACCTACACATAGGTATACTGCTGAAGTTAAATATAGACCCATTGTCCCTGAAAATGTCAAATACTGGAAAATTTTCTCTAAAGATGAACAGATTTACCATTTTCTTAATAATGAGGAAGAATTTCAGAATTGTAATATAGATTCAGATTGTAATATAGATTCAAATTTTAATGATGAAATAGATAACATAGATGTACATAAATTTAACAAACCCACTGTATTTACTCAATCTGACATAGATAACTTAGAGAAAGTAGATATAGACGAAGCTATTGAAGAATAAATTGACATGTTATATTTAAAAGATAATTTTTTACCTAAAGGTTTAACTCCTTTGGAGGACCTTTTTTATTCCAATAATGTGCCTAAAAATCCAAAAATGGAACCAGTCAAGTCTGACATTGAAGAACTTAACATTGGGACAGAATTGAAACAAAAAATGATCAAATTATCAAAATCTTTACCCTCTCAAGAAAAATAAAAATAGATTGAAATTTTAAAGGAGTATCAAGATGTGTTTGCATGTAGTTATGAAGATCTAAAAGCCTATAATACAAACATAATTCAACACAAGATTCCTATAAAATATGATCAGAAACCATTTAAACAAAAATTGAGAAGGATTAATCCTATCTTATTACCTTTGATAGAAAAGGAGGTTAAACGCATGTATGATGCCCAAATCATTGCCCCAATCAGATATTCTGATTGGGTATCAAACTTAGTACCTAACAAGAAGAAAACAGGTGAAATTAGATTATGTGTAGATTTTAGAAATCTCAATAAAGTATCATTGAAGGATAATTACCCTTTACCCAAGATGGATCATATTTTACAAAGGGTTTTTGGTACTTCCAAGATATCTTTATTGGATGGTTTTTCAGGATATAACCAAATACTTGTCCAAAAGGAAGACCAACCCAAAATAGTTTTTACCACTCCATGGGGCACTTTCATGTATGTGAAAATGCTTTTTGTTTGATGAATGTTGGAGCTAATTTTCAGAGGGCTATGGACATAGCCTTTGCTAAGGAAATACATGAATTCTTGGTTATTTATTTAGATGATATTATTGTCTTTTCTAAGTCAAATAATGAACACTTGGATCATTTGAGACAAGTTTTTATTAAATGTAGAAAATTTGGTATATCTTTAAATCCGAAAAAACTCTTTTTGGACTAGAGGAAGGAAAATTACTAGGACACATAATTTCAAAGGAAGGTATTAGGATAGATCCTACAAGAATAGAGGCCATTCTAAACATTCATCCACCTAGAAATATCAAAGAGTTATAAGCATTTTTACGTAAAATCAATTTTTTTAAGAAGATTTATTTCTAACTTGGCAGAAATCATTAGAGAACTAAATAACATGATTAAAAAAGACTCTGTTTTAAAATGGACAGTTGAAGCAAAACAATCATTCGAATCCATTAAATATGCTTTAAAAAAACACCAGTCCTAATCAGTCCAGACTTCAAGAAAGATTTTATAATATTTTCATTTGCCTCAGAACATACCATAGTTGTAGTTCTACTGCAGAAAAATGACCAAGGCTTTGAACAGCCTATAGAATTTTTCAGTAAAACCCTTAGAGATGCACCTTTGAAATATAACATAATGGAAAAACAAGCTTTAGCCTTGGTTAAATCCATAAAATATTTTAGAGTGTACATTCTTTACTCCCACATTATTGCCTATGTCCCTAATTATGTAGTCAAAGATATTCTAACACAGGATGGGCCAGATGGAAGAAGAGGAAACTCGATTGCCACTATCCTTGAATATTACATAGAGATTAGACCAACCAAGCTCATAAAAGGACAAGGTTTAGCCAGATTGATGGCTGAATCCAATTGTAATGCTTTAGATATAAATTTTATTGCTCAGGTTGATAACCAGGAAGAGATGGTGACTCCACTGGGAAAGACTAACCTTTTCTTCAAAAATATTTTACAGGTTCAGATCTGATCTATGATGGTGGATAGTTATCAGAAATACAAAGGTTAAAATCATCCACCTGGCGACTCCACATCAATTTCATAATCAAGACTCCAGTGGAGGAATGAACCTGAAAGAACAACATGGAAATATCAGGCTTTCAACTTCAATCTTAATCCAGGACATTATGTTCTTTCTCATTAAGAAAGTTTTTCAATATATATTGTATTTTATATAAGGATCTAACTTGGTCGTATAGATACAGTGGCCTTTCTTTATGACTAATTTACAAGATGACCCAAGAATAAAACGCAGGTATGCTCCCATGAGCAGAGATCACATACCTGGATTTCCACACAAACTACCAAAGGTAAATTGGTATAAAAATATGCCCATGTTTCAAGATGAGAATATTGATGATCCTTTGTTACATCTCATTAAATTTCAAATACACTCATGGAGATTGAAGGGTGATTGGCATGAGAATTGCCTCATGAAGCTTTTCATGGCAACCTTAGAAGGACCAGCAAGGGAATGGTATGAAGCTCTTAAACCTGCTAGTTTATTTTCTTTAAAATATTTTCACAAGGTATTTTATGAGAATTACAAAGAAGATTTTCCATCTTTATCATTAGCTGAAAATTGTTGTGATCAAGCTAAAGATATTATACATTACCTTAAAAATATTTATGAATATTTCAGAAATTGGCATCCTAAAGATTTATTAGAAGAAGTCTAGAACTTTCATTCTCAAGTTAAATGTCATAATAATCAAGAGGAGTTAAACAAAGATGAATCAAGATCCACAAAGCCCCTCTATAGTAACAAATGATGTTTCATATAATTTTTTGAATGAAGTTAAAGAAAATATTCAACCTTATGATCAATTTTTACATAAGAGAAAAAAAAATTGTTATTCAAATATGGGAATTCAGATATTCCCACCCCCCCTCACCGAAGAAGAAATCAATTTGCTTCTAAACATGAAACCATCCTCAAAATATTTACATAATGAAGAAATTGTTTCTAGTTATTCTAATTTTTATGAATGTACTAAAGTTTTTATCCATGAAGAGACAGAAGATCGGGTTGATGCTCATGTTGTTCTACCTTCCCAAAAAGATCCATTGCTTGATAGCACTCCTATTGAGCAAAATGATGACTTTCAAATAGAATGCAACCAATCTAATCAAGATATATCAGGATTACTGGAAAAACAATCTTTTGATCTAATGTATGTAATTGATGACATTCCTTCTTCTGAAGATCTGCCTAGGTATGATCAGTTTGATGATAATTATGTTCTCCAAATTCAAGCTAACTTCACAGAGCAATCACTAACTAGTTTGTGGGATGAGTTATTTGAATTTCAGCTTGATAAAGATTTTCTAGCAGCTGTCTTTCTTGTTTTGAAATCAAGAAAATATTCTCCGCAACTTAAAATATATGTTCTTGAGATAGTTTCTAAAAAATATGAAAATGAAATTAAACTTTTGCATTCTCAAATTCAGTCATATAATTTCCGAGATCCTAAAATATTCTTGGAAAATCTTCCTTCTCCAAAGCAAGAGGAAATTGTACTACCTTTTGCCTTGCAGTTTGAGGATGATTATTATTTCAAGTACAAGACTAAAGAAATAGTTTCAGGGATTAATATTCAGAATACAACTGAGCAACTATTCATTGAAGGCCTAGAAGCACAAATCATACATTATGCTTTTGATGATCCTATAGAAAATTATATGGAGACTATTTTTAGCTCAAGTCTGCAAACATGTTTTATCAATGAGGATCAAATATATCAGCAATTTCCATTTCACATCATATCATTGATTATGGATACACATGATCAAGTTTGATGACAAGCAGACAAGTTATCCATTCATTTCTACAGCTACTTGACTGGCTTGATTGGAATTTTTGTATTACTTGATTCAACAAAATTAACAGTAGATTAGACTAGGTAGATGAATGCAAATAAGCTCAAAGCTCTGAGCATTTTTTTCAGTATTCATTTTTCAACTAGCTTTGAAATAATTCATTAAGAATTAAAGCCAAGGAGAAGGTCCTAAATATATTTAAGATCTATCAGTCTGGTTTGAGAATTTCAGTATGTTCTTTTAGTTTCAGATCATATTTCAGTTTGCAGAAAAATGACTAAATTCATTTCAAGAGTTTCAGTCACAGATATTTTATAATAAAGAAAATGCATGTTTGGGATTGGCTCAAAGGATCAGGTTACTAGTCAACGGTGTTCTTGACATCTCACAAGGAGATGCCATCCCCATGTGAAGCTGTTGTTAGGGTCTTATAAATATAGGATTCATAATTTGGAATTGACTTATGATAGTCTTGTAAAATATGTACATACCTTGCTTTCTGCAAGTTATTTTCCCACATTTTGTAAAAAAATAAAAAAATCAAAAAGAGGTTAAAAATCCTAAAAGAAAGATCAAAGGACTTAGAAAAAATATAGACTCCAAAAGAAAAAGAAATAAAACATGAAAGTGTGCAAGTCCAAATGCCACTACTTTTTACTTTTTGCTGATGATTATGGCAGAGTGTCAATAAATGCCATAACCCATGATGAGTTAAACTGTGTAAACTTGACTTGTCTGTTTTCAATTTTCATGTTTTAGATAATGAATAAATATTAATCAGACAGTTTAATCCTGACTAATCAGTAGATAGGTAAAGAATAAAGAGGAGTTCATCAGTTTAATCTAATCCCTCGGATGATATAAGGTAGATTTAGATAGTTTTTATGCTTTTCAAAAGAATAAAATGTTTCAAGGAAGCAAGCTCAAGTGCACCTGAAAAAAGGAAGAAAAAATGTTAGATTAAAGTTTGGTAGGTAGAAAGAAGTGGGAAGAAGCATGTAAATATTTATCACCAGGCAAAAATCACTAATTTCCCCTCCCCTATAGTTATTCTGCATTCTAGACTTCCCGTTAAAGAGGCTAAGAGCATTTCTCTAACTTCTGTTGGGACCAGACCCAAGGCTCAATGACTGCTAGTTAAAAGTGTTGAATTCCTATATTAATCCCCAATTATCATTATTTACCCTTCATTCACCCATCACAACTCAAAAACACATAATATCCCTTCTGATTGACTTCCTCCATTTCAAAAAGCATACAAACCCTCAATAAACATCTTATCCTAAGTAAAAGTGGTGAAATCATCAAATGATAAACTTTTCTTTAAGGTTTTCACTTTACTTAGTCATATAAGTGTATTTCTTGAGTATTTCATTTTCCTTGCCATATTGATTTCTAACTTATTTTTATTAACTCTCTAAAAAGAGACCTTATCCTATTAATATAACTCCTTTTATTTTAATATCCCCTAAAACCCACTATTACAAGATTTTATGCCAAAATTTAATTATCCACATGTCAAAATAAAATCCAAAATATACCCCCTTTGGCATAAAACTAACAATATGAAAATATCCCGCCCCCTATGGTTTTAGGCCTTTAATAGACTAAAACTATATAATAAAAACAAAAATACAAAGAAGCTTTCGGAAGAATGACATGTATTTGAAAAATAAAACTACTGTCGAGCTTATCATAAAGTTTAATTTAAACTAAACTTTATTCCCCCAAAACCTTTGTAAATACATTGTTTCTATCCCTGCATTAACCCAAGGTTTATTGCAAATGAACTAAAGATTTATATCATAATTCACATTGATTATTTCCAACTATGTAATATCCTCACGCTATACATAGCCTAACCCATGGTTAAATCTTCATATTCCGCCTCACACACCCATATCCTACATCTAAACCTTTGTTATAACTATATGACATTCCATAACCTGCATTACCCTTTTGTAATGAAACTTTGGTTATAAATCATATTATATAAAGTTTTATTACATTATTAATCCATTCCAGCGCTTATTATTTGAGTTTTCCCGGTCCCACCCAACCTTTCAACCGCAGCTTTCAAATCAATCTCAGCCCTTCGCTCTTTCTCTGATGATCCAATGGTTCTAGACTTGATTCGCGCTCACAAATCAATCGACGGCCCGCCGCCCAAACGGACACGAAATGGGTGGTTTTCCCATTTCATCCCTCGGCGACGTGGTGAAATCTGATTGCATCGTGTTCGTTTTGTTTAATACAACTTACAACCCAAATCTAACGCGAAACCCACCAATGGTTTTCACATTCGAAAACAAAACCATTCCCGCCTGTTTGATAGGACCTGCATTTATTATAAGTAATGGAGGTTTATATCCAAATTTTACACCTTTGTTACATTATTTCTCACTGCTATTCTTGCACCCGACTATTAAAAGAGCTTCGCCTAGCCCTTTTAAGCTTCCTAAGCCTTGTTTTAAACCACTGTTAGACGATTTCGTGCCTTAAACTCATATTTCACTCCAAATTCCTTATTTGAAAACTAAAGAAGACCTTCTCGACTCCAGCAATTTGAACCAGAGATCAAATTCAACCACAGAAGTTGCTAGAAACCCTCCCGACTTTCAAAATACCTACAGTTAAGGTATTTTTTGACATTCCAACCTGCAAATTCACAGTTTAAGCCTTCAGCTGAACTAATTAAACTTAAAATAAAGAAATTTTCCACATAATTTGCCCAGAAAGTACCAAAAGGAGGACAAACCCTCGCAAAATTTCCCCAGAAATTGTTTTTTTCAGAAAAAACCTCTTTTTGAAGCCCAATTCCTCACTTTAAAACATCTGAAAGTCAATTTAAGGAGTAGGAAAGATTTTAAAGCCTACATATTTCTTAAAAAAATCCTTTTTTACAGTCTAAACCATTCAAGAAACCCTTGTTTCCTGTCTTAGCCCAGTTTTCATTTCTCAAAAGCCTAAATTGAGCAAAGATATCACTTGAAATTATCCTTGGCCTAAATTGCTCGGTTACCCCTCTATTTAAAGTAAATTACTTCTGTAAACCATTTAATCTTACAGAAGAAGCCAAAATGCCTAAAAAACAGAGTTAAACCTCCACAGACAGATCTCATTCCACGGGTCTTTCAAAAAACCTTCAATCACCTCCCTACAGACCTGGATTTCATTAACAAATTGTTTGATTTTTGCAGGTTGTTATCAGAATATGGATTTGGACCAACAGTTTCAATACTAGTTGACAAAATTGTTTGCTCCAAATTCTCAGATTTTAATTCAAAAGCTTCATTCAACAAACAGTTTGTATACAAAGAAATAATAAAATCAAGTCAAAGAGAGATCAAAATGATGAAATGTGCACAGTGAATGGTAAAAGTAAAATCAGAATTCACAATGACAGTGAAACATAATAGTCAAAGAACATCATAGTTAAAGTGTATCAGGTAATAGTGAAAGTGAAAGTTAAAACAAAGTTACAGAGCAGTCAAGGTGAAACAGTAAAAGTAAAAAAAAAGGCAGTAATGGTTAACAGAGATGAAAACACTTTCTCCAACAATGAAATTTATCCAAAGTGAAAGTTAAAATGGTTAAAAGAACAAAAAGGTTAAAAGATGAAAACAAAGCAAGAAGGAACATTTTTGCAGAAATTTCCTGTTTAATTCATTGTTTTGCAGAAACTATTGTGACCAATCCAAGATGAATTTTGCAAACCTGAAGGAGGCTTATGTTATTAAGGTGTCCAACTACAAAAACCTCTCACACTTTTCTAACAGCCATTATGGGTTGGGAAATATTAAACAATATTGGAAAGCACTTTTTGCAGAAAATTCCTATTAAGTCATCAGTTTGCAGAGAAAATTGTGGCCAATCAGAAATACATCTTACCAAACTGAAGGAATTTTTTTGTTTGTAAGAGACACATATACAAAAACCTATCTCACTTTGTGCACAGGTATTACATAATGAGATATAAATGTGCATCTTTACATCCTATTTTTCAGACTCTATAAAACTCTTTTTTACACATCTTTTTGCAGAGCCTATTGTGAACATCTGGAGCATAAATTTAGGAAACTGAGAGAGGTTTATCTCACAAACATATTCATCTACAAAAAAATCTTTAACTTTTTACATATCTATTTCTTATTGATAAATAAAAAGGTATCATTGGACCCCAAGTTTGCAGAATTGCTGGAGCAGAATGCACAAAGAAAGGAAACAATTAGTGACTTGGATGCCTCATCACCAACTAAGAGTTGAGATCAAATTCGAATTATCCTCTTTGTCATCACCTATCCATAAAAAATAGTGTCAAATAGATGCATTATTTTTTAGTGTCCTTTACTTAAGTTCTATTTATGTAAAATAATTGGAGATATTTGTAAACCAATCTTGATATTTTTTCAAGATATTCTAGTTTAGAATTTGTATAAATACTTCATGCTTTGAATTATTTTAGTGTGGAATAAAAATTTTGGAATTACTATAGAATTTTTGCTGAACCTTGGAGGCTATTGTGTGTTGATTTCGAAGTAGCAGACTGGACAAAGTTGAGTTGGCATCATAATTCAGGATCCCTGTGATAAGCTAATGAGTGAAGTACTCCCTTCTTGTCATTGTTTTCTTTTCTGAGTTTCATGAGATTCATTATATGTTTGTTCTATCTTAATGTGTAACTAGGAATATTACTATAGGACTAGCCTTTTGCTCCCTGTTTTTAACTAAGTTACCATTTAAATGTTTTCTGTTGATTTCCGGTTTTAGGAATTCTTCATTGCTCCTAATCCCGTTTGACCCCTACCTCCTTCTTCCATTTTCCAGATCAAAGGATCCTTCGTTGCCCTTTATCCCAATCATACCATCTCATCAAAAATATTTCCCCAAATCTCCGAGGGTTATCTACCTTGCCCTGAATACATTTGTACCCTTTTGGCCTTGCCTTCTAGTACTATTATTTAGACTTAGACTCCATATCCCAATGGACAAGTAGATCTCTCTCTAGTTTAATCCTAAGTGATTTTTACCCACCAAAACCTTTAAAACAAAACCAATTGTTCTATCATAACTAGCCTAAAAACATAAATCAAAACAAAGTTAAACTTTAAAGAGAGAGCGCTCTCTGAACCCTAGGAAGGCTAGATCCTAGAGTTTGAAGTAGGTTTGTGGTTACCTCGGACTATTTCTCTTGAACCTGGAGAAATTACTGAGTGATAACAGTATGATTAATGGATGGTGAGGATCATTGATTCCTTAAGAGTATTGGATGATAACTAGAGTTAAAGATTCTAAAGCTTTAAAATAGTCTTTACTTTTTTAAATAAAACCTTTCTCGACTGATAAAACGATCAAATATTTTATAAAGATTGAGGTTAAAAGAACTTACAACTTCCATGGATAAAGATTTCCAAGTTTTATGATAATTATCCAATTTTCAATTTAGTAATAATTTCCACAAAAAATTCTACTTTAAAAAGAAAAAATATCATAGAATGATTAGAGATATTTACAATAAACCAAAAGCATGTTACTTAACATTATTTTTCCTAAAAGACATACATATGTATATGTGAATATTTATATATTTACAACAAAACAAATGTTCTTTTATGAAAATATATTTTTGAGAATTAGCCCATTAACAGGAAGAGAATCTCTCTTTCATTGTAAATCTTGCAGAATAAAAGTTGATGGGCCTAATTTCTCAACAATTTGAAATGGTCCAAGCCACAATTTTTGAAATTTGGTATGCTTTTCTTTTTATTCATGTGCCTTGACCCACCTGAGGACTAGATCTCCAACTTGAAAGTATTTTTTATCGACCGAGCTTGCATCAAAGGAATATTTTACTATTTTTCGATGGTGATCATGTGTTTTCTTGGCTTTTTCCCTTTCTTCCTCTAATTCAAGTACTTGAGAGATCCTTAATTGTAAATAAGAATAAGGTTTTTCTTAGATGAATTGGACTAGGGCTAATGAGGGAAGGGATATGTTAGGAGGAAGGATAGCCTCTTTCCCATATACTAAATTAAAGGGGTAAGTACCTATGGAGGCCTTCTTGGTTATTCGATCAACCCATAGAGAAAATATCAAAGTTTTATGCCAATTATTTTGGCTTTGGTCAACATTTCGTTTGATAATCCTAATAGGGTTTTTATTAGTTGACTCTGCTAAACCATTCCCTCTAGGATAGTAATTGACAAAGTATTTAAGTTTAAACCACCTTTTTAAAGAAAACTCAACCATGTTATTTCTTGAAAAGTAAGATGCATTGTAAAACATAAGTTCATTGGGTAAGCCAAACCTAGTGATAATGAATTGAATAATATTGTTAGAAATGGCTACCTTTAGTGGAATTGCATCCACCCACTCGATGAAGTAATTTGTAGCAATAAGGATAAACTTATGTTGCTTGGAAGAGTGAGGAAAAATCTCACCTACTATATCCAAACCCCATTGTTCAAAAGGTTGCTCAATGTTGACTGGTTGAAGAGGCACAGCTGGTTTTCTCTGTCTTCCTGCAACAATCTGACAAATTTTACATTTCCTTACATATGCATGGGTATATTTAAACAGAGATGGCCAATAATATCCAGTATGCAGGATTTTATGAGTGATGGTATCTCCTCCAAAGTTTCCACCAGTTGATCCATCATGTAACTTTTGAAAAACCTTTTGTGCTTCAGATTTTCCTAAGCATCTTAACAAAACATAATCATAATTTTTTTTCTTTCCGAATAACACATTATCAATGATTTCATATTGATTTTCTTTCAATCGTAAAGACCCTTTACTTTTTTAATTTAGTTCAGGTGGAGCATAACCATTCTTTAGGTAAAAAATAAGATCAACATATTAGGATTAAGTATTAGTAAGGCTTACCTCAAATATCTGGATAGTGTTACCAAAATCTTCATAAACTGATATATTAGAAGCTCCAGTAAGGAATCTTCAAAAACCTTGTCCTATGACAATTTTAGCTGGTTTGATCTCTATGTCATATTACTCCAGATTTGTGATCCAATTTTATCTTTTCTCTCCTAACTCTTTTTGAACAAGCAATTGTCTAACTTTTGGGAATGGGGCAATTACTTTGGTGTGAGTTTTCAGAAAAAAGAGACCTGAAATGCTTTATGGATTTGAAAACAGCAAAGGCTTGTTTCTGCACTTCAGAATAATTAAATTCCACGCCCTAAAAATTTGAGCTGGAGAAAGAAATAATTGGTTCTATTTGTTGATCATTTAGTTGTCTTAATACAACAACATAAGATGTTTCATAAGCGAAAGTGTACAAAATAAAATGATCTGAAAAATTAGTGTTAGAAAATTATATATTATGGAGCAATGCAACACATAAAATATGCGAAAAATACAAGCACACAAAAAACACATAAAACCAGAGAGACACAGATATACGTGGTTCACCCAGTTTGGGTTACGTCCACCACGAACAACCAGTCCTTCCTTTCTATTATCCAGCAAAATGAAAAGAAAAAACCTACAGCAGATCAGTTGTAATATCCTTTGTTCTTTCTCACAGTCTCCCTCTCTGTTTCTCGCTCCGAGAATACACACATAATGCACAGCCGCAATACAATGCCCTCATAAAAGCGAGGGGTTACCTTCTAGGGAAAAAAACCCTAATATAAACATAACTTCTACCGTTAGATCATTTTCCTAATGAACAGCCCAGATTGACTAGAAATTACTATACTTTTACAAGGCAATTTTACATATGTTTTTAGCTTCGGGGGCGCTGCCCCCGAAAACCCCCGCCAGGGGGGTCTCCGAAAAGCTCTGTCGCCCCCCCTGGACCCCCCACGGCAGCGATTAATTACGGGTGGCGTTGCCGCCCCTTTGAAGGTACAAGTGTCCAATGTTGTGATACAAAGTAAACAAGATAATCAGGCTCCACACCCAACAATCTCCCACTTGGAGACTAATTGTAGCAACTCCACCACTACTTCATTTGTTGGAAAATGACTCCTCTTTGGACCTGGCTGTTTCTCATCTTCATCATCATCCTTGAAGACCAATTGAAACTGAGCATGTTCTCAGTTTCTCCTTGGTTACAAATTTTGTTAGCATATCTGCAGGATTCTGGCTAGTGTGTATCTTTTCCAGCTTCAACTCTCCATCTTCCAATACTGACCGTATGAAATGGTACTTGAGATGTATGTGTTTAGTCCTGGAATGAAATGTTGAGTTATTTGCAAGATGAATGGCACTTTGGCTATCACTGTATAGCGTGCCCATATCATGCTTCTTACCCAATTCACCCATAAACCTTTGTAACCAAATCATTTCTTTACTAGCCTCTGTAGCAGCAACATACTCTGCTTCTGTTGTTGAAAGTGCAACAACACTTTGGATTTTTGAAACCCAACTGACAGTTGTTCCACCTACAGTAAATACACATCCTGTAGTGCTCCTCCTGTTATCTCTGTCACCTGCCATATCTGCATCAACATATCCCTGTAGAGCAATGTTTGAACCACCAAAGCATAATGCTTGATTTGTGGTACCTCTCAAATATCCGAGAATCCATTTTACTGCCATCCAATGTTCTTTTCCTGGATTATTCATGTACCTGCTTACAACTCCCACTGCATGTGCAATATCAGGCCTTGTGCAAACCATTGCATACATTAAGCTTCCAACTGATGATGCATATGGAACTTTAGACATATAATCCATGTCTTCTTGGGTCTTTGGGCACATCTCCTTACTAAGTTTGAAATGGATAGCAAAAGGTGTACTAACTGGTTTTGCATTCTGCATATTAAATCTTTCAACACTTTCTCTATGTACTCATTCTGATACAGTGTTAATTTGCGATTTTTCCTGTCTCTAGTTATCCTCATACCAAGGATTTTTTTTGCAGCTCCCAAATCCTTCATTGCAAATCAATTTGCCATTTTTTTTAGCACATTTATTTCATGCATGTTAGACCCTGCAAAAAGCATGTCATCTACATACAATAACAATATAATATAGCTGCCATCATTTTTCCTTTTTAGATAAACACAATGATCAGAGTGACATCTAGTATAACCTTGTTCAGACATAAACTTGTCAAATTTTAGATACCATTGCCTTGGAGCCTATTTTAAACCATACAAGCTCTTCTTTAACCTGCACACCAATTTTTCTTTCCCTTTTACCTCATATCCTTCTGGTTGCTGCATGTATATCTCTTCCTCCAAATCTCCATGGAGAAATGTTGTCTTTACATCTAACTGTTCAAGATGTAAATCTTCCGTTGCTACAAGACTTAAAATAGTTCTGATTGAATTCATTTTAACAACAGGAGAAAATATTTCATCAAAATCAATACCTTTCTTCTGTGCAAACCCCTTCACCACAAGTCTAGCTTTGTACCTCTCTTTTCCTCCATCTTCTTCCTTCAGCCTGTAAACCCATTTATTCTGCAATGTAGTTTTACCTGCAGGCAACCTGACTAAGTCCCAAGTCCGGTTATGCATTAAGGAGTCCATCTCTTCTTCCATGGCTAGCTCCCACTTCTTCCTGCTTTCAACCTGCATTTCTTCTTCATAACATTCAGGTTCACCAGAATCAGTCAACAATAAATAATATAATGAAGGAGAGTATCGTTTAGGGGGTCTACTTATCCTGGTAGATCTTCTAACACCACTTTCAGGTGTTTGAGGTGCATGTTGTTGTTGTGGTGGTTGTTGCTACTATGGTTGTTGATTATTATTATTTTCAGGCACCTTTACTTTTTCAGATATCTCATCAAGAACCGCGTATTCCTTGCTTTCTTTTTCCTGTTTCTTTTCCTGCAACCGATTCTTATACAAGACCTTTTCATTGAATATTACATCTCTGCTCCTAATGATTTTGTGATTTTCATAATCATATAAGCGATAACCAAAATCATTAGCACCATATCCAATAAAGGTACATTTCTTTGATTTTGCCTCAAGCTTTGTTATGTTTTCTTTATTAATATGGACAAAGGCCTCACAACCAAAAGGCTTTAAAAAAGAGTAGTTTACCTTTTTACCTGTCCATGCTTCCTCTCGAATACCACCATCCAAGGAACTTGAAGGCCCTCTGTTTATTAGATAAACAGCAGTATCTACAGCATCTGCCCAAAATTGTAAAGGCAATCCTGCATGCAATCTCATGCACCTTGCACGCTCCATGATTGTTCTGTTCATCCTTTCTCACACACCATTTTCTTGTGGTGTTCTTGGAACTGTCTTCTCTCTACGAATTCCATGCTCTGAACAGTACCTATCAAACTCTTTGCTGCAATATTCACCTCCATTGTCTGATCCGAGACACTTCAACTTCTTTCCTGTCTCAATCTCAACCAAAGCTTTCCATTTCTTGAAAGTATCAAATACATCAGATTTATTCTGAATACAATAAATCCATGCTTTTCTAGTTGCATCATCAATAAAAGTAACATAATAACGAGAGCCACCGAGAGATGATACCTGAGCAGGTCCCCATACATCCGTATGCACAAGCTCCAATTTTTCGCTCTTCTTTTCTTTCCCAACTCTGAGAAATCTGACTCTCTTTTGTTTTCCATAAATGCAATTCTCACAGAAATCCAAATCAACATTCTTCAAACCCGGCAACAAATTTCTTGAGTGAAGAATCTTCATTCCCTTCTCACTCATGTGTCCGAGCCTATGATGCCATAATGCTGCATCTGCTCCTTTGGAAGTTAAAGCATTAACAGAGTTAGAAATACCATTGCATAAATACAATGTACCAACATTTTCTCCTTTTGCTATTACCAGGGCTCCTTTGGTGACCTTTCATGTTTTATCTTTGAAATTTGTCACACAACCTTCACCGCCTAACTGCCGTATTGAAATCAGATTTTTCTTCAGATCTGGAACATGCCTTACATCCTTTAGTAGCCATTGGTTTCCATTTTGTTGTTTTACAAGAACTTTACCCATTCCAACAATTTTACAGGGTTTATCATCACCCATACGAACTTGTCCAAAATCTCCTTGAACTTAGTCATGAACATATTTCTTATCAGGTGTGGCATGGAATGAAGCCCCTGAATCTACAACCCAAGAATCAGTAACATTTTCGAAAGAAAGAATCAAAGCGTCTTGTAACACATCACCTGTCACATTTTCTTCATGATTGTTTTCTTGCTGTGTGTCTCCTTCTTTTCCCTTCCGAGATCTACAGTCTTTCTTTAGGTGTCCTTTCTTTCCGCAATTCCAACACACTATCCCCGATCTGGACTTGGATCTGCCTTTCCTTGATTTACTGTGATATCCCGAGCTCTTTCCTCTTTCCATTCTTCTTCCCCTAGACTCTGCACTCAAAGCATTACCTAATGTCTCACCGGAGCTTTTCCGTCGCATTTCCTCGCTAAGGATAGCACCAACAACATCATCAAACTTTAAAGTACTAGATCCAGAGACAGAGTTACTAATGGCCATTACTAAACCATTCCAACTCTCTGGCAATGATCACAAGAATAACAGAGCTCTAACTTCATCATTAAAGTTTACCCCTACAGAACTTAACTGACTGGTAACTGTATTAAATTCATTTAAATGGTCTGCAACAGATCCAACTTCTGACATCTTCATATTAAATATTCGTTTCATAAGAAATACCATGTTTGAGGCCGAGGGTTTTTCATATAGTTTTTCCAACGTCTGCATCAAACCCTCTATTGTTGTTTCCTTCGAAATATTGAAGGCGACTGACGCTGCAAGGCACAAACGTACTGTTTTGAGTGCCTTTCTATCAAGAATGTTCCATTCCGCGTCTGTCATGGCCGCCGGCTTCTTTGTTTTTCCACTCAATGGTAGGTACAGATCTTTCTGATACAAATAATCTTCCATCTGCATCGTCCACAGCGGAAAGTTTTGGTCGTTAAATTTCTTGACCCTAAACTTACCATCGTCCGCCATTGCTCCCACTCGAACCAGGAACCCTTCTTTCCTACGATTTTATCAGCCAAATATACCTTCGGCTCTGATACCAGTTGTTAGAAAATTATATATTATGGAGCAATGAAACACATAAAATATGCGAAAAATACAAGCACACAAAAAACACATAAAACCAGAGAGACACAGATATACGTGGTTCACCCAGTTTGGGCTACGTCCACCCTGAACAGCTAGTCCTTCCTTTCTATTATCCAGCAAAATGAAAAGAAAAAACCTATAGCAGATCAGTTTTAATATCCTCTGTTCTTTCTCACAGTCTCCCTCTCTTTTTCTCGCTCCGAGAATACACACATAATGCACAGCCGCAATACAATGCCCTCATAAAAGCGAGGGGTTGCCTTATAGGGAAAAAAACCCTAATCTAAACATAACTTCTACCGCCAGATCATTTCCCTAATGAATGGCCCAGATTGACTATAAATTACTATACTTTTACAAGCCAATTTTACTTCTGTTTTTAGCTTCGGGGGTGCTGCCCCTGAAAACCCCCGCCAGGGAGGGGCTCCAAAAAGCGCTGCCGCCCCCCCTAGACCCCCCACGGCAGCGATTAATTACGGGCGGCGTTGCTGCCCCTTTGAAGGTACAGGGGTCCAATGTTGTGATACAAAGTAAACAAGATAATCAGGCTCCACACCCAACAATTAGGAGTTGTTAAAGAGGGGGCATCTATAATGGATTTTTTTATTGACTCAAATGCTTCTCTTTCATTATGTCCCCATTTAAAATTTGAGTTTTTCTTGATCATCACTTGTAAAGGCAAAACTATTTGAGAGAAATCAAGAACAAATATCTTAACAAAATTAATATATCCTAGGAAATATTTCATATACTTTTTGTTATGAGGCAAAGAGATTTTGGAGATTGCCTTATTATTATCAGGATCAATACAAATTCCTTCGTTAGAAACAGTAAATCCTAAGAGTTTTCCTTCATTGAGGGAAAAGTATGAATTCTTGGGATTTATTGAGATTCCATATTTTTTGCATCACTCAAAGATATGTTTTAAGTCATGGAAATGATTGCTTCTTTTCTTGGAATATATGGTTATATCATCTAAGTAAATAATAAAAATTTTATTTATCAGACCCCTGAAAGCTATGTCCATAGCTTTTTGGAAGGTTGCTCCTGCATTTATCAATCCAAAAGGAATTTTTTGGTAGGCATAAGTTCCCCATTTAGTTCTAAAAGTAGTTTTAAACCTATCATCCATGTGAACCGGGATTTTGTTATATCCTAAGAAACCATCAAGGAAATACATAAGTTCAAAAATAGCTATTGATTATAGAATTTGTTCCATATGTGGTAGAGGAAATTTTTCCTTTTCACAAGCTTTATTTAAATTCCTAAAGTCAATGCAAATGTGTATGTCACCATTCTTATTCCTGATAGGTACCAAGTTTGAAACCCATTTAGAATTCCTAACTCGAAAAATGATCTTGGCCTTAAGAAGTTTGTTCAAATCACTCTTAATTTGATTCTCTAGATTTGGATGAATTTTCCTCAATTTCTGCTAAATAGGTTTATCATCATTTACCATTGTAATAGTATGCTAAATTATAGAGGTATCATAAGTCTTTAGATCTTCAAAACCCCAAGTGAAATCAAATTTTATATATTTTCAACAAATGAATAAAGGACAATATTTCATGTGTTGAGAGGCCAAGGCCTAAATTTATGTTCTGTGGTTTAAGATATGTCCCAAGGTTTACAAATTCAAACCTCAAAGTTGAAATTTGGATTTTGCAGTTAGTTACCTTCTTGAATCTATCCTTTCAGTCACACGGATCTTCAAGCTTAACCACATACTTAGGTAGGAATTTTCTTCAGTTGATTGATTCCAATGTCTATTATGCTCATCTTTATCAATTATTTGATCATTGTCTGACCCTTAAGATGTTAAAAGCCTTAAAATGTCTTCGTCATAATTAAACACACACCAATTGGTGACATTTTCAGGAATGGATGGGAGAAAAATTAATTCAATTGAAAATCTATCTAGACTATAATCCTCAAGTGGAATGAGTCTGGATGCTATATTAGCCAGCAGGTTAGCACTAGCATTTTGAATTCTTAGGGTAGGAGAAATATTAAATGCTATAAAATGTGAAATAAGAGTTTCAATGAGAGACTGATAATGATTTAAATGACCATAGACACAATGAATGGTGTTTCTTACTGGTTTTACAACAATTTCTGAGTCTCCAAACACTTGATGGTATTTCACACCAAGACCTATTGCTTTGTACAAACCGTGGATGAGTGCTTCATACTCGGCAGTATTATTAGTACATTCAAACTCTATTCTACATGCCAAAATTGTTTTTTCTCCTTCTGGACTTATTAAAATTCATCTTGCTCCTCCACCATCATTAGATTTAGAGCCATCAAAATACAAAGTCCAAAACAAATATTTAACTATTGGTTTATCTACAATATTTAAATATTTGGATAAATTTTTCTATGAAAATTTTTCAATTTGGGAAGTGACAGAATTGATTGAGAAAGTAGATTCTTGCGCATTAAAACTACCCAAAAAGGATTCAAAAAAGTAGTTCCCAAGGATATTATTGGTGAATACCATTGGTTCATTCTCTTCTTCAATTCAAATTTGATTGGGCTTTCCATTTTAAGGAAGCCATATATGAGACCAGTTTGTGGAAAAATAACCATGGAGTTTCTCAGACCAATCTCTGCTCAGAATTAAACCATAAAAGTCAGGAAGATCAACAAGTATATCAATAATTTTACATAATTTGGATATGGAATAAAGTCTTGTGAGAACATGATTCATTTCCCATAAAACCTTGACCTTGGTCCTATCAAGTTGAATAATGTGAACAACAAATTTTTGAGGCAAAATATTTAGTTTCAAACAAATTGAATAAGGCATTATATTTGAATATTCCCCTGAATCTACCAAGCAATTATGCACTTTTTTATTGAATATCTCTAAATTCAATAGGAAAGGAGAAGTATGGGAATTTGATCTATCACCAATTAAGATAGGATCAGCGGGATCAATCTTTTCTAAAGAATCATTGGGAGGTTTTCCTTTTCCTTTAGAAGCTTTGGATGTGATAGCAGTAGGTAAAGGAGATACGGAGACTACATTTAATTCCTTAAATAAAAATTTATGTTGTTGTTTCAATTTGCTTACTTCATACAAGGACTTATTAACTTTTACCTTCTTCAAATATTCTACTATATTATATTCAATGGTGTCAGAAACCACCAAAATCTTAGATGTAGATGGAGAATTTGAATAAGATGGAATAAATTGAGAAGATGTGGAAGGGGATTTTTTATTTGGACTTTTATCTTTAGTAGTAGAAGTAGAGGGTTTATGTTTTTTTATTGGTTGAGATGAGTCCATGGGTCCCTCAATTCTTGTGCTAACAGGTAAAGCTTCATGATCCTCTTCATTATTAGAATTTGTAAGAATAAAATCCCATAATCCATGCACTTAAACTAATTCATCATCTTGGAACTCATCGAAAGATAATGTTCTTTCTTCTTCATCTTCATCTTGATCAGATTCAACATTGGATATGATGTTTGGAGGTTGAGGATTTTATGTTTGAGCTTTCTTAAAGGACCTAAAAGGTTTCTTAGAAGACTCAACTACCTATTTTTTAATTTATAGCATTTCATTTGACATGGATTTAAGGAATTTTTGTAATCCTTCAACATCAAAAGGATATTTACGAGTCTTCTTCTTTTTTTCATCCTTAAATGTGACCTTATTTGACTTTATTTATTCTTGAGCAATTTTATTTTATAATGCAAGTATCCTTTTCTCAACAGACAAGGCTTCTTTCATGTTTTCTACTAAAGTGGCTTTATTAGGTCTGTTTGCAAAAATTGCAATATTGGAAGGAAGATAGGAAGTGTACCATTCTATTTGCACATCAACACTAGGCTTTGAGGTATTTGGGATTTTGTTTAGAAATTTTTTGAATCTGGAATTAAAATCTTTGATATTTTCACCTGAATTTTTTGTGAGATTGGAAATATCATTGATAAGAGTAGCAGTTGTGCGGTCATCACCAAACTTAGTTAAGAATTATTTTTCAAATATATCCCGGCTAGTAATAGATCCTGATGATAACGAAAAGTACCATGAACCAGTTGATCTCTCAAAAGTATAAGGAAATAACCTGATTACACAATATTTTGCAGACACTCCATTGATATTCATGGCTAACATGAAATTATGGAGATGTTCCTCAGCAGGGATTCCATCATTAGGATTATACTTAGGCATCCATCTTTCGGGGTGCTTAAGTAAATCATGAAGAGGTCCTGCCATTTGAACAACTCCTGGGTTTTTCCATGATTTAGATGCCATTATAGGAGTTGTGGGAATAGAATGTGTTGTAGTATCTCTAGAGGTCAACGCAGTGGTAGAAGAAATAACCCTTGAAATAGCATTTCTTGTGAGAGCACTAGTTGATTGAGTTTGAGGGATATGGATAGATGAAGTGATTGGTTGGGAAGAAGGAAATTGAGAGGAATGAATGATGTAGTTTGTGGAAGAGAGGAAGAATTAATCTCGCTAGTGGATGATTGAGCTTCTAATGTAAGTTTTTTCCTTCGGTGAGAATGAAATTAAAACTCAAAAGGTGTAACTCCGAGTTTTTCACTTTGAGATCGAGTTAGTACACCAGAAACTTGTAAAGAGGAAGTTACACTTCCTTCTAAGGGTTTTGATTGAACATGATTTTCTTTTCAAATAGATATTTCTTCTAATTTCTTAATCAAATTCTGGACTTCAGGTGACTCAGGAGTATAATCTTGAGGGATTTCCTCTAGAAGTATACTAGGAGATTTGGGAGGTGATTGGATAACTTCAGATCTAGAAGTTGGAGACTTTGAGTGAGATATTGAAGTTGTAGGAGATTTGGAGGGGGATTGACTCTTTTGATGGCCTTTGGATTTAGGATTAGACCTTGATTCCATTCATAGTCTTCAGGCCCTCCTTCCAGTGACACAAATTTTTAGGGATTGAAAATCACTACCTCAACATCAAGGATAACCAATTGATTAGGAACTTGAAAACTGTTCCTTTTCTATTTGGAATAGTGGCTCCCACTGGATATAATGGGACTAGTTTCCCTTTAAAATATAATTGAGTGGGTATGAGGTGTAGAGAGTGAAATGGGTGTGATAAATGGAAGTAAAAACAAACTAAGTATGCATATATATCTATTTATTTTTATCCCAGGAGTTAATTTATTCTTTGTATGCAATTTCAAAGATTTTCTTAAGTGAAAGATAATACATATTTTAAAACACTTAAAGAAGTAAAAACAAGTAAAGATAATTAATTTGATTAAATAGTGAATCAAATTAATGGTTAAACGCATATCACATCAAAGAACTGGTTGTCTTTTACATACATTTGAACATGGAAATCTCACATGTTCAGTAGTGAATTAATGCTCAATTGTATTTAGATAATATATATAACAAAAAAAATTAAAGAAAAGTATGACTACCAATCACATGTAAACACAACAATCATATAAAGATAGAAGTGCCCGATGCATCATAACTTTGTTCATGAAAGAAATAGCCTTTGTCCATTCTTCTATTAATATTATTTAAAAAGCATAGTAGTGCAACTTTTCAAAGCCTTCCTTACAAAAATTCAGAACCCATTTCTTCAAGACAAGAAAGAGTGTATATATTTAAGACTAGAAATGTAAAAATATAAAATGCATAAAATGATGAGGAGGTTTGAACAACCATCCTTAAAATAAGAGAGAAAAGAACAAAAATAGATTTTGTTTGAATAATAAGCTCAAAAATGAGACGTTGGTGGCTCTCCCATTTGTTCTTTGAGCTCATAGATATCCATCATCGGCTTCAATTCAGGAGGTTGAATTGGCCTTATGCAAATCTTTCCTATGTACACTGCATTGGAAAGCACAGGAAGCATGTGAGAAGTTGTATTGGTAAGGCATCACAACATTAGCCATTGGCTATGTGGCTTCACCAGATATTTCCAATAATTTTCAAGGTTTAACTTTGATAATTTCTTAATGTTATCTTCCTTCATCTTCGACCATTCCTGGCTTGATTTCATTAATATTTTAACATCGGGCAGGTAACCAACTGGGCATTCCTGAATAATATTAGCACCAAATAGGTTATCGCTTATAGTTTCAGTAATATGGGCTGTAATATCCCTTGCTCTGAAGATGAGCCTTTCTACTTTTTTTAATTTTATATCCCAATCTATGAAGAGGATTTCTTTGTGTGAATATTCTATTCTTGGAAGGTTTTTTTCTTTTCCCTCTACATTGTCTTGCCATGTGATAAATTCAGAAATATTCTCATCGATGTCTTCAAAATTTGTCCTCAAATCAGATGATTGAATCATTAGTGAATCACTTTTGTTACATAGATAATTGATTAATGCCAATTTTTCGAAAAAGACCACCTGTGGCTCAGCTAAGAGGGTGTTAAGTTCCACTGTTTCCTTCTTAAAATCTTCAATCTTAGGATTGTCCTTTAATTTCTCAATTCTAGCTTGGAGTTCTTGTATTTGGGGATATTTAATCTTGATATTGGTTTCATGTTGAAGTTTCATTTCATCAAAGCTATGTTGAAATTGTGAAAATTGTACTTTCCACTGATGATCAATGCTCCATGTTTCTTTTAACAATTCTTGTACAAATTGTTGAATCTTGTCATATTTATCTTTGATTAATTGTTGCACTTATAAATCTTTATTAATGGTGGTTATTGCATAGGCCCCTGTGAACTGAAATAGTGTGGTTAATTCATCAGAGGGTTTGGTTTGTGGTTCCTACCATACAACATCCATTGGTACATCTCTAGGAACTAGTGCCTGGGATTACGCAACTCTCCTCCTCTTTCTTTGTCTTCTCAATAAAACCCTATGCTTAGGACTGTAAAATATGTCGAGAGGAGGAATCTCTTCAATATTAGGAACAATTTCTGAAGAATGGTATTCCAAGATGAATTCCACATATTCTGTATTAACAACTTTATCAGAAGCCCAAACATTAAGCAAGTTTTGCTTATTAGTCAGGGGTGTGATTTTTTCTTTTGGATTTGAGGATTTCTCCTATTGCAATCCTTTAATTTGCTGATCAAAATGATCTCAGACCCTATCTAAATCACTGCTAAAAAATATTTCACCAGTTTTTTTCTCTGTAGATGTGGTCTCTTTTTTTCTCTGTGTCACATCGTTATCCTTTGAAGACTATGCTAAAACATGTTCTGCTTGTAAATCTGGTTGATAAACCCTCAATGTGTTAAGAGGGAGATTTTCGAACCTTTTATTCCTATATTCCTTGAATTCATTAAGCAGCTCTAGCCTGAGACGATTTTCTGCCAAGTTTTCTACCTGTAGGTATGTTTCAGCAGACTCAAATATATCATCAAAATCATCAGGCTCATGTATGAATTGTCTCACTTTAACCTGAGATGTAAAATTTTGAGCCACTTTGTTTGGGTCATACTACTTGCCGTGAATGGTGGGAAATTTTAGACAATTTATATGGTTAATTTCAAGCCCAACGTGCTTGAAATTATCCAAAGCATAGATGCCACAATAGATGGGAAATGATGGCCAGGCATATTTTATTGTCTTATTTCAGGACTTTGGTTAATCTATTTCCCAAAGTTTGATTAGAAATTTCTCGGGCCAAGAGTTTATCTGGGACATAGAGTGGGAGAAAATGAGGCCTGGATAAACTACCAAAAACCCTAACATATGTGAATAGCTCTTCTCCCAACCACTTGTCTATAGCTAGGAAATCATCTTTAGATTCATTGGATAATTGTGGGGCTTTTTCACCAAATAAATCTTGATGTAAAGGTAACATGACTCCATGCCATATTTTATAAAAATGGGATTGATAATTAGAGTCCTAGAGGATCTTGTGATAGATGTGGATAAGGGTAGGGTCTTCCAAAGTCGATTTCCATCCCATGTATGGGAAATTCGAGGTAAAGTATATGACGCCCATGATGTATGCACTCATATAAAAAGGGGCCCCTATCTTAGTAGTGAATTTTCGGTTTTTTTTGTAAGATAGGATTTGGGAGGCTATATTATTAGCAAGGATAGTGGCCCAATCCATTATGTAGGAATCTGATACGAAATCAATGAGGGGATCCCATTCAACTGAAAACTTAGTTGTATTAGGATACCCAAAAAACCTACACATTATACCATCAATATAATAATGTGAACCAGTGAGAGAAGATACACAATACATAACATTATCATCATGTCTGTACTTGTTTGGATCACGTCTCCACTGCCTTATCGGTTCTGACTCTACCTTGTTTTCATCTGTGAACTGCTGAACGAAATGATTATCATATATCTTTTGTGGATGTGGAAGATGATACATTTTCTTCAAGTCTTCAGCTCTTAAAAGCCCAATTGTTGTCTTCCTTGATGTTATGAATTTCATTTCTGCAATATTTAGATTATTAATAACCCACTTAACCATGTCTGTGTAGGGTAGGATCTTAGGTTGAGAAACAATTAGATGAAGGAAGGAATTGGCGACATCACTGTAAGTATTTTAAGAATGCGACGAAGAGTCATCAACCATGGCTTCCCATTGAATTATTCTAGGTTCTTCGTCCTCAAATAGTTTGTACATGTCTTCCCATGAAGAATTTTTGGAATCTATGGTGCATTGTTTATTAGAGAATAGTGGGGGCATCTTAGTGATATCCAGAGTAGGAGGAGTTGACTGTGGTGGAACCATAGGCTTCTTGTTCTTCTTGTTATTTTTTGACATATCACTAAAGTCTTGCTTGTAGGGACTAGCCTGCAAAAAAGAGAAACAACAGAGAATGAAGAACACACTTGGGATGCGAGAGGATTTTGGATAAAACCATGAGGTAATAACAAATATATGTTTTAATTCAGAAAATCCTGAAAATTTAAGTGAAGGGAATCAAATCATTTGGTATCTCGATAACATAAATACAGTTATTATTTAGTAATAAATGAAAACATGCGTTCACATGGTTTACTCGACAGCTCAGCACCTCGTTGGATTCTTCACATCGAATATTTTCTTAAGAATAGATCTTAAAAAATGTAACATTCTCTTTTTCCATTATGAAATCAAGTCTTATTAAAGTTAGAAACAAAAATAAAAAGGTAAGTGTGCATTAGATTTTTATCAAGTCGAAGAATTGAAAGACCGGACCAAGTTGGTGTGAATTTTCTTGATGCGATAAATGTATCGTGATTGCAAGAATCGATGAGTAGATGTATGCAATGAAGAGCTGCGATATGGAGATTTCGATATATTGCATCAGGGAGTTGAAGCGATCATTACAAACCATACATCAAAATGATATTGAGATGGCAGGGAAGCGATAAGTGACATGGAAAATAGGTGAGTCCTAATGCGTACTTTATTATAATCGGAAGGTGTTTTCTTTGTTAAAGTTTATTAAAGTCTTTCACACATTGTTTTTATGATTCGGGTGATATCGCATCGCAGATATTTTGGGTAGGACACTTTGGTCTATTGTTTCAACCTGCAATGTGTGATATGTGATAAAGCTTTCAATAATCTTTGTTTAAAGTCCTTCGACCAATAGAAATAGAGCTTGATTTTGGATAACAAAATTTAAAAGGGTCCCCATTATTTACTAAGGTTAACTATCTAAAAATAATGGGGGGTTTTTGAGTAGCACAACAGGCCACTACTATCATAATTTTCCTTGTCTCAACGATTTTCATGATACCCTTTAGGCACATCATTAAATATAGGCCTCTTGTATTGGATCATCTACTCCTCTACTTTCAAATTCTCGCTCCACTACTATACCAGAACAAGAGGACTCTAATGTACCCATCGTGATCCCTTTCCCCATTATCGAGATGATGGACCATACAGTCGTTATTCTCTACCTGTCGTCATCCATGAGATCCTCAAAGGATAACCCCCTTAGTGTAACCGCTAGTGTTTCTGTCTAACCTCCTTCATCTAACACCCTGGTCTCAATATCGGTAGATGTTTCATCTACTAGCTCTTCATCTACCTGTAGTGATGATGCGTATGTGAACCATACCTCTCATGATGATGTTCCACGTAGCTCTGTCGCATCAAGTGGTCTTGCTTCCTCCAGTCCACTCATCTTCCACTCAGATGAAAATGACATGGAAGCAATGACCACGCTTGATTATCCTTGGGACAATATGCACTATCGTTCATATTTTCTTCTGCAGCAGACCCATGACCAATATGCTATGGAGTCCAAAGACTTCATCCATGGTGAATTCGATTGGTTCTATAACCCATTACTTTGAACCCGTGAATTCGGACCACATACACTTTGTTGCCATTACATTTCCACATAATGTTTGGGTAAGGGAGCATCCATTTTTTAGAATCCAAGAGAAGTAATTCTCCCCAACCCTCCTAGTGCATCTAGTAGTGTTGAATTTAGTACCATTACTCTTCCCCAGTAGAAGAACCTATAGAGTCTCATGTCACTTCAAATCACTATAGGGATGATCCACTTAATCATTCCTTCATCTTACATCAACAACCTAGTCCCTTAGACATCGTTGTTGACTAACCAAAAACTTTTCTAGGTGAGCACTAGTTCATTATATCTGAAGCCACTCTTTGGTATAGTGACACCATGTAGGTGAACCCAGAAATTCAATCCATTTGATTCATATATGCGGTGTCAAATGGTATTGGTAATCCAATATTTCATTTATATAATTGTATCTATCCATTCTTCACACAAAAGACAACCATAATATAAAAATTGGCGAACCACAATCATCATATAAAAATATGCATAACCATTTTATGTATCATCACATAAAAAACGTAAGTGTTTTGAGTCTACTACTCTAAATACATCTAACATGCCCATAGCATGTTATAGCACAAAAATGGTACCCACGTGTCAATATCCCTAATCACTATCTGGAGGCTCTCGAGCCAATGGCTCTACACCATTAGCTCATAGATCTCGAACCGCCTGACTGACCATCGCCATGCGCCACATAATGCCTCACGAATCTGAGGGAAGACCCATACACTCATCCATATATCGATATTCTAGCTCATGCCACCCATGCTCTGATACCCCAATCATTACCACATCACATCTGTGACAGAAGTCCTCCAACAGAGCATCATTGTCCAGTCTCTGGTGTGATGTCGCTCCCCCATGATATGTAGCCCCAGGTGCTATGACTCGTCCTACGTATCCTGCTGGTTTTACGGTGCTATATCTGTATACCATAAGGTAAGAATCAATACCACATACATATTCTAAAAACTTTACATGCAACCAAAATAGAAACTGTCACTTACCATCTAGACCCCATGCTCATCCCAGTGGAGGTGGCAAGTCAAGATCACCCTGAAAGTTCATATCATTGTATGGATAGTCATCTATGTAGAGTGGCATATGATCCCAATGAGAAAAAAAAATTTGGTCGAAACACTCGTACAACTCTCCCTTCTCCACCTTTTCATAGTAGCTAACCCCAACGGTGCATCTTGGGCTCCTGTGGGCCCCCATATCGGATCTGCATGCGTGGACAGATGGTTGGGATCTTCTCAAAGAATAAGGAGCATACAAATTTCCCAAATGAATAGTTCTCATTGACCCTTCACCTGCATAGTGTCAACTATCATTTCACAGACAACAACATCATTTGGGCCCACCCATAGTAGGTCCCCCTCAAAAAAATCTCTACCAACATCATCTTACCTCTAGTAAGGTGATGAAAAGCATGGCTGTCTAATATTTTCAACACTATTGCATCTACCATATGTGTCTCTAATCACTCCAGGTCACTGATCGGGATGGTTGTGCCCTTTGCACGATCACCAGGTCAGAAATGGCACTCCACAAACTCTCTTATATGCCTCCCACAATGAAACACTGGTTGTATATCCCATACCATCCCCAAAGGGGGTAGTTTGGTTAAAAAGTAGATGTCTTGGATCATGAGCTCGATCTTGTGCCCCTGCACTATAAAGGCCTCCTATTATGTATCTCAATAGCTTGCAATCCTTGATAATAAGGGCTCACCTACCCTCATCACTGGGTTCTCCAACAACTTGAGAACCCTATAGTGATCCAATTCTCCTCTCACTGCCTGATTCCCTTGAATCTCAGTCCAAAGAGTATCCAAGTCTCATTCATGCCAATAAATCTTTAACTCTGCCATACCTGCAAGCACGATAATTTTTTTTAGTTTAGAGATAAAGATAATCATCAAACCAACTTTTTCTCAGCCCTCACGAAGCCAGCAAACCAGTCCAATCCCCTAGTCCAAAACGTAGTTTTTCCCTCAAAACTACGAGCTCGCAGTTTCTGGGACCATATCTGCACTCCAGAGCACAGAACATGGCCAAAAAACCATGCTCTAACCGTGAGGATGGACAACAGTCTCCCACTGAGAGGTGAGATGCTAATCTGAAAATGTAAACTGATGGAAATACAAATTAAGGTTAGGCTACCTACCTCCAACTGATGGATCCTTATTTCGACGGTCGATTTATCCACTACAATCTCCACAAGGTTTAGGGCCTTCTCCTCCTCTCCAAATTGACCACATCTCACTTATCAAATGAATTAAAATTGGAGGGAAAAAAGCCCTTTTATTGGAAAAACCCTAATTTTTTCTTCATCCTTTTCGACCAAACCATAGCTCAGTTTGAAAAACCGTTAGCACCATTGGAAATCTCTCGCCGAGTAATATAATGGGTCTTTATCTATTTTTGGTAATTTTACACTTCACCTAGAAGCCATTTTTCCATGAAGTTTCACTTTGCTTCCAAATTAAACCGAATATCTTCATATGAGTTGCTTGTACTTTGGTACCACTTTTCCTTGGAACTTGTCACCTTGTGTGTCACTTTTCGTCCTGAGTAACCATTATTTACTCATGTTTTTATGATCCGCCCGGGCCTATCCTATGTGGCAGCATCATCGAGTCACCCTTATTCAGAGCATCTAAAATAAGTCATCCTCGCATTTAAGGAGTTTTTACCAAGTCCCATTATTTCTCGTTAGATTATTCCATCTATATTATGTCACATTCATCCCGTGTTGCCCATTTTTAGCCTCCAACTATACTATCCATCATTATCCCCTCTAGAATCGATTCAATCGTTTTCAGGTCAACCATGAAATTTATGCTCTAACAAGGGAAGTCGTTAGTGCGCCTCTCAGTTTCCCTCCTTCCATCATTATCCATGGTGTCATTCCATCAATCACTTTCCCATGATCCCTCATGCATTAGTTGAGGATTCCTTATTTCCTAAACTATGGTGGGTCCTCTTCTATTGACTCCACACATTCATTCCAGAAGAACGGTCTAGAGGGAATTGTACCTTGGTTCCAACTTTCATCATTTTTCAATGCCTTGGATCAAGCAAGGGACTCATCATTTCCATTTGACTTGGTTGTTTCTCACATGCTTGACCCAAACTCATTATCGCACTATTAAGAATCGTACATTTAATGGTCTGGTGATCCAGCAAATTGTACCAGTGATTCCCGAGTGTGTGTGAGGTGTTTCAGACCTCGTGAGAGAGTGGTCCTTCATGTATCCCCCCACATTCCTGGATGACCTCATATTATGCTCCAGCCTTAGATGCAGTTCCACATATTTGATGGGTTCAGTTCTAGCTTCTTGTAATGCCCACAACATGCATGTCTCCTTGAGATGATCTGTTCATATCTTCAAAGCTCTTTCCTGTTCATCAAGACTTCTTTGGTTGTCGTCCCCCCTCCCCATGATAGATGGAGGGGCGTTATATCTCATGTACTTAGATGTTATTGTATTCATTCATGGCCTATCTTTTTCCAGGCGTGTTATGTATACGGAATCCATTGTATTATTTTTTGGCCCATTGATGCCAGCATGTCATGTATCATGTATCATGTACTTTGTATCTCAATCCCACATTGCTAGGCTCATCATTATTCTTTGTACTTAGTTATCTCGATGGGTATGGGTATGCCTCCCCCGCCTCATTCAGATCATGTACTCCAAAATAAAAGGAGACTTATATCAACTAGTAGATCTCGCCCCCTCTATTTCTATCCTTCCTCGCTTTTCTTCAGTTCTATCTCTCTCTCTCTCTTCGACTCCCCTTTGGTGTCTAGTGATTGTGTTCTTACAACGTATTTCGGCCATACGATTTTCTCCTAACACTCGTACGTTGGGGGGAATCTGTTATCACCAAAAAATTATCACCTAGCCATTTCTAACTAGGCGTACCGAAATACACCATGTAAAACCAATTTTACCATAGTAAAATTGCTTTCACTATAGGAAATAATTTGATAAACCATATTTTATTAAATTATTTATGATTAAAACAAGAAATCCCATGAGGAATAATTAAATAAATCATTATTTATTTGATTTTCCTCTAGGAATAATTAATTAAATCATTATTTAGTTAATATTTCTTGTCACATTTGACTCAATCATGGGAAATAATTAAATAAATCATTATTTATTTAATTTTTTCTAGGAATAGTTAGCTAAATAATTATTTAGCTAATATTCCTTGTCAAATTTGACTAAATCACCCAAAAATGATTAAAAAAATCATTATTTGTTTATTATTCCTTAACCACATCCTTGAAATAATATATAGATCATTTATTTGTTTATTATTTCTAAATAAAGGTATTTAACCAATTTAAATATCTTTTCCCTCCAAAAAATATAATAAAATATTCCAACCTGTTAGATCTAGATTGTGGTTAATAATATTTTATTACTTTCAAATTTTGAGAATAACCCAATATTTTGTTATAAATAAGAGGGTTCTCCATCCATTCCTCACCATGATCATTTTTCATCGTCGTTATTATTTTCTTTTTGCTATTGAGCTCCATCTAAGTTCAACACATACTTTTGGGTTTCATACATCAGAGAGAGAGAGATCCAGAAAATTGAAGCACAGAGGACAACCAAAGGGCCCATCCCATTTGAGGGGGACATGTAACCATCGTATAAGTCTCCTTCACCAAGTGTAACACAATAATAATAATAATAATAATCATTCTTTAAATTTTCCTTGTCCATGGTTTGGGGTTTTTATATCAGTTTATTATTTTTTTTTGTTTAACATCTTCTGTTGCCTAGATTTATTATTTTGCAAGTTTCTTCTAACTTTCTATTGCATACCTAAGGAATTAGATGACCATATCTGTTGTTAGGGCCATTAGTCACTCATGGCTTCAATAATGACTTTTTGGTACATCCTCCAAAATCCTTTATGCTAACACTAGGGGTAGAATTTTTGAGCTCTGTGTTGGTAGATTATGATGTTCATGTTGTCCCTTCCATAGATGAAGACAATAAAAAGGTGTATGGAAATAATGTTAAAGCCAATAATGCCATTCTCTTTGGCCTTAGTCAATATAAACTTGTAAAATTTATGCACTATAAGTTTGTTAAGGAAGTATGAGTCAAGCTAAATCAGAGTCATGAAGGAGATGATAAAGTCAAGTAGGCAAAACTTCAAACCTTTAGAATGAGGTTTGAAAGCTTAAGAATGAGTGAAGAAGAAAGCATAGAAAAATACTTCCTCAGAGTTGATGAAGTGACCAATATGATTAGAGGAATTGGTCAAGCTATAAAATAAGATATGATTGTTTAAAAATTCTTAAGGTCTATTCCTATGAGATTTAATTCCAAAATCGTTGCCATTGAAGAGATTTCTAATCTAAAAAGTCTCACAATGGACCAGTTGCTTGGTACTCTCACAACATATGATATGAGAGCAGGAAAGGAGAAGTATGAACCAAAGGAGGAAACTTTCAAGGTATCCAAGAATGATAAGTAGCACAAAGACCATTAGGATTTCTCCAACAATGAATTTGATTAGGATCTACCTCACTTTTCCAAGAAACTAAAGCGTGGCTCAGGAAAGTATAAGGGGAATTTTCCCTTCAAATGCTTTGACTGTGGAAGAGTTGGAAAATTTTCATCCAAGTTCCCTTATAAATAAAGGATATAAAAGGAAGATCATCATAATTTCAGAGGAAAATCTCAGAAACATCAAAAGAAGAAGCTCTCTAAGAAGGGGCTCTACTCCAAAGAGGATAGCTCAACACCATAGTTAGATAGTGAAAAATCCTCAGAGGATGAGTCAAATGAGTGGTTACTCATGGAATTTGGGGAAGAATCCAAGAAACAAAATATTACATACTTTGAAGAAGAAGAAGGATAAGTAGGAATGGTGGAATTTTAAGGGGAACTCATTAGTGCTCTTGATGAGTTAAAAAATTCTAGAGAAAGAGCAACTGCAACATGCTAAAGAAGGTATGAATAAATCAGACAATGAGGGATATGTTTACCAAAGATAAAAACTTGAAGAAGTCATTAAAAGTAAATACAACTTAGCTCTTTAACTATAAGAAAAACAATAAACATGTGAAAAACTAGAAGATGAGAATATGCATCTAAAGGAGGAGATGGTCAAAGTAAAGAAGGAGATATCCCAAAGATATGAAAAGAAGAAATCATGTCTCTAAAATTCAAATTATAAGAAGTGAAATAAAAAGAATAAGTTATTAATGATCTAATCCATGAATGGGAAGAAAATTTTTAGAGTATCGAGAAACAAGTTGTCTCTCTAAGAACGAATCTTGAAAGACTGGAGATCGACAAGGGTGTAATGAAAGTTTGCAGAAGGGACAAGAAAGCTAGATGATATATTGAACAATAAAAGGTCTCCAGAAAATAAGAAAGGTCTGGGATATTCTAGACCAAAAAAATCTTCTATAAGAAAGATGAACGTTAGGTCCACAGTATTTGAGGAACCTCAGATCTATGCAAAGATGCTTCAAGAGAGAATCTATGAAGATAAAAGATAACAAGCAAGAGAGAAACTCAACACTAGAAAAATAATTCCAACTTCTCAAAGAAGTCATACCAATGGAAAATGAAGCAATTAGTAAGACAACAAAGCTACCTTCATGAAAAAACTCATGAAATTTCCAACTTAGGTACTCTAATTTATTTTATGGTAATTTTTATAAATGTCATATCTTTGGACATAAATCTATTGATTGTAGAAGAGTCAAAGTTGAAAGAGATGAAAATTTTAGATAAAATAAGTATCAAAATTATAGATCTCAAAACTCTCCCCCCAGAAATGGAAATCCCTTCTCTCCCCTGATGAATGATCATTGAATGCTTCAAATGTAATAATTTTGGGCACAAGGCGAGTGAATGCAGAATCATATTTGAGTATTCATCTAAATCCCATAATTCTTGGCAGCCAAATTTTCAAAAGAATAAGAAGAATTGGAAATGTAAGTCTGGAAAGAACATGGAATGTGGTATTTCTATGCCAGCACATGATCAAGAAAAAAATGGTATGTGGATTGTGGTTGTTCCAAGCATATGACTGGGGATAAAAGTAAATTCTCCTCTCTAAAAAAAAGGATAGAGGGAACAATGTCACGTTCGGAAACAATGCTCTAGAAAAAATTAAGGTTAATGGCATAGTTAGTCTTGATAAAAATACCAAAGCTAAAAATGTACTATTTTTAAAGGTTCTCAAGCAAAATTTGCTTAGTGTGAGCCATATGTGTGATAATGGCTATAATGCGACCCTTCGATCCAAATATTGTGAAATCCGACATGAAAAGAATGGAAATCTAGTGGGATAGGAAGTCATAACTCACAATAATGTATGTGTTTGTGGACTCCATAGTAAGTTTCTACTTGAGAAAGAAAATTGAAACCCTATTTGGGCATAGGAGACTTGGTCATATGAATTTTAATTATCTAATAAAATTCAATAATATAGGATTTGTAAGAGGATTTCCAAGACTGTCAAGGCCTGATAATTCAATATGCAACTCTTGTCTATTTAGTAAGCAAACCAAGGCTCATTTCAAGACAAAGGAGTGTTCTTCATCTAAACCTCTGGAGCTAATTCATACAAATATCTGTGTCCCAACCAGGAAAAAAATCCCAAGAGGAGAAAGGTATTTTATGTTGCGTATTTTTTATTTTACTAAGGCCACATGGATCATGCTTTTAAAAGAGAAATCAAAATTTCTTAAGCACTTTAAGACGTTTAAATATCAGGTAGAGAATGAGAAATATCTAAATATCAAATGCTTAAGATCAAATATACAAGGAGAATACACCTAAAGAGAGTTTGAATAATACTTTGAAGAGCATGGCATAAGGAGGCATTATTATGTTGAGAAGGGTAGCAAGAAAGGCTCAATTTGACTTAGCCTTGGTCAAATTGAGAAAATTCAAAATTTCCACATCAACAAACAACTTGAAGGTAGTTAACTGAGGTGACATGGCTCTTTTCACACATTTAGCTCGGTAAATTTGAGTTAGAGGGATTGGAGTTAAATTATGCATTTGTGATTTCTAATTTATAGAAATATAGTTCAGTTATTTCCAGTTGTACTCAATTAAACTGATTCTAACAGTTAATAGAACTAGTTGGAGGTTAGTTGTGTAGTGGGACACCATTCTAACTCAGAGATCATCTAGTTAACTAATAAATCCACCAAACATAGCTCATGCATGGAAGGAATTTTAATTTCTCAGTTGTGGTGGATATTCCAAGGTAGTGTAACATTAATTTTATATTAGGTAGAGTGTACAGGTGTTTTCTGCCAGCAAGAGAATCACTCCTTGAGAATTTCATAAGAAAATACGGGAAAATTCATATCTTTTAGGATATAATTTCCTCAAGGTTTGTGCAAGGATATAAGAGGCTAGGTGTAGGAATAAAGTGGCTAAGTGTTGGACATAGTTTCTCATTCAGAGGGATAGCATATTACTTTGAAAGTTGTCCTTCAATATTGAAGCAAGAAATTGTAATGCATCTCTATTCTTTTGTATTAATGAAAACATGCTTAAGGGTATTTAACCCATTGTTTTCCCCTTAAAACATATGTGTATTTGTGGTTTTTATTGATGTATATTGTTATAAATTATGAATTAATTTCCATAGAGCAATAGAATAGAATCATGTCTCTTTATTTTAGATTAATTTTCTTGAGTAGTTGTAATTCTGTCAAATTAATACATGTTATCGGGAAAATATTCACATTAGAACAATAATTTCAAAGTTGTTCCTCAAGAGGTTCAATTTTGTAGCTTCAGTGTAGCAGGATTTATTTAGAGTTGGGAGAATGGCCTTCAAAGGACCAATATTAGAGTATGCCTTAGAAGGAAACTCGAATTTAATTTCTTGGAAGGATCACATGGAGGAAGTACTTGATGAAAATGGATTGTTGGATTATATCGAGACAAAAATTTCAAAACCAGGATCAATTGATGCCCATAACCTAGCTCAATGGAAGAAACTTGTAGACAAGGCGAGGAGAATAATTTTGGTGGGAGTGAGATACCATGTGGTCTCGAGTATCCATGGAAAAGAAAAATTGTTCACAATGTGGAATACACTGATTTAGATATTAGAAAATAGCAGTGGCCATAAAAAACTGGCCCTCAAATATAAAATTTAAAACATAAGGATGCATAAGAATGAATCAATGGTCCATTACCTGACAACGTTCACTCAAGTTCGAGATGAACTTGGAGGGGTTGGTGTGAATGTTGGATAAGATGACCTGGTGAGACTATCTCTTCTATGCCTTCCAAAATCCTAGCACAACTATCAGGAATCTGTGAATGCAAAGGAGAAATTACTTAATTGGGAACGGTTATGGTTCGATTTGGTACAAGAAGAAATCAAGAGAAATACTAGATATGGAGTAACATCCACAGAAGAGGAATATGAATTTTATATAGTTGGAAAAGGATTGAAGGCCAAGGGTAAGAAGTCCCAAGGTGAGACTGAATCTAGCCAAGGGGGAAAGAAGAAAGACTTTTCCAAAATAAAATGCTTCAGTTGTCATGAATTCAGGCACTATGCTACAAAATGTCCACATAAAAGATCTAGAAAGAAGGAGCCTACAATAGGAGAAAAATCTGAAGCATTGGACTCTCAGTTTTAGTTATAATTCACCCTGATCACATGCATGGCCAACACTGTGATGGAGAGTGTGTGGTACTTGGACTCTGATGCCTCGTTCTACATGACAGGGTGTAGAGAGTTTTTTAGTGACCTGGAAGAAAAATATCTCGAGATGCATATTGAATTTGGGGACGACATAAGGTAAAATTCTACCGAGATTGGTACAGTAAAATTTAAGAGGGAGTAGGGCTCCCCTTTTCACCTCAAATATGTTATGTTTGTACCAGGCCTAAAGAAGAACCTCATCTTTGTAGCATTTTTGGAAGACTATGGCTATGATGTGATATTTAGTAAAGGTAAATATTTTTGAGACACATAGCTATCGGGATGGTGAAGCAGATAGGTGTTCGAGTCAAGAACCTATATGAAATTGAGGTGAGAGGATGTGTATCCTTAATTATCAAGGTTGATAATAGAGATGTGGTGGTTGAGAGGGAGAAGGATAAACCTCTCAAAATGGAACCACAAGTAGTTGGAAGTTTGGATGATCAGTTGGATGATGATGATGATGATGATGACCATTCAAAGACCTTCAGTAGAAGGAGAGTTCGAGCCAGGTGGGCATAGGGAGCACATGCATATATACCTCCAGGAGTGATATGGGGCGATGCAGATCCCTAGCCCCATAATTGCACAAATTTAGGTAGGGTCCATTAAGGTGTTCTCCTCATGGACCATTACCTTGCTACAAGGGCCCAAATTATTCAGTAGAATGAGGATCAGTGCCAGTCAAATACCGAGGAGTGAAAAGGATTTTTGATAGCATAGAAGGAGGCTCAGTAGAATATTCAACAACAATGCAATTTTCCCAGTAGATAGTTTCAGGCACAATTGATTCAATTCTTTTTTTGGATGCTTCTCAGGTGCAGTTGTTGTAGTGAAACAACAACAGCAAGAGGTCATGCTACAATACACTCCATAGGTACAGAATAGGGGTGGCTGAAAATCCCATTCTTACTAAGAGGGAGTGTTGAGAAGTGTAGCAAGAAAGGTTCAATTTGACTTAGCGTTGGTTAAATTGAGAAAATTTGAAAATTCCACATCAACGGACAACTTAGAGGTATTTAACTAAGGTGACATAGCTCTTGTCACCTAGTTATCTCATCAAATTCGAGTTAGATGGCTTGGAGTTCAGTTATGCATGTGTTATTTCTAATTTATAGCAATCTAGTTGTACTTATTTAAACTAGATCTAATAGTAATATAACTAGTTTGAGGTAAGTTGTGTAGTCGGAAAACAATCTAACTCGGAGATAATCTAGTTAACTAATCAATCAAAAAAAACATCTCATGCATGTAAGGAATTAGAATTGATCATTTGTGGTGGAGATTAAAACGAAATGTAACATTAATTGTATACTAGGTAGAGTGTATAGGTGTTGCATGCAAGAAGGATAATCATTCCTTGGGAATTGCGCAAGAAAATAGGGGGGGTTCCTATATTTTATGAGATAATTTCCCTAGTAATTGCGTAAGGAAATAAGAGGCTGTGTTTGGACATAAAGTGGCTAAGTGTTGGCCAAATTTTCTCATTCGGAGGGAGAGAAGATTACATTGTAGGTTGAGCTTCAGTACTGAAGCAGGAAATTGTAATAACATCTCTATTGTTCTGTATTAATGCAAATAGGATTAAGTGGTCTTTACTAGTTGGTTTCCTCTAGAAACATATGTGTATTTGTGGTTTTGATTGATGCATGTTTGCACATGTTATTCTAAATTATGAATTACTTTCTGCAGAGTAGTAAAGTAGAATTGTGTCTCTTGATGTTAGATTAAATTTCTTGAGAAATTTCAATTCTATTAAATTTCTACATATTTCATGGCCAGAACTCCATAACAAAATGAATTAGCTGAGAGAAAGAGAAAAAAATTCAAGATATAGCCAAAGCTATGATGGATGAAGCAGATGTACTTCCATTAGAGGAAATTTCAGCCTAAAAGTGGCCTCATAAGGAAAAAAAATAAAATAATAGGGAAATAATAAAATAAGAGTTATGAATTTTGGAGGGAAAAATAAGAAAACTATCTTTTTTTTAATATTTTTTTGGCTTATCTCCTTATAGGTTTACTCAAATTTCAAGTGTAGATACTCTTGGATGCGGAATTAAATTCTTAATCCAATGAGTACCCATTATGCATACTTTTGAGAATACCCACATTGATAATAAAAAAATGAAGATACATTTTTTTATTTTAATACTCTTGGATGCGGAATTAAATTCTTAATCCAATGAGTACCCATTATGCATACTTTTGAGAATACCCACATTGATAATAAAAAAATGAAGATACATTTTTTTATTTTTTATTTTTTATTTTTATTTTTATTTTTCTATCAGGAGGGAAACCGGTAACTAGAACCATACAATCATATCTGCCACACAAGATCACATCCATTGCTACCAATGAAAACCCTCTTGGTCGGCATCATCCCCCGCTAACAATACACAACAATTTTCACAGGCTTACACCTAACGAGCACCCACGGGGTTTGAACCAGTGACCTTTACAAACGAGTGCCTTAACAGAACACTCAATCACCAAGAAGCCGCCACCCCATGCGTTAAAATGAAGATACATTAAAAAAAACATGTTCAACACGCTTTTTTAATGTATCTTCATTTTTTAACAATGTGGGTCTTCTCAAAAGTATGCATAATGGATACTTGTTGGAGGAAAAATTTAATTCTACACCCAACAACTGTATACACTTGAAACTTGAGTAAACTTATAAGGAGAAAAGCTAAAAATACATTTAAAAAAATAGTTTGTTTTAATTTTCCCTCCAAAATATTTACATGTACCTCTTTTTAAATTTAAAGGATTTTGATTAGTTTACATATTATGTACGTGAAAATTTCATGGGAAATTTTAGACCAAAATTTCCTCTAATGACACCTTTTGGGGAGAATCAGCACAAGAAACAGTGTACGTAGAAAACATAACACAACTTAGGCCTAATAGTTATAAGACTCCCTACGAGTTGTGTAAGGGGAGACCCGCATCAGTAAAACACTACAAGGCGTTTGGGAGCAAATGTGTTATCAAAATAAATGATAAAAATCCTATAAAGTTTGACTCTCATATTGACGAGGGTTTATTTCTCGGGTACTGAGCTCGAAGTAAAGGATACAAATGCAACAGCAAAATAACAAAGAGATTTCACGACTACATTGATATAGTAGTGGATGAAATAATTCCAAAATCCAAGTATTCCAAAGGGAACATGAACTCATATGGAGAATAAATTTCAACCACTTGACTCTCAGATAAAGCATAAATAGAGAAAAATGATGAAGATGAAGAAATAAGTACAACACAAAGGTCCAAAAATCCCTCAAGCTATGTACAGAAACAACATCTATATAGCCAAATTATTGGTGATCAAATCATTGTTGTTAAAACTAGGAGGATATTCCTTGGTATCCCAAGCTGTGAAAACCTAGCTTTGTTATCTCAATTTGAGCCCAAGAATCTCAGCCACGCAAGTGAGAATAAATCCTGGATAAAGGAAATGAATGAAGAGATAGATCAAATAGAGAAGAATGACACTTAGGAGATTGTCCCAAGACCCAAAGAGAAAAGTCATAGGCACCAAATTGGTCTTCAAAAATAAGCTAAATGAAAAAGGTCAAGTGGTCAGGAACAAGGCTTGCTTAGTATGCAAGGACATGCCCAAATAGAGGGAGTATATTTTAAAGAATCCTTTTCACTTGTAGCAAGACTAGAAGCTATCAGAATGTTCCTTGCTTTTTCCAGTCATAAAAACATCAAGGTGTATCAAATGGATGTGAAGTCAGCCTTTCTCAATGGAGATATGGAAGAATAAGTTTATATTGAGCATCTAGAGGCGTTCATGCTCACTCAAAATGAAGGGTTTGTGTGCAAACTGAAAAAGGCCTTATATGGAATCAAACAGCCCCCGAGAGCCTGGTATGAAAGACTAGATAGATACCTTCAAGGGCACTGTAGATAGAAATATGTATATAAAATCTGAAGATTACCACCTACTGATCGTGGTAGTGTATGTGGATGACATAATATTTGGCAGCGATATGGAGTGGTTGGGACATAAATTTGAAAATTGTATGCAAACATAGTTTTAGATGTCCATGATATAATAACTACACTTTTTCTTAGGACTACAAATTTCTCAATCACAGGATGGTATCTTTATCTCCCAATTCAAATACTTGCGAGAAACTATGAAGAAATTTGGACAATAATATTGCAAGCCAGTTAGCACCCCCATGGTTATAGGCTGTAAGTTATGTAAAGAAGATGAGACACATTTGGTAGATCAAACCATCTACAAATCTATGACTGGAAGCTTGATGTATCTCACAACATCTATACTAGATATCATGCAAGCAGTAGGTCTGGTGGCTAGTTTTGAAGTCTGCCCTCATGAAAAACATGTCATTGTGATTAGAAGGATTTTCAAATATTTTCAAGTCACAAAATACTAGGGGTTGTTGTATGCTAGAAGCAGAGAGTTTAAATTAAAGGTCTATACAAATGTTGATTGGGAAGGAAGCATTGATGACAAGAAGAGCACCTCTGGTGCAACATTATTTCTAGGATATTGCTTAGTTTCTTAAGTCAATAAGAATAAAGACTCCATTTCTCTATCAATTCCTGAAGCAAAGTACATTGCAGTTGCCACTTGCTTCTCACAAGTTATCTAGATGAAGCGGCCCTCAAAGGAAATTAAGGTATAGTTGACTGATCAAATTCCAATAATGTGTGACAACACTAGTGCTATTATAATCTCTAATGATCTTGTCATGCCCTCAAAGACTAATCACATTCCTATCAAGTTTAATTTATTAAGAGAACATGTTGTTGTTAGTGTTGTTCGAAATGAATATGTGGCCACTAAACAACAACTTGCAGACATCTTTACTAACCAACTTGCAAGAGAGCCCTTTGTGTATCTCTGACAATGGATAGGAGTTGTGACTCAACTTGAAGAATCAATCAAAGATTATGTTACAATGTTTCAAGCGGGGACTTCAGAAGGACCCTTTTCCATTGATGACAAAGGGGGAGAAGATTAGTAATTCCAAGGAGAAGAACAGCGATGAAGAAACCATGTCTAGTTTCAAGGGGGGCTTAGTTTGTTTCCATCAATGCCAAAGGGGGATATTGTTGGAAAGTTGGCATTGTATGAATGATTGGGGGAACTTGGTTTGTTAGCATTGATGTCAACCAAAATAGCATTGCGGTTAGAGGCAAAAAATGTTGGAATTGATGAGAATTATAATTAGGGGGAGTCCCATGGTTGTTATTATGCTCTATAGAGAATAATCATAGTAGCAGGATTAGTTGAGAAGCCATATAAGATGACTTTGATGGCTGGGGATTCCTATGGTTGCTAAAATGTTCTGTAGAGAATCATCATGATAGTAGGATTAGTGAAGAATCCATAAAAATATGACTATGATAGTTGGGGAGTCCCAAAATTTGGAGGAGATTATGTCTCAAGAGATCAACTCAGTTTCCCCTGAAAGTGGCATAGTTGGAAAGTTTTTTGAAATATATTTCCAATGTTATGTGGAAGTCTGTAAATGGACCTATGGATTAAAATTCACTATCTGTAAAAGTAAGGACTTTGAAGCAATAAGTAGTAGTGCCTCGAACCTCGAAAGGCCCGAAAGCTCAAAGGCTTATTTTAAAACGTTACGGGATTGAATTTAGTCGAGGTAGCAGGAAGGCTGGAACCCCGAAAGGCTTATTTAAAAATGTTACTAGATTACATTGAGTAGGGGTAGCGGGAAGCCCAGAAGCCTGAAAGTTTATTTAGAAATGGGTTACAAGATGGAATCAACCTTGGGTAGCAGGAGGAGTACCCGAAAGCCTAGAATCCAGGAAGCTAGTAAGGAATAAGGGAAAAGGGATAAAGTGTCATGATTTTGCGGCAAGTAATAGAGACGGATGACAGAAGTTCTTTCCGAAATTTGACAGTTTGTTAAACATTGATAGACACGCCCAATACTTTGTTTTGTGAATATATCACGTGTTTTGGTGACCAAGGGCCTTTAATATATTAATGAAGCAAAGAACGACGGGAAAGAATTTAAAGGTATTAGGGTGACCGACCGAAATTGGAAGTGGTGCACTCTAGTGGACCAGTTCCCAAGAGCCCGAAAGCCCGTAAGTCTTGTGAAATGAAATTTAAAGAAGAGTTATGGATACTAAGACATCTGAGATCCATCTTAGTAGTGCTCTATGTTGTGATATGAATGAGTCGGAAACTATTTTCTTATGTTCCATACTTGGAAATGAGTCATAGTCATGAATGAGTCGACAGCTCCAAGGCACAGTATACTAAGAAAAAATGGGTTGAGACTTGACAACTGAAGTAAATGTGCACATAGAGGTTGGGTCAATTGTAATAATGGGGACTGATGAAACAAGCTTCATTTTTTTCCACTTGCACACCATGAGAAATTATATGAGGAATATGGCTCTGGGAAACCACACCAATGAGTTTATGAGCTTTGCTGACGTGCTGCAACTACACCAGGAAGAAGAGACACACCTAAAGGACATTATGTGCTCTGTGGGAATTTAAAAGGAATGAGGGACCAAGTCATCTACATACGTTGAATTCAATAGAGGTACTTTTTGAGTGTGCAAGGTCAGATGGGATTAAATTCTTAGTATGGAGAATCCACATGTTCCCATTATTGTATTTATTGCAATTACAATGGCCTTGTAGTTTTTATGTAACAACAATAGGCGGAGCCATGTAAAAGCACAATATTGGGCACTAGAAAATAGAGACAACATAGACAGTAGGAGGAAAATAGATATAACATCGACATTTGCGCAGAATAGGAACAAAACTCAGGATCTTCGTTGAAACAAATGGGGGATAAGGCAATTGTGTTGAATATCAGTGAGTGAGAAGCAAAGAGTCAAGTGTCAAGAGTTAAATATGTTTACAATAGAGTAGAGGGTCAAGAATAGAGTTGGTACTTCAGTAGATTAGGTTTATATTTTTGAGTATGTGTATTAGCCTTTGTTTTTACTCTGAAAATTGTATGAAAAGTAGAACAATGGCTAGAGCAGGTAGTGGACTACATTCATGAGAGGTTGGTGCCTCTTGGAAAGTGGTGGCTTGCTATCTGAAGGGGGTTCGGGCCTCCTGTGAGTGGGTGCTCACAAAAAACTTGATGTAATTAAGTGGGTGCTTAATTTACATCACAATAACAAACAAATTGGTGGTTTTGCACATAAAAATACTTGTGTCAATATGTGTGTGTTTCTCAACTAATGAACTGTGTGCTCATGTGAATGGGTTTCTTTACTACATGTTTAAATTGTATTTTGAATTCTCTTACAAATAACTAGAAGAAGTCAAAGGAAATATAAGAATTCATCATAAAATTTAAGAAACTCACTATTACTAATTCACCCCCCCTTCTCTATAATTCCTTATCCTAACATGTTTAAACTATTGGAGGAGAAACAATTGTATCCAAAAACTTCCAAATGTTTCTTTTGGGTACATGAGTTCGAATATTTGGGTTATATTGTATCTCATGAGGGCATTAAGGTAGATCCTAACAAAATTAAATCCATCAAGGAATGGAAAATCCCCACAACCCTAAAGCGCCTTTGAGGATTTCTCAGGTTGACAGGGTATTATCTCAATTTTGTTATGAATTATGGGAAATTAGCAGCACCTATAACAAAATTACTCAATAAAGATGCATTTTTTTGGACTCTAGAAGCAACTAAGTCCTTTTAACATCTTAAAGAGGTAACGTGTCAAGCTTTGGTTTTATATACACCACACTTCACAAAAACATTTATGGTTGAATGTGATGACTGAGGAAATGGAATTGTTGTTGTTTTAATATAAGAAGGAAGAACCATTTCTTTTGAAAGTCATCCAATAAAGGGAAAGTATTTGCACAAACCTATTTATGAGAAGGAAATGTTGGTAATACTACATACCCTGAAGCAATCGCAACCTTCCCTAATGGGAAGACACTTAAAGGTAAAAACAAATCATTATAATCTTAAATACTTTTTGGAACAAATATTATATTTAGAAGCGAAAAAAAAAAACGGGTCACTAAAATTTTGGGTTATGGCTTTGAAATCATCTAAAAAAATGGAAGAAAAATGTTATTGCAGATGTGCTTTCAAGAAGGCATGAGCATGTGGAAGCATTGCTCCATGCCATTTCTATTATCCAACCTGATTGGATAACTGAAGCAAGGGAGGAATGGAAGAATGACAAAGATGTGTTCATGCTCATTCAAAGGTTGCAACAAGATCCCAGTATAGATACATTTATTGGAAAAATGACTCGCTATGGTAAAAATATCACTTATATATATGTAAGAATTCCCTAATCAAACAAAATATTCTTTTGGAATTGCACACCTCTCCTTTGGGAGGGCACTCATTACCTCAGGGTTAAGAAAGATTTTTTTTGGGATGGCCTTAAATCTGATATCCAGAATTTTAGGGCAGAATGTTTGGCTTTCCAACAAAATAAATTTGAGGCAATTAATACCCCAAGGTTGTTACAAATTTTAGCCATTCCATCTTAGCATTGGGAGGAGGTCTCAATGGTTTTTATCACAAGTTTACCTAGGTCTAAAGGAAAGAGTGTCATCATGGTGGTATTTGATATACTTACCATGTATGCACACTTATGTGCATTATCTCATCCTTTTAAATCCAGTACAATTGCTATTGAATTTATGGAAACAATTCAAAAGCTACATGGAAACCCAAAGATTATTGTTAGTGACAAAGAGCCCATTTTCACTAGAAATTTTAGGATGGAATTATTTTCTTGTCTTGATACTCATTAGATCATAGATCATCTTATCATCCTCAATATGATGGGAAAACTGAGATATTGAACAATTTTTTGGAAGGATATATTTGTTGCTTTGTATCTGATAAACAAACACAATGGGTCAAGTGGTTACCGCTAGTTGAATGTTGTTATAACACTTCCTTCCACATTGTAGTAAAAATGAACCCATTTATGGTACTTTATGGATATTATCCACCGTCCATCACATCATATTTAAGAGAAAATTCTAAGGTTTGAGCAGTGGAAGATCACATTGAGCATCAACAAAAATTTCTCCAACTCTTAAAAGATAACCTCACTCTGGCATAGAATCGAATGAATCTATAGGTAGATCAACACATAATGAAGTAATTTTTGGTGTAGGTGAATAGGTATTTTTACGGATACAACCATTGAAAAAAAAAATGTCCCTCAAGAAAGCTAAGAATGATAGTAAACTATCACCCAAGTACTATGGTCCTTATAAGTTTTTGCAAATCATTGGTACTAAGGAATACAAATTGGAGCTACCTGCATCTTCCCTATTACACCTATTTTTCCATGTTTAATGCTTAAATAAGGTTATCAGTGAAAAGATACTAGTTCAAACAATATTTCCAAAACTTGGTAGGAAAAAACATATTGGGGCCTAAAGAAGTCTATTGAAACAAGAACTTGAGCAACTATGAAATCGATCAATTTCGAGGTATCTCATCAAGTCCAGAGAACTTACCACATTGAATATTCCATGGGGAAGGATGAAGACACATATAGAAACATCCATAACTACTCGAGCATTGAGGAAAACATTTTGAAGGAGAAGGGAATGTTAGGTCCCTATATTACTAGTTGATCCAGGTGGATATTGGTGGCCACCCGCCTATTCCACTTGGGGCCCCCACCATTGTCTCTTTCAGTTTTTCCGTTTTGGCATAACTTACTATTTTTAGCAGTTTTTCGGGTCCTGAACTTCCGGAGCCGTTTTGAGGCCCTAAACGACGTTTTTTGGAAAGCGCCAGCGAATTTTCTAATAAAATTCGTCCCGACAGCTGTAGTCCTCGGATAGAACTTTCTAATGATGTATCATATGCGTCAAACGGAGATAGTATGCCAAAGTTACGTCCCTGGGAAGTTGAAACACCAATTTACCCAAACGGGGCCCATAGTTTTGGCGCTTCATCTCCTAGGGTTAGGTTTTGGGATGTTTAGGGTTCTCCATTGTTTCTCAATAATAAATAGGCCCTCGCGCCTCATTGTAAAGCAGTTCAGAGGTCTGTAGCCACCACATCTCTTCTCAGAGATAGCTACCAGTACCCTAGCTAGTTTTATTTCCATTGTCTGTAAGCAAATTTCGGTTCTTTGATATTAATGAAATGAAGTGTTATTTCCGCTGCATCTCTGTATTTATGGTTATGTGTTTATTCTGTTGCGTTCCTGCATAAATCCGGATCAGTGGTATCAGAGCGGTCTGCTTTTTCTCGATCCTTCTTTGCATGTCCCCAACGAGGTCGGTGTATAAGGAGCTAGGGCTTGATCTGGTGGAACCTTTGCAAGATCAGCCTCGCAAACCTCGACGGACGCCCATGGGGGACGAAAAGAAAGATGAGGGAGCAGGAGATCCTATCAAAATATTGCTCGAGGAAGCCCTCGAAAAACAAAGGAACGCGATGATGGATAGTTTTGCTCAGATCCTTCAACGGCTGCCCACCGGCGGCGCATCTGCATCCAGTAGCCACTCTGGAGTTGCGACTCCCTTTAAGGTACAAGTAAATTTTGACATTCCCATATTTGAGGGTCAAATAGACGCGGATACCGTAGATAGATGGTTGAATCTATTAGAAGGATATTTCTCTGTTCATGACTTTTCAGACCGGGAGAAGATTATTTTTGCACTCCTCAAAGCTACCCCCCATGTTAAGGACTGGTGGGAAACCTACTGTGAGAACAAGGACCGGACAGAACCCTCTCTGTTCTCGGCCGTACCAACTTGGAATTCTTTCCGAGACGCCGTCAAGGAACAGTACTATCCTGTGGGGAGCTATGAGGACAAGTACATACAATGGACCACGCTGCGACAACAAAGGGATCAAGATGTGCATGAGCTGACGAATCTGTTCCATACCCTGCGCACAAAGTTGGGTATCAAAGATTCGGAGAAACATTTGGTGCTAAAGTATCGCAGCTGTCTGCACAGATACATTCAGGAGGAAATGGAGTTCCTCGACATCTCCTCGCTTAGTACGGCATACCGGTATGCTGCCAAGATTGAGCAGAAATTCAAACAGAAGAAGCGAGACTTTGGATCTGCGAATCAAAAGCAAGGAAAAGGTGCTTCCAAACCGCAGAACAAAGGACAGAGCCAAGGCATGGCGGCTAAATACAACCCGTCAAAGCCACAAGAAAATAACAACACCATAAAGCCAAAGAAGGACACGGGAAAGTGGTGTGAGTTCCATAAGAGCTCCACTCACAACACAAGTGAGTGTCGGGCCAAGCGGTCGCTAGTGGCCGAGATGAGGGCTTCTGAGTCAGATGCATGCTCCGACTCCGAATCAGAACCTGAAAAGGGGAATGAAAAAGGGAAACAGATTATTGATGCGGAGCCCAACGCCACTGTTGCCACTACAAAGGTCCAGAAGGAGGAACCGGAAGATCCAGAGGAGGAGGAACGTCTCTTGCACTCCCAGATGTGGGTAAAGGGCTCCCCTGTACAGTTCATTGTCGACAATGGGAGCCAAAAGAACCTCATTTCAGCAGACGCCGTGAAGCGGTTGGGCTTGCCGACCACAGCTCACCCACATCCATACACCATCGGGTGGCTTCACCCAGGACGAGATCTCCGCGTCAGCCAGCAGTGCCGCCTTCCCTATAGCATCAAGCCCTTCACGGATGAGGTATTATGTGACGTTGCTCCTATTGATGTTTCTGATGTATTATTAGGACAACCATACTTGTGGAAGCGTCATGCTGTGTATGAGTCTCGACCTCGTGCTGTTATTGTTACTTTGGGAAATAAGTTGTACGGGATACCAGAGGTACCACCTCCTGCCGCTATCTCTTTGGTTACTGCAAAACAATGTAGTAAGCTCATTTCCCAAACCAGGAAATTCGTTTTCCTGATGATCCGCCCCCAGGGCAAGAAGAAGACTGTGGCCACGACCTCCAGACAGGGCCCCTCTGCACGACAACGACAAATGGATAAGGTCGTGGAGGAGTACGGGGACATCTTCACCTCACCCACAGGGGTTCCTCTGCACTGCCAGGTCAAGCACCCGATTGATCTGACCCCGGGTGCGCCACTACCCAATGGACTGATCTATCGACGCTCTGTTCTGGAAAATGATGAAATCAAGAGGCAGATTCAGGAGCTGTTGCAGAAAGGTCACATCAGACCAAGTTCATCGCCCTGTGGGAGCCCGATCGTGTTGGTACAGAAGAATGATGGGACGTGGAGACTCTGTATTGACTATCGGGCGCTGAACAAGATCACTGTCCGGAATAGGTACCCAATCCCACGGATTGATGACCTTATGGACCAACTCCAAGGTGCAAAATATTTCAGTAAGATCGACCTGAAGTCTGGGTATCACCAGGTACCAATTGAACCCTCTGATGTGTGGAAGACTGCCTTCAAAGCTAAGGAAGGCCTTTTTGAATGGCTGGTCATGCCTTTCGCGTTGACGAATGCTCCCGCAACCTTCATGAGGATGATGGACGACATCTTGCGGCCATTCACCAACTCATTCGTAGTGGTGTACTTGGATGACATTCTGATCTTCAGCAAGACTTGGGAAGAGCACCTTCATCATATCCGACAAGTCCTCCAAACACTGCGGCAACACAAGTTGTGTGCCAATTTGGAGAAGTGCACGTTTGGCATGACCCAGGTTCAATATCTGGGATACATTATTGATGAAAGGGGGGTGCATGTGGATCCGGCCAAGATCCAAGTCATTCGGGATTGGCCAGCCCCGACTACTATAACAGAGCTTCGCAGCTTTCTGGGTCTTGCTAATTTCTACCGTAGATTCGTGTTGGGATTCTCTCATATTACTTGGCCCTTGAGTCAAGTCACCAAAGGAGGAGCGAGAGCAAAATTCTTTTGGTCGGAACCTCAACAGAAGGCGTTCAAAGAATTGAAAAATCGCCTCTGTTCTGCCCCAGTGCTCACCTTACCAGACTTGCAGCAGCCATTTGAGATCGAGACAGATGCCTCTGACTATGCTATTGGGGCGGTTCTTACTCAACAGGGACATCCAGTGGCATATCACAGTGAGACATTGTCTGAGACAGTTCGCAAGTATCCCACCTATGACAAAGAAATGTATTCCATTGTACAAGCCTGTCGACAATGGAAGCATTACATTTTGGGGAAGGAAACAATCATCCACACAGACCACCGGCCCCTGCAGTTCATACAGACACAAGGGAAGTTGCGGAATGATCGCCATCAGAAGTGGTCCACATATCTGCAACAGTTTCATTTGAACATCAAGTACAAGAAGGGTAGCACCAATAATGTTGCAGACTGCCTCAGCCGACCACCGATCGTGGCGCTCACCACAGTGCTCAACTCTTGTGGGCACGAGACTTCTGATTGGCCGCTTCTCTATGAGAGTGACCCAGAATTCAGCCACACTTACAAGGCACTCTTGGGGGCACGCAAGTTCCAAATTTTCACCTCCAAGATGCACTTTTATGTCACTTGGGACACCTTTGTGTTCCTTCAAGCGAGCGTGCCAAGATGATATGGGAAGCACACTACAGTCGAGTCGCTGGGCATTTCGGGGTCGAGAAAACGGTAGCAATACTACAGAAGTATTTCTATTGGCCGAACCTTCGAAAGGATGTCGAGAAGCACATCAGATCCTGCACTGCTTGTGCCATTGCCAAACCGACCATCAAGAAGCAAGGCCTATATACTCCACTACCTACCCCTAGTCGGCCGTGGGAATCCATCTCCATGGATTACATGTCGGGCCTGCCTTCTACTAAGAATGGAAATGACTGTGTTTTCGTGGTCGTTGACAGATTCTCGAAGATGGCCATCATGGCGGCTTGTAAGAAGAATATCACAGCAGAAGCCACTGCTAAACTCTTCTTTGAACGAGTGTGGGTGCACTTTGGGATCCCACAGTCTATCATATCAGATCGAGATAGCAGGTTCCTCAGCACATTTTGGTCCAGCCTCTGGTCAATGTTGGACACAAGGCTCACCAAGTCCACAGCTTTCCATCCCCAAACAGATGGCCAGACAGAGGTAGTCAACAGAATGATTGTACACATTCTGCGCATGTACAACTCAAAGCATCCACGCACATGGGACGAGAGCCTCCCCTATGTACAACACAGTTATAACCGGGCTCTCCACGGTTCAATTGGCCATAGCCCCTTTCAGGTGGGCTTGGGATTCCAGCCACTATGTCCCATTGACATAGCCATGCCGTTTGCAGCTGCTCAGGCCGATTCAGCTCATGTCCAGTCTGAAGTTGACAAAGCAAGGAGCTTCATCGAGCGCATTCAACACATCCGCCAACAGGTTCATGATATATTGGACAGAGCCAATGCGAAGTACAAGCAGCGCCATGATCAACACCGGGTGCCACACCACTTCCCGGTGGGCGACAAAGTATGGCTACATTTGCAGAAGGAGCGCCTCACTGGACCTCACCGCAAGCTTCGCCCACTCCGATACGGGCCGTACACCATCACCAAGGCTGGAGGTAACAATGCCTTCGAGCTTAGTATTCCACCATTCCTTGGTCTGCACCCAGTCTTCAATGTGGATCGCCTTCGTCCTTACTTTCCACCTCTACTGGACACCTCGGACATTGCAGAACAACTCACACCAACAGAGTTAAACCCAGACTGCATGGAACAGGCCACCACAGGTTGTATCATGGACATGCA
>CM076583.1:241540177-241642573 GCA_034641835.2 Pinus albicaulis | reverse complement strand
TAGTCTGGGCCCAACAGCAGCATCCAAACCTCATCATAGTATAAATCTCTCCAGCAGCTATTACACAAATCTAACCCTCAATTGAAATTCCACCAGCATTTCTCTACTCAAATTATTCCTTATCAAACACTAAGATCTGTGCTCAATTTATAGAGGAGCTGAAGGTAGTTTTACAATCAATGAATTTCCAATAATAGGCAAGACATGTTTCCAATCTTGTAGATGTAAAATGGACACATGGATTTGAAGCTTGACACATGTGATCTCTTCTAGAAGGCACTGGCCAAGTGGAGATTTCGAAACAATGAGAATTTCGCTCCCAATGTGACCAACACACCTGTGAATGTCAGGAAGTGATTTGCAGAGCATATTTACATGGGGCTACCTGCATATGAAACACACTTAGTCCCTTTAGAGGTAGCGTTGATGATATCTCATAGATATATTATAAGCTTCAAATCTTGGAAACCTTTGCTTGATGAAAGTCATGTATAATTTGTCTTGTTCTTTGTCTTAGAGCATATAGCAACTTGAAATGATAGGGGATGATAGACCCTATTCATTGGTCCTAGAGATGATGTCCAATTAACCAGGTTATTGGGAATGATGCCCAAATTTACCTATAACAAATTCCGTCCTAAAGCATGAAGTCAAAATAATAATAAAATTTGATTGAGATGATTTACACTGTGATGGGCTGGAGATGAAGCGGAGTGGTCACCTGCATCAATCTTACAATACATTACATCATGATATATCCTCTTTGATCATAATTGCTGAGGGCAGGAATTCCCATGTTTAGCACATAAATAATCTAATAACATGTACATAATTCAGAAAGTCGTCTTCATTGGAATGTTGCCCAATGCAGACATGCCTATAGATATAGGCCCATGTTTGGATGAAAATCTGTATGTAAGGTCACCGTACAGATGATTTGTACAAAAATCCTGAAATCATAGCCTGGATGGCTGAAACTACATCTGGGGTATTCTTATCTCGTTCACTCGATCATTAGGGTACAAGTCTATCCATGTGAATATATGATTTGTAGTCGAACATGGAAAGACATCATTTGATTACCAGCCAATGATGTGAGTTGTTAACAAATGCGAGAGAACCACCATTATGTCAATGGCCCTCAAGGTATTGTAGTACATTTTGTAAGGCATGAATAGATGATTTGATTTCAAACACCAAACAAAATATTTCGATCAAAAGTCTGGAAGTGAGGATCTTGTTGATGCTTAATAAGCCTCATAGTACTGGAATCAAATCTTTCTAAGTGAACTTTCTAAATATTTATTTGTCGTCGAAAGGAAGTCACCTTATTGTGAAACAGGAGTTATTGATTTTGGAGACAAGGGTATGACTTGATATAGCAATTTTTAGGGATGACGGTCATGAGAATGAAGGTTTATGAGTATTGCAGAAGGATGAGTATTCACTGGATGACTTCTCTTGAACATATCGATGACACTGAGATGAGTTGGCAGCATTGAACCAAAACCGAAGTGAAGGTATGATGAACCATAGGTATGAATGAAACATTAAGATGATTACCCAACCCAAACAATCACGGACATGAAGTGAAGGAAGTGTCATGTTCAAGAGTGACTTGCTACCATAAAGAATTGTGCTCACTTTTCCCAAATTTTTCCCAGTCATTTGTCGACCAGTACCTCTTTATTTTTTAACAAGCTTGAGGAGGATAACATTTGCTTGCTCTATAATTCAACCCTTCGGGAAAACAATGTATCATTATTTAATAATTTAATGAGTCTAGCAATGAATGAAATTCGATTCTTTCCATGATCGACAAGCCCGTCGCTATTTTATGTTTTAACGAGCTTAATGACAGTGATAGCCCGGTACTTTTTCATATTTAGAGAGCTTGAAAAAGAGGATGAAAGAAAACTCCATAAGTACCTTTTTGTAAAGTTGTCACCCAGATCCGAAAAAGTGTAAAATAATACTTGAGAGAACCTCTTTAGTCATGTTTGACCAAGGTATTCCTTTTTCGTAAATAATCTATCTCAGTCCGGAAAAGGGTTAAACTTATACTAAGTAGATATCAATTCATTTATTTTTACGAGCTCGAAAAGACAAGTACTCAACAATATTTTCACATTATTAGAGTCTGAAAAGAGCTGAAAGAAGACTCCAGGGGTTCCTTTTACGCTGTTATCGAAGCTCGAAAAAGAGATAAAAGTGCGCTTCAAATCCTTTTTTGTTTTTAACAAAGCTCGAAAAATAAGGAGAAAAAGTATGCTTTTTGGTCAAATCATTCTTGAAATAAATATGCACGACTAATCTGTTCATCAGTTGTAAAACTTGTTCAGAACAACATCAAATGGATTAAAAATACCTCTTTCATGATAAAAAAATAATAAAACCATAGTCATAGAAACAAATATTTATTGCAAACAATTAAATGACTAAATAAAAAGAGTTTTACTATTCATTTTTACCATTCACTAGTTACCATTTTCATTTTGGAGCTCTGAACTTGATTTTGCCCCCGAACTTCAGCTGTTGATTGCATGCAATTGGTAAGAATGTTTTGAATGCCCCCTATAAGAGTACATGTCGAATTCCCCCTGCAAGAGTACATGTCGAATTCCCCCTGCAAGAGTACATGTCGAATGCCCCCTGCAAGAGTAGATGTCACCCAAGCTTCATTTCATTCACCTAAGTAAATCACTGGTTACTAATAGGTGGATGGAATAAAGGTTCATTGTAGGGGAGGATTTGTTTCATTTTTTAATGAGCTTGACACATGAAAAGAACTATGCTCATGATCTGTTTCATTTTTTAACGAGGTTGACACAGTAAAAGAACTATACTCATGACCTGTTTCATTTTTTAACGAGGTTGACATAGTAAAAGAACTATCCTCGTAGGCACTTGTTTCATTTTTTAACGAGGTTGACACAAGAAAAAATAACTATCCTCAAAATCTATTTCATTATTTAACGAGGTTGACACAGTAAAATAACTATCCTCAAAACCTATTTCAATTTTTAACGAGGTTGACATAGTAAAAGAACCATCCTCATGGGAACCTGTTTCATTTATCGAGGTTGACACTAGAAAAGAACTATCCTCATCATATGATTCATTTTTTAATGAGTTTGACACGGGCAAAGAACCATCCTCATCATATGATTCATTTTTTAATGAGGTTGACACAAGAAAAGAACCATCCTCATTGTGTAGTTGGACTAGTGAGTGTGTGTTGGAAAAGACGTAGTCTAATGGAGTCATCATTTAAGGAGTTTGAGTAGCACCACAAATGATAAGTTATAACATGCGTTGACGGGACTTCTCTAGGGTTTTCATTGAATTTTGGAATTTCAGAGGGTAATTTTTGTGAAATCACCGGCCACCAAGGAGAATAACTGATGGTACGAGCTTGATATTGCATTGAAGATGTGAATAAAGGATCAATTCGTTCAGTACTGATAAGGGAGGAACCATATAGTATTCTAGATGATGACATGGGGGAAGTCAAATATGGACAAAAAATCGAAGATGAGGCAACAATAGATGTTGTCGCAGCTGAAATAGATGGTTCAGTATGGGATGTTATCTCAGCCATGGTCAAATGACCCAATTTATACCCTATATAATCTATGAGAACTCAAAGTGAAACAGGATCAACAAAAGAAGAGGAAGGTGATTGAGGAAAAGACTCGTACAGGTAAATCTCCTACTGAAAATGAGTTGGAGTTAAAGGTGTCTCATCTTGTGATATTTCTTCAATCGAAATCAAACCAGGTGGAAGAACTTCGCCGTATGGCATGAAGTATATTTCAGGTGGTTGAATGCATGATATGGGAGACTCAATGGCTACAATAAATTGTGAAGTGACCAATACAGGAACAAATTTCGGTTGTTCGACTTCGGGATCAAGATTTTCTCCACTTAGGGAATATAGCAACTGAAATATAAGGGGATGATAGACCCTATTTAATTGGTCCTGGGGATGATGTCCAATTTGACCAATAACAACTACCCCCTAAAGCACAATGGGATCCAGATCAACTTCCAGTTGAACAACGTCGGGTTCGGGAGGTATGTTCTCACAGATTGGATGGATCGTGACCACGAGTAGCTGTGAGGACTCTATCTCAAAAATAGTGGACGAACCAAGATATGTAGAAACAACATGTGCCGAATCTGGTATATGGGAATATGATGCTTCACTAGAGGTACTTGTAGTACTGGTTTCGGTAGATTGATGTTGCCTTCGCCGTCCAAAAGTAACTTCTAGTGGTAAAGGCAGTTTCAATACTAGTCTACGCAAACGATGGGGAAAAGGATTTTGTTATTCCACGATGACTGATTTATTTTAACTAAAAATAAATAAACAAAATAAAAGGGTATTGCTAGGAAAAAAGGTTTACCAAGAAACTGTGAACTGCAGAATACCTCCTGGCGAACCAAGAAGTACAAGCAAGAAATCTCCTCGAATGTTGTGTTCGGTGTATCAAAATTTGCAAAGCGATTGACTTGGTTCACTATGGATGGATAGCACCTAAAATTTTTCCTCCCAAATATACCCGAAGGTATGTGGAGGCCCAAGTTCGTATTAGCGCTGTCTGATGTGAAATCGCACAATGAGATCACCCCTTTATACTTTTCGTACTGTAACACCGCCCGATATACCCGAAAGTACGTGGACGAGCTACGATATAATTACGTACATGGAGTGAGGTATCAAACTCGGAATGTATCGCAGATAAGTTAATGACAGTTGCTATGTTTTACGACGCCAGAACACGTCTCTAGCCTAGACCTTCTAAATGTTATCGTTATGGTTCCAATGATTTTTTAGGTAAATTGAGATAAATTTTATGTTGATCTTGTTTAACAATTTTCCCCTCAAAGGTTCATCACGATGATGTATTGGAAACTCCTAAAATTCAAAATAAAATGATAAGCAATCTTTCACTTTTAGTTTTTTCAATGAAAATCCTAGCTACTAGAGGGAAAGAGCAATTAATTTGAGATCAAACAATCAAAGAGCACAAACTAAAATGCAGCTTTCCTAATTGTTCCTTTTGCAAAACACACAATCAACTACATGCAAATGAAAGTTTTTCTTTTCAGTCCCTTTAATGCTATGAATGCAGAAAATGAGACTAAGTGCACCAAATAAATAAAAACAAATGCCTTTTACTTTTGAGAAATGAAGAATTTCAACAAAAATTTCTCTTTTGAAGGATAAATGAGGAATTTAACAACAATTTATCCTATAGGAAACGAAGAATTTAACGACAATTTCATTTTCAAAAGAAAATGGATCTAATGCAGCAATGAAAATACTTTGAAATTAGTTCGTCAATGATAAAGAAAAATTCTTTAAAAAAACATTGAACAAATTTTCTTTCAAAGGAGGAAGAAGTAGATAGATTCACTGTTCAATATGAGGTTCAAACTTTTCAAAACATAGTAGAAAACAAACTGAATCAAATTGCAAAAACAAATTCAACGGAATTTGGATGGTTTTAGGAAGTAACGCAGACTCTAAGGAGAGACAATGCTTTGCAACACAGGCCTGAAAGGGAGGCAGTGCTATGCAAATCACTGTGTCTTGTCCAAGAGTGCGTTGGGTGCAGTGTATAAAGAAAAACACAGCTGTTTAACACACTTCATTTACAAATTTGGATTTCAAAAAGTTTAATATTTGTGAGTAATAACTATTGGGTGAATAAACAGAGAAAATCAGAGGCTAAAACACCTAGGACAAAGAGAAATTTCCCCAGTGGAGTCGCCAATTTGTTGAATAGAATTGTGAATTACGGATAAAACATGCTTCCCTAGACAGGTGCTAATATAGAACAACAGGTTAAAAGCCACACGATTACTTTTCCTAACTAAGAAAAGACACACATAATGGATTGGGGGCTTACTTGGAATCCAAGCGCTTCCAAATGACTCCTTATGTCGCTTCCGTTGTAGCTTCAAATTCCAGCCGGCTGTGCAAAATATTTCCTTCAAGAATGAACACTAAACAACAGAAGATAGAAATAATACAGATGTCTATTCAAGTTATTTTTCTAAATCAATAAAGCATAAACGATATACATCAACTAAGATCTTGCAATATGGAAAATGAAAGCTAATACAGATGCATATAAGGAAAAGTAAGTGGTACTCTTTATTAATGATAGAAGGGGAGGTTACAACCTAGTGATTGATTTGAAGTTATCATCTTCAGCAGCATCCCAACCTCATCACAATATAAATCTCTCCAACAGTTGTTACAAAAATATAACCCTCAATTGAAATTCCACCAGCATTTCTCTACTCAAATTATTCCTTATCAAACACTAAGATCTGTGCTCAATTTATAGAAGAGCTGAAGGTAGTTTTACAATCAATGACTTTCCAATAATAGGCAAGACATGTTCCCAATCTTGTAGATGTCAAATGGACACATGGATTCAAAGCTTGACACATGTGAACTCTTCTAGAAGGCACTGGCCAAGTGGAGATTTCGGAACAATGAAAATTTCACTCCCAATGTGACCAACGCACCTGTGAATGTCAGGAAGTGATTTGCAGAGCAGCCTTGCATGGGGCTACCTGCATATGCAACACACTTATTCCCTTTAGAGGCAGCGTTGATGATCTCTCATATGATATATTATAAACTTCAAATCTTGGAAACCTTTTCTTGATGAAAGTCATGTATGATTTGTCTTGTTCTTTGTCTTAAAGCATGTAGCAACTTGAAATGATAGGGGATGATAGACCCTATTCATTGTTCCTAGAGATGATGCCCAGTTAACTAGGTCATTGGGAATGATGTCCAAATTTACCCATAACACTGGTGCTTTGATACCATGTAGAAATTATACAAACAATATGTATACCAATGGATTCAATTCGATCATGCAATATGCTAAAGCAAGATACTAAATCCTTTTACAAATTAATTGCAAAAAATAAGCACGATCACACAATCACACCAAGTAAAAGAAAGAAGAAAATAAATCCACAACACAGATATTTTTCCTGGGGAAATCTTGCTGCTCAAAACCCCTCTATCTCTATTGTATAATGAACCAAGGAATCATGAAACAATACAATGCACTATTATCACAAGAGTCTGCTGCACTATCCTGACTGTCTCACACTGATCCAGACAAAATTGGGCTAGTACTTAGCCAATTCTCAGCCTATTCTCAGCTTTCCTTTCTCACGTAATCCCTAAGCAATTAATCACTATTAATTAGGATAATTATCCTTCCTTGACTACACAATACATCATGGGAATCCTATGGTGTATATAATTGCACCTAAGAAATTTGCTATAAATACAACTGATAGATAACTTCCCTTTAACCTCTGTCTCAATTGGGTTTTCATTAGAACTGACATGCATGCAGCTATTAATAGTAATTCATCAGTCACTTGACAGATCACTACATTTGATCATGTGAATTAAATTTGATTTAATTCACTTGACCTCTCACTAGTGCAACAATCAGTTACAACTAGTTAAAGTGATTTTAACTCGGTTAATTGAGTTAATTGATTTCTCATGCATTAAACTAATACACTAACTGCAACTTGGACTCTAAAACAAATATAATCACTGTACATGCCTCACCAACCACCCTCAAATCGAATTTCATGAGCTGACTGAGTCTATCACACTCAATTAACGATTACAAGCAATTATGAGATAAGATTACAATTTATTGTCCAATTTAAGGGATAAATAAATTTGACACACATTTTTTATAATTTAATTAAGAAATAATTAAATCAAAAGCCTCCATGGTAGCCATTTCTGGATGTTGTTTTTGGATGCCAATTTCACTGTTTCTTGTTGCAAAGTTCAACACAACAACAGAGACGTTCAGGAGAGGGTAAAATTCCAAGGCACTTCAGCTTGGAATCAAGTGAAGAGATAAACCATTCAATAGTTGAGCTACAGGGGAGTTGTTGCAAAATTTTATCTATCAGTTCAACCCATAGCTATGCATACCCAACAAAACTGTGTTTTCAAACCCTAGGTGGGTGATTTTCTGGGGTTAGCCAATCCAGAAATCATTTCTAGGTTTTTCTGGGTTTTGAGGGCAGAGGTCGGTGTCTAAAACCCGAAATTTTCTAAGAACCAAAACAACCTAATATACACAGCCCTATTCAACCAACAACAACATCTCCAGCGGGGCAGTGCAAAGGAAGAGTCCAATGGAGCAACAATAGAGCAATGTTTCAGTGAGAGAGCTTGAGGGCCATCCCAACCAACTTTGTTAGCATGAGTGCTATCATTTTTAGCACTGTTGTATTTTCTTTTCACCTCCATATTAATAAAATGGCTCAGCATTTTTTGGCTCTATTTATGGTATTTTGATGCATTTTCCATATTGCTGCATGTTTTGTCTTTGTTTTCTTTGAATTGCTGCTAATTTCCTATTAGGAATATTACAATGGTATCTGAGCTCATAGAATTGGCTCAGCCTATAGAGAAACCGGTCTATGACATCCGAAGATAGAGAATACATTACGGACCAGACAAGGAGGTACAAAAATAGAGAAAACAAGGTTGATATCACATTTGGTGAAGGGGATTGCGTTCTAGTGGAGGAAGATAAAGGGAAAGCTCTAATGGCGGAAGAAGATGATGGGAAGGAGTTTGGAAATTTACTCCTCAAATTAGTGTAGGATCTAGCCATAGAAATTAAAGAAATAAGAACACGCTGTAATGTTCCCAAAATTAGCATAAAGCTAATTGGAACATTAATTTTTCTTATATCAGCTAGGAGGTGAATAAATGGGTAAGGAGGCCCATGAGTAGGAATAAAATCCCTCATAGTGTGAAAGGGGTCATTAGAGTAGCTACATTTTGCACCCTCAAGTGTGAAAAGGGGCAAATGCATGAGGACAAGGTCAAGTTTGACCAAGTCAACAATGCTACCATAGTGGGAGTGGATCATCTTGGAAGACAACGAAGTGTGAAAGGGGAAGAGATCATTTGGTGGAGGAAACCCTAATGTGTGGGGGCCAAGGCAAGGAGCCTTTCATTTGTATAAAGGGAGGACATGGCAACCATAGAAGGGGATGTTGACGAATATAGAATTTGGTCTGTATGACTATTTTCTATCTTCAGTTGTTTAACTGAGATTGCTATGCTGCTTAGCACAAGGGATTTCCTATTTAGGAATCCTTATCCCTTCTTGAGAGGTCTCTTGAGGGATTGTACTTCATTCTCCACATTTCAGGCTCAAGGCCAAGCCACTGTAATGTTCCCAAAATTAGCATAAAGCTAATTGGAACATTAATTTTTCATATATCAGCTAGGAGGTGAATAAATGGGTAAGGAGGTGGATGAGTAAGAATAAAATCCCTCATAGTGTGAGAGGGATCATCAGAGTAGCTACATTTTGCACCCTCAAGTGAGAAAAGGGGAAAATGCATGAGGACAAGGTCAAGTTTGACCAAGTCAGTAGCGCTGCCATAGTGGGAGTGGATCACCTTGGAAGACAACACAATGTGAAAGGGGAAGAGATCATTTGGTGGAGGAAATTCTAATGTGTGGGGGCCAAGGCAAGGAGGCTTTAATTTGTATAAAGGGAGGACAAGGCAGCCATAGAAGGGGATGTTGCTGAATATAGAATTTGGTCTGTATGACTATTTGCTATCTTCAGTTGTTTATTTGAGATTGTTGTGCTACTTAGCACAAGGGATTTACTGTTTAGGAATCCTTCTCCCTTCTTGAGAGGCCTCTTGAGGGATTGTACTTCATTCTCCACATTCCAAGCTCAAGGCCAAGCCACCTCCTTCAGCTATAACGTTATTCCTGTAGTAGGAAACGTTGTGTTGCAGGGTGTTGTAGTGGAGGGTTCCACAACACCATTTCCTTGGCTCATCTTTCAGAGGAGGGAGCTTCTATTCCTCTGGGAGGTTAGTGAGCAAGATTCAGGAGCTGATTGCAGATCTTTGACACCAGGCCAAGCACTTCCCATCACCTACCGCGCAGTCCATCACCTTGACTGTGTTATTTCTGAGCATATTTGCAGTAGGGACTTGCTCCACTATTTTGGAGGGTGAGATCTTCAGGGATTGGATTATCCTTTCACCTGAGAGATCCATTGGATGAGATTCATTCATCATATGTAGCATCATCAGCTATCTTCATCCATTTCCAGTTTCTGAGTTGCAGCTGCTACCTTATAACTCCGACATTTTTTATTTCTTCATATTTCAGCCAATCCTTCCAGGATTGTCTAGAAATTCCCTTTGGGAGTGTTTATCTTTGCTCCCCATATTGTATGAGCTGTGTATTGATATATTCATGTATTGAAATCAGTTTGCAGCAGTTATTCTTGATAGACTGCACAGTCATAGCCATGGCTTTCTTCATGTAGTAGTATTTTTCATTTTTCATGTATATGTTCTATTGAGGGTTGTATTGCCCCACTTGAGTGATTGTTTCCTCAAGGATTTGTATACATTGTTGCTGCTATAATCTAATATGATGGTTATGTGGATCTTCTAGAATTCCATGTGTTAATGTATCACTGCTACTCCATTGGTGTGTTTACATCTTACTGTTGCTCCACATTTGGAATATCTTAAGATATTCCCAATAGTGTAGAAATTCCCTATTTTGGGATATTACAATGGTATCAAAGCATGATCTTTAGCTCTACTTGTGAGTTTTAGCCATAAGAAGATAGAAGAGATCAATATGATGAAGAGGATGAGCTTGCTCTCATCAGTTTTCAGATCCAGAAAGGACCTCTCCAAGGAGGTCAAGAAGATGGAAGAAGAAGAGGAAGGACCATGCACTTCCTATTCTCAAAGAGAAGAAGGCATGAAGCATGAAGAACACTTGGAATTTGAAATTCTAAGTGAATACCTTGCTAAATATAAAGCTAAACCTAGATCCTTCAAGAAGACTGTAGCTTTACCACAATTTATTCAGCTTGAAGAGGAAAGAAGACCCCACATCTATGGGATGATGAGAGATAATATATTTCTATTGTCCACTTTTGATGGTTCACTCACATGTGTAGCAGAGGCTTGGGTAATGAAGCTAGAGGCTTTCTTCCTGCTACATCTTGTAGTAGACAGAAAGGCTATAGAAATTGCAGCGCTGCACGTTGAAGGTGAAGTAAATATTTGGTGGTTCAGCCATTTGAGCCATGCAAGGGTTTCTACTCTTGCTGAGTTTTCTCAAAATATGATCAGGAAATTTGGCAAAAGGAGGGAGGAGCCCTCACCACCAGTTGAAGAGGCATATACCAATGATTTCACAGTCATGGATGAGCAGACTTCATCTTCAACAGTTGGGGAAGCCAACACATTGGAGGAGGAAGTCCTTATAGCCATACAAGATGCTTCCAAAATTTCCAAAGGTATGCTGGAATTTCCATCTCTTATCATTTAGAAAAAATTATGGATGGGTCCACATCATTGCATGTTGTTGAGTTAGAGAAAAATAATTTCACTGTGCTGTACAATAGCAGTGATTCCTCATGGGAGCATTCAGAGGGAAGCTTCATTCAGGAAGCTATGAAGGGAGCAGTAAGAAGGAGTAGACATCTGGAGATAAGAAACTCTTTCTCCTCTCTAGATGACACTCTCTCAATGAGAATGCCACAACTCAAAGAAAGATTTATACTTGCAGCTGATCCAAGGCCTCTTGGGTTTTGGAAGGCCATGCATGAGGAGGAGGTCTCATCAAGAGATCCCATTGGAGGTGCACTTCAACACATCATGGAGTGCAAAGCTTTTCAACAGTTTGAGGAGGTTCTTCCCTTCTCACACTTGGATCTTTATGGATTCAAGGAGGAAAAGATAGATGATGGAGGACATATTCAAATGGATAACATCTCTCATGATTGTGTTGGACACTTCCTGAGCCATACACATCATGATGGGAGGTTTTTTCCTACCACCTATTTCGGTCCTTATGGGGTCAAATTGATCCTTGAGGAGATTGCGTTTCAATATCCCATTAAATGCAAGGACAAGAATCTGATTTGGGAGGATGGTAGCCCTCATGGGAGGAGTGCCAAGATGGAGGATGGAAGGAGACATGCACAATTGGTTGAGTGTATGTGGATGGAGAGCAAGAAGCTGGTGAGCTACTTGCAAATTTATGATACCAGACAACAGGAGGCTTGGTTGCACTGGTTACTCTTGAAGGAGTTTGGCCATCACTTGGCATATGCTCTTTCTAAGGGTAAGTGGATGGAGGAGATGTGGTATGATGCTTGCATCATTGAGCAGCAAAAATTATGGATGCATGGTGTTGATGTGACATTCATATCATTCATTATGTCTTCATCACATGACTTATATGATGAGAGCATGAGGAAGCAGCAAACTCTTTTGTTGCTGGGATTGTTTTTGAGAGAGCAAGGGCAGATTTGCTCTCATATGTTGTATGATGTTGCAAGAGTAGGAGATGGAACTATCATTGTGCAAAGGGGCTACTCCCTGGCCTTAGATGAACAGGAAGTACTTCCATTTTTGGAGGGATTTCCAAATTGCAGCAACATTATTGGAGGAGTCTTTGACAATAATCTTGTCAAAGAATTGAGATATGGGTTGGTAGGAGCCTATTTGCATAGGCCAACAATGCTATTCTTTTGAAGCATGGAATTATTCATGTATTCATGCATCACTTTACTTTCAGCACATGGTGAGAATGTTGTTTTTGCATCTATTGATTATGTAACACAATATTTACATCTTCTTACCATTATCATACAGTACATCATTCCACAAGAGAGCAAGTTTATTGTTGAGCCCCATAAACAAAATTTTGCGAACTACTATGATGGAGAAATCCATACTTTGTATAACCATGGGAAAGTGTTTGGTTATTTATTGTATGCTCAGTTGTTACATGCACTCATTTACTATTCACTAGTAGATGTGATGATTCACACAACTAGCCATTTGTCCAAACATCACTTGCCATATTATTTTTTGAAGTTGCAGTGGGAGAGACTGCACTATCTCCACTTGAGAAATTGTTTGTATCATGGAGCATCATGTAAGACCTTCAGAAAACTTCTCATTTGGATGCCCTATGATGATCATGTCCTATTCATCATGGATGAGATGCTTTGGGCCAGCTTGTTCTTCAATGTTGGAGAGGAAGTCCTTGGAGGATTGTTCTTCATTTTTCCACTTGAGGGAAATAGTTTTTCAGCCCAGGATCAGCATATACTCTATACTTATCATGAGTGGAGAGAAGGACAGCGTGGGGTAGACTACCTTGTCTACCATGATCAGATTTTCAGTCCACCTACTTTGCATGAGCCAAAGGTGGAGGAAGACTTCCAGGAGTTGCCATATTGGCGGGTAACTCATTTTGTATGGATGATTGCTTGGGGATGGGAGATTCATATGGGGATGGTAGATCCCAATTTTTTTCAACCCACATTCCTCAAAAAGGCCCTTCAGTTCTATCCTTGCAGTTGCTTGAGGACAAGCAACATTTGGGAGGGGAGGGCTGTAATGTTCCCAAAATTAGCATAAAGATAATTGGAGCATTAATTTTTCTTATATCAGTGTTTCGGGGAAAATCACCCTAGAGGTTTGTTGGGCTTAAACCTCCACAGAGCAGGGGCATGCTACTTAAGAAGGACTCACACAACCATACATGTTCATGAAAAACTAAATAGAGTAGAACGAGGAAGTTACCCGTAGGTCCTACGGTTGAAGCAGATCCCGCAGGGTCCAAACCCCCAGCAACCCTTCTTCCTTCTTAACCTGAAATACAAGAAGAAAAAAGCACGAAGAACTGGTTGTACAGCATATATATACTCTAAATGTTAGTGAAATCCATATAAAATATCAGATAAACCATAATTAATGCTTAAATAACAAATATTCTCATGTATGTAAGCAGACACTAACACGTGTATTTCGGGAACAAGATGGTACTTCTGTATTATAAATAGCATGTACAGAAATAACGAGTGGAGAGATCACCTGAATCCTTCCACGATATTCGAGTAGACCGTCGTCCGGATCCGTCCCACCCTTGCCTCGCTAAGATTCCTTCTGAACTGGTGCATACGAGATGACATATAAAGGAATGAGCATCTCCAAGAAACAAAGGTTTCTTGTAATGAAATGGGAAGTGCAGGAGGCACGGGAATTCAGACTTGGATAGGGAATACCAACAGAGTATAATATCAATAATTCTCTCCCTCCCTTAGGCCATGCACATGAGGTGCTTTTATACTCCCTCAAAGTAGTTTCAACAGTTGGAAACAGTTGGCCACGTGCTGGGGTGGTTGAACTACCAGAGTAACCATCAACTCAACCCAAAAATAAAGAATTTTTATATATTTTTTAATGATTTTCATGGCATACGCGGAAAAGTGCAGTTGGACTCGCGTATGCACGCGGAAAAGTCTGGGCATAATCGCGTATGGGGATTTTTACATTGTTTTTTAGTGAATTTGTCCAAGTCTGTAGGAATGGGTGCCCAAAGCCATAAAAGTAATCATGAATCATATGAAGGTGAGAAATGATGCTATAACAGATGCCCCCTAATATATGAGGTCAGAAGGGGTACATGATGGCCGAAATGTATTATGCACATAAAAAGAACTTCGCAAGGACAAGAGAGGACTTCACCAGATTTCAGCCTGCCAAAAACCAATGAAAGAAAACAGAGAGTCAACTCATGCTGAGGCGGGCATACCCATGCTCAGTCAAAAATACATCATATATAAAGTACCGAATAGATCCAACATGTATACAAGTATAACTAAACTGAAAGTACATAATGGATCATCTGAGCATGGTCCGGAAATATAAGTCTGAATCAATGTCCAAGTATCACATATAAAAAGCTGATCAAGGATGCTGCAACTGGATGTCTGATCAAATAAGTAACTGAATCTCTAAGTACCAAATCATAAGGGGTGGAACAAACGGTACTATCACGCAACTCGGGAGCCAACATATAGGATGCTGCTGTACTGAACTGCAACATATAAGAGTGGACGACATCACTGGCAGAAACTGAATGGACTGTCAAAAGTGAACCGAGAAATGTTGATGCAACCCGAGGTCTTCACCGATCACTATGGAACAATTCTACACAATGGGAATAAATGAGCTGAAGTTGACCATGTGAGAAATCGTTGGATTACCGGTCAATGATGTATACCGTTAACCAACGCGAGACAACCCACCGATAATGAAAATGAGTGTCAAGGTGCCCCAGTACAATCTAACAAGTGTGAATGAATGAGTTGAAGTCGAACACTTGAAAGAATCTACCAATCAGGAGGCAATGATGAATCCCCACCGTCGATAGCGAAGAGTCTGCCACTGATGACTGCAAACCCTAAGGTACTGACAAAAAGACTCTAGACCTTATTCCCAGAGCAATGAGTCGGAGTCGATGGGAAAAGATCTGCTGGAAGGAAGGCATTAAGGCATCCCACATTAGTCCAGCGCGAGTGTAACCCGCAGGCCAAGATTTGGAAGGAATCGGACGAAGTAGAGTGATGGAACCAAAACCGAAGTACGTTTCCGACATGCACAAGATGAAGCTAGCGCACGGAAGAAACCCTCTGAACCAACCAATAATGAAAGCTGACACAGAGGCGAGAAATCCACCGATAGGGTCAAATGGAAATCAAGGTACCGCACGAATCCCAAGTGTGATAATGTGTGCTGACGTCGAACACAGGGGAAACCACTCAGTCAAAGACCCATGATGATGATCAAATGCTGAGCACAAGGTCACCTATCAATGATGGAAATAGGCCTAGGGTGCGGCTCTAGGTTTGCTCTCAGAGCAATGTGTCGTAGTCGATAAGAGACAAACCCACCAGCAAGAAGTCAATGGGGACCTTCTCAAACCAGCACAAGCAGAAGACCAAAACATCTGATGTGATAGAACAAGATACTGACAAGACCGGGAAGGCCAACTAAATAATGAGTCAAGAGACACTACAGAATGGCCGACTCTGGTTAAACTTCCCTTGAACAAAAGCACGACTCATGATGACCATGGCAATAAAAGTGACACTGTATAAGTCTGTTATGCAGGAGGCAAAAAAAACTCTCCATATGATTGGAAGAGATAACCAACCAGGGGAGAACTGACAAGTGAAACATGGTAAAGGCTGAACCTAGGTCAAAACTAAAACCATCCCAAATGAAGGAAATATATATAAGTATATGTGCTTTGTTCAAGGGCGACAAACTGACTCTGTACTGCCATCAAAACAACAAAGATACATCCCGTTCCCGCTCTTTTTGTTATATTTGATTTTTTTGTCTTTTTCATATAATAAGCCTAAAAAGGAATAAAAGAATGCTATGGTACAATGGATAGAACGAGTATCAAAGAATCAGATGCACTAGTTCCTGGGATTGGAACAATCCTATGCTCAATGCAAGGTGGCGGAAACTGGTAAGTGATACTCAAAGGAACGTTCCATCCATGGGTAAAAGGGTGTCAAGTCGCGATAGCTAAGTGCATGCAATGGTTAACTTGTACAAATAGTCAAGGTCAAAAGTTGGCTTAAACATCGAGTCCAAATGAAGCCGGCTAAAGGCCAGGATAAACAAGTAGCCAATATGCAATGCAGTAATACAACTCAACAACACCAGGGAGCCTCTAGGGTAATAGCCAGAAAAATGATATTGAGGAAGAAGAAGAATGAAGCTTCAACACATAAGTCATGGCGGGACTAAAGAGGACTCCCGAGCCTACATAAAACGCAGCATGGGCAACAAGTGATAGCGAGGAACTAACTAGGAAGCCCATGTAAAGGAAGGCTCTACCATCAAGTCATGATTAAATAATCGGCGAGTGAAATGGGTGTAATACTCATGACCCGATGGGATCGACCCTATGGAAAGTGATCAGTATGGAGGCTAGAATGCAAGATGCAACGGAAAGTGATTTCCCTAACCTATATGCCAGTGAAGATCATATACCTGCCGTGACGAGTCGGTAATCATGGATCAAAAACCGGGAAAAATCTCAAAATCGTCAAAATGTACTTGAAAACATACCAAAATGGGCACTTCCAAGCATCCAGGTTATGCAGCTTAAGATAGATGAGCATAACAAATTTTTGCGAAAATTTTCAACTTTTTAGGCATAAATAGACAAATTACCTCATATTTGGTTCATTATTGCATTGTTGATTTGGAAAAAAGTGCTCTGGAGCAAAAAACTTATTTCGTCAATTCAGGAACAACTGACCGTCGAATCGCACCGAATTTGTCAGGTAGGCTCCTCAATCATCTTTGCAAATCATTTTGTCCGTTTGGAAATTAAAATTTAGTGATTTTCACCATTAAAACCCTTGCTAAAAAACTCGGACGTGCGCATACGCGGGTTGGTAATAGGAAACTCGCGTATACACACGACTGTGCAAAGAAAAAGTCGCGTATGCGCAGGTACAAATCAAAAAATGTGTGGCTAATGGATAATTTGTTGAAATTTGACATGATGACAATCTCATGGAGGGAGAGTGAACATAGCGCAATTGATCAAGAGTTCATGCAAGATCGAGCATCGCAAAATATCCTTCGGAATTGCGAATTGTTCAAATTTTTCAAAATGCCAAATATGAAAAGCAATCCTCGGTTGCTAGAAATGCTCGTCAATTACTGGGAACCAGACCTAGATTGTTTCGTGATAGATCAGATGCCAGTACACATTGAAGTGGAAGACATATACTTTATTACTGGACTCTCCCGGAGGGGAGAACCAGTAGACTTGCACGGGAAGCCCCTGGGAGGGCTAACTGTGGAAGACTATGTCCACGTGTATTGCGTAGAGGGTTCCAAGAAAGTTGGAACTCAGATTGCTATTAAAGATTTACGGGATTTGCACATGAAAATCCTCCTTTTCACCATCGGCGGAGTGGCAGGATCTGCCTCCCTACATCAGGCGTCCAGGACGCAAATGAGCATAGCAGTAGAATGCTTGACAAATGTGTATGATTGGTGCACAGCCCTTTTACTGAACATGAAACAACAGTTGACCTCAATCTACCAAGCAAAGACCAAACACTTTGGGTACGGTACTATTTTGATGACATTCTTCTTTGAGAAGATACCAGCATTGAGACCCAGAGTTATCTCTACCATCAGTAGCCCGGGGGACCCAAGAATTGCCCGTTGGGCGGACATGATGAAGAGATTAGGGGGAAGTGAAGTTCCCTGGACCACTTGGGACGATAAGTTCTTCCTTTGGTGAAGAGAAAAAATCATCGCAGTGGACGACTATCCCTATGCTGGGATGGACTTTCGTGGAGATCCAGATCTAGTTCTTCCACTAGGCACAGCATGGGGCACAGTCGGTAAGTTTGCAAAATTTTTTGACTTATATAATTTTTTTTGAATTTTTTCAAATATGTATGAAAAAAATGAAAATAAACATGTTTTTTGATTGGATTCATAATGACTGACAATGTAAACATGATCATGATACAGATATTGGACTAGTGCGACCTGAGGGTTTCCCACGCCACAAGCGTCGCAGGGGCGAAGCAGATACAGTGGATTCAGATAGGACGCTCCAGGCTGTGCAGATAAATTTGGAGGGGTTAACCCGCCAAATACCTATGGCTGCCGTGGAAGACCTGCCGGAAGCCATCCAGAGACGGGTGGTAGGAGTGCCCCGAGACTGGGTACGATTATTTTGCCGAGTTGCCACCGCGGTCACGTTCTATAGGAACACGACTTCTGGGCAGGGACCTCAGGAGTAGATAGATATTATGTATTAGATGACTGTATATTCTTTTTTGAGACTGAACATGATCGGGCATAAGCCCAAGTTTTGTATGACCTTATGGATCCAAATTTTGTAAAGTTTTTGAACACTCTGATGATATATATACAGCGATATTTGATGTGATGTGATAAATGTATCAAATGTATGATGTTTTTGATGATTAAATTTTATTTTATGGAATGATTAATATGCCAATCCAGTGCCTGATTAGCTAATGAGTCTGCCAACCAATTGTCAGCTCGAGGAATATGAATGAAAGTTAAAAATTGAAATGATCTTTGTAACAAACGTACCCTCAAGAACAACCGTAATAAAAATGGGTCACGAACCCGATAAGTATTGTTCAACTGCGACACCACCAGCTGAGAGTCCAAGAAAACTACCAACAAATCAACACCCAAAGATATTGCCTCCGAGAGTAGATAAACAACTGCAGTGTATTCTGCTATATTATTGGAAGCAGGACCAATGCAGACCCCTCTTGATACTAACAGCTGACCGGAAGGATAATGAAGCACCCAAGCCGCGGAAGCTAAGTTCCGGGTGTGTCTACTAGCACCATCGGCTAAACCAAAATGACTCATGACATCCGACACAACCTGCCAAAGCAGATCAAAAACATCACCAACTCATCAAAGATCGAAAATCTACCAGATATGTACAAAACAAAACTACTATATACAAAAGCAACATGCCAGGCCAAAGCCTAGGCATAATACTTCTTCAAATAGAGCCCATTTCGGGGCTCCGGCAACTCGTTCCCTTCAAAATCAACCAAGGTATATGCTCCTTTCTTAAGGACTTTTTTAACGATATAGGGGCCATACCACATAGATTTAAACTTTCCTGCCCCCAGGGCATCCTTTTCTTGGGCATAGACCAAAACAAGGTCACCTTCCGAAAAGACCCTAGGCTTGACCGCCTTATCGTACTGAACTTTTACTTAGTTTTTATGTGCTTCATTCATCGTGGCGGCATCTCGACGCTGCTCATCGAGATGTTCCAGATGAAGAAGCCGTTCTGCCAGACTAGAAGTGTCAGGAAGAAGTTCAACAGCTAATTTAAGAGAAGGAATCTCACATTCAATAGGAAATACGGATTCCACCCCGTGCACTAACTGAAATGGAGTAAAGCCAGTTGCAGTTTTCACTGACGTCCTGTATGCCCAAAGTGCAGGATATAGCATAATATGCCAGTTGGATCTAGCTTTATCAATTGTCCTTTGAAGAATTGTCTTCAAGGATTTATTCACGGCTTCCACTTGCCCATTGGCTTGAGGATAATACGAAGATGAATGCTCCTGCCGGAAACCCAATTTGAGAGCCAACTCAGCCATCATACTATTCTGAAAATGACTGCCATGATCAGTGACAATCTCTCTAGGAATACCAAAATGAGCGATAACCTGGTTGAAAAGGAAAAGAGTTGCAGTCTCACCATCATTCCCAAAAGTAGGCATAGCCTCGACCCACTTCGTAAAGTAGTCTACTGCTACAATAATGTAGTTGTGACCTTTAGCCGAAGGCGGGTTACAAGTAGTATAATCAATACCCCACTTTGTAAAGAGAGCGATAGTAATGACTGGAAAAGGCGGAGCTGGATGAGCGTGCATTTTTCAAGTATAGACTTGACACGGATGACACTTTTTGACCGATTCAATACAATCTTTGAAAATCGAAGGCCAAAAGTACCCAGCACGCAAGATTTTTTGGGTTGTAGCAAGCCCAGATAAATGACCCCCACAAGCTCCACTGTGGGAATCATTCAGCACAGCCTCAGCTTCTTCGAGAGTTAAGCAGCGTCTTAGGATTGAATCAACCCCTCGACGGTATAAAGCATCACCAATAATCAAATAATTCTTGGCCAAGTGACGCAATTTACGACGCTCATCTTTCGAAAAAGTAGAGGGAAACTTCGCAGTCTGGAGATACACAATGATATCTCCGTACCAAGGATCCTGTGAAGAGATAAGAAACAAATGTTCATCTGGAAAGGATTCATCATAAATCATCTCTTCCCCACAGGGCAACTCGGAGATCAATTCCGCAAAAACCAATGATTTCTTGGACTTGGCAGACATGAACTCAAGATCAAATTCCTGTAAAATCATAATCCATATATTATATTTGCCCCCAATCACTCGCCTACTGAGGACAAACTAAAATGGATTGGCAGCTGCCAAAACATAAGTTTTGTGAAGAATAATGTAATGCCGGAGTCGCTGCACAGCATGAACTACTGCTAAAGCTAACTTTTCTATCGGAGTGTACCAGAGTTCAGGTCCTACCAAGCCTCGACTAAGGTAGTAAATAACATTTTTTACAAGAGCATCATCCTCCTGAACCAGAACCATACCGATGGTAGATTCTGCTGCTGCCAGATACAAAAGGAAATCCCTGCTATAATCAGGTGGACTCAATAAAGGAGCAGAGGTCAATGCTTTTTTCAAAGCATCGAACGAGCATTGAGCGTAGTCGTCCCAAAGAAAAGGAACTCCTTTCTTCAACAATCTCATAAATCCCTTTGTAACTTCAGCATAATTTACGATAAATCTCCGAAGAAAATTAGACTTCCCTTGAAGACTTTGAAGCTGAAAAATTGAGGATGGGGGAGGCAACCGAAGTATTGCCTCAACCTTGAAGGGATCTACCCTTATCCTGACACAATGAATCCCAATAGCCGACCGGATGTAACCGCGAAAACGCACTTGTTTGGATTCAATCTAATCTTATAGAACTGACATCGTTCAAATATTTGCCGGAGGTGACCAGGATGATCCATCCTCTTTCGAGAATGAGCAGCTAAATCATCTAAGTACGCCTCGATAATCTTTTTGATGTCGTGAAAGGCATATGACATGGCCCGCTGAAAGGTAGCCCCAGCATTTTTAAGACCAAAAGGCATCTTCTTGTATGCAAATGTACCCCAGGGAAAAATAAAGGCAGTCTTATGTTGATCTTCAGGACGGATAGTAATTTGATTATATCCGGAGAAACCATCCATGAAGGAGAAAATCTCATTACCGACACACTCGTCAATGATCTAATCGATAAATGGTGTGGGTTAATTATCTTTAGGACATGATTTATTTAGGTCTCTGAAATCGATGCACACTCGAATCGTTCCTTGCTTTTTATCTATAGGAACGGGATTTGAAACCCATTCAGTCAAAGGAACAGGGAAAATGAATCCCGCCTTAAGCAGCTTCTCAACTTCAGCTTTGATAGCTGCTGCCTTTCTAGGATTGACCGGACGAAGTTTTTGCCTCACCGGCTTAGCGTTTTCATACGTCTTGATCTCATGCCGGACAATAGATGGGTCTATTCCAGGCATTTCCTCACAAGACCAAGCGAATACATCCCTATACTCTTTAAATAGTTCGGTGTAAATTTGAATCTCTTCACGGGAACATTCAGCTCCGATGAAGACATTCTCGATAATATTGGGATCCCTGGAAATGTTCACCGGGATAGTAGGAGAAATCACAGCCATGTTCCCTTCAGCATAAACCTGTGTTGGTGCTAAAGGGTTCAAGACTGGGTGAACAGGACCAGGAGACTGAGGACTTGGAAAACTAGTTTCAACTTCGCTCAAGTCAGGTAAAAAGTAAGACCGATGATGCAAGTCATCCAACGGTCTATCTATACCAGTCATGGCTTCCAGGATGGCCTCTTCAGATGGAAGAGTGGTATCAAGGAAATCCTAGGTAGAAGAAGAACTAAGTGTCCAAGCCGGAGCCACATCTCCATCCAACTCTTCCGGTGAAAGAGGAGCTGGAATGGATTCTGCAGAGTCAACAACAGACTAATAGGCAATCTCAGATGTAGAAATAGGAAATTCCATTCCACCCACTTGACCTTCCGCCAATGTGGCAGTAGGGGAAGGTAAGGTCCAAGGGTCCGAAAAATAATGAGTTCTGAAGAACTCTCTTCGAAGAGGAGCCTTGGAGGATGAAATAGCATTAATATGAACCGTAGGAGGAGGAATATCAAAAGTACCCATCAAGGAAGAATACTTTCCAACTCCTAAATTCTCAACAGGCGCCTTAGTATTATCCAACTTAGGAATAGATGAGTCAGTAGACGCATTCGGGTCTACAGGAGGACAGTCCAGTTGATCCACTGTAACAATCCTCCCTTCGTGGGGGAAACATATAATTCAAAATAATGAGGATGCAATGGCATCCATCTCATAAATCCAGTTCCTCCCCAACAGAAGGTTGTAGTCCAAGCTTGCATCCACTACCTCAACCTCTATATTGACAGTTTTGCCCCCAGCACAAATGGGCAAAGCTGGGATAATACCATGGGGTCTGTGAGAATGACCATCGAACGCAGTAAGAACAGTGTTAGATGGAACAACTTTGGGAGATCCAAGTGTCTTCCAGCATGCGAGAGACATCACGCATGTGGAAGCACCCTCATCAACAACCGTTCGAAAGATATTGCACTTCCGATACGATGATTTAATATGAAAAGCCATGTGATGAGGAAGTCTCTTCTTAAAATTATTCATATCAAAAGTAATCAAAAGAGAATTTTTCGGATCAATAGCCCCAATGGCAGTGAGCAAAGCACTGCGCTGAGCCGGACAAGACTGGAGTACCTCTAAAGCTGACATAGCACAAGGACTCTGCGCCAGATCTTCCACAATCGAGTAGTTCTGGGCAGCCCTCGCGTTTGGATTAATCGTTGATCGCTTAGAATATGCTTTGGGCATCCGAGGCATAGACTCAATAGTGGGCTTCGTGATGTGAAGCGGCTCAGTAGCATCAGGGATTTCCTTAGCTTTCGAAGACTCTTCTCCGCCATAATCACGGGATCTCGTAGCGATATCCGCGTGAGCACTCATCATGAAAATTTTCGATGGAATTTCCCCTTCCTGGGTGCCCCCAGAGGAAGCCCCAGGATTTTGGTTCGCGCCAACAAATAATTGTTTCCCTTGGGGAAAAGGGTTTGTTAACACAGCCTGGGAACTAGAAGAACCCTGCTGGGCTAACAAGCGCTGCGCATCCTGACTTTTGGGGCAAAGGTGTGTAAGATGGTCTCCAGTACATAGCTTTCATGGAAACTTCACTTTCCTTTTCTCCTTTGGACCCTCACCAACATGCTCGTTGGTTTTATTTGCATTACCCTTCCCATTCTTGCCCTTCTTCTTGTTATTTCGTCCCTTCTTCTTCCCATCGGATTGTTTATTTCCTTTGGGGTCAGAAGTTTGGACAACATTTATGGACAAAGACTGGGAAGGTGATGACTCAGCAGGCACAGCCTGACCAGAAGGAGCAGATTGCAAAGACAACTGTTGCAGTTGAGAAAGCAGGCTGGCTGCACCACTATTGATCGATCCAATCAGTCCGTCGCCATGAGGACCGGGCTTAGTTTTCGACAAATCTAATTTGGAGCGAGGAGCATTGGGTAAATACTTTTGAAGGACCCCAGACTGAGAATATATCAAATCTAGCTGCTGGGCCCTAAAAATGGCCTGCTCCTCAGAAAATACCCCAGAGAGGGATACATATTTTGAAATATCCGACTGCAGGGATTTGAGAAACCATTCCAAAAGGAATTCACCTGGAATATGAGCTTTAATCAGCCTCTTCCTTCTCCTCCATTCCTGAATGTGATCAGAAATGTGGGTTGCATCGTCCTGTTTAAAATTGGCTAGGAGTTCAGTCCCAGCATCATATCGGACAGGCAATTGGAAATGGTTCAGAAATGTAACAGCCAGTTCTCCAAATGTAGCAAAACTGCCCCCAGTTAGCTCAATATACCATTTGGCAGCGTTTCCAGTTAGGGTGCGTTGAAATAATCTCAACCTAATCGAATCATCGACCAGGGAGTTCGAAGAACACCATAAATGGAAAGTGGTAATGTGGTCAGCCGGATCTTCTCCATTCTTACCTTCAAACTTTGGAATGTCTGAAGGAAGTTTGGTGGGAACCAGAGGCCACCCCGGACCATAACGAATCAGATCATTAGTCAACTTCGACAGATCTGGAAAGTTTAATGTTGCCAGAAAAGGTAAGCGAGGTGGAGCCTGAGGATTCCATTTTTGATGGGATGGATTCCCAACATTCTAAAAAGAATAGCCTGGATTTGATGAGGCACTAGGTTTCCAGAAAGGATTCGTAGAAAAAGGAGAAGAACCTCCTCCCAACGCAGAGTTACCAAAGCCTAGACCAGTTCCCCCCGCTGAAGTATGAAATGAAGAGGAGAGCCCCTGATAGGGGTTCCAGGCATTAGAAAGAGGAGAAAAGGTCTGATAAGCACTCGACGAAGGGAAAGAAGTATTCCCTTGATGACCTGTGTAAAACTGATTCCCTGCCCCCGCTGTAGTGAACACAAGGTTCCATCCTGTAAAAGTAGTCGAACTTTGCCCCCCAGACCAAGGGTTGAAACTCTGGGTCTGAGAAGTAAATGGAAAGGACCCTAAAGAAGGATTTGAACTAGGAATGTGTCCAGTTCCGAAGGGGAACCCTTGAAAAGAAGCTGATCCACTAGCCATGGAAGACATGGGTGTAGATCCAGCTGCAGCAGCGGAAAAGGAAAAAGAGGGATTCCCACTAGAGGGCATCCCTGAACAGAAGGGACCAGAATGAGAAGCATGTGCTTGGGTGAAACCAGAGCCAAACACATCAGCACTAAAAGCAATTGAAGATAAAGCAACAGTGCCCCCTCCTTCAACAGAAGCAGGAGTCTAAATGCCTGCAGCACTCACGGCAGAAGCCACATTCCCAGTCGTGGCCATCGAAAGGTATGAATGATACGAAAGATCTTCTGGTCTCTCAGACTCAGGTTCGATGTACTGAACAACGAACGGATAATCAGGAGGAAGAGGAGATGGACCTGACGAAGGAGGTTCAGGTACTTCTTCAATTTGAAAATCTTCTTCCTGAGGAAATAAAACTCGCGAGGTGAGCGGAACGCTCCTCTCGGAACCGACACCAGAATCAGCTATGAAACCTTCAGATCCTTGTGGAGGATCTCTCTCCACTGCGTCAGACGTCACCGGGTGGTAACCACCTGCTAAATCACTCCTACGCCTTCTCGAAGAAGGCTCTGGACTCTCGGGAGATAACCCCCGGATTCTCCTCGATCGTCGAGGCACTTGATCAGCCACTTTTATAGATTTTAATTAGACTCAAAAAAGTGAAAAGCTAGGCAAGCTAGGAGAAAAGAGCACTCACTATAAGAAAAATCCCTGAGATACAATCAAGCAAACAACCTTCAAGTATTTCCGCTCCGGGTGATGAGGATCGGACACCAAAATACAGGAAAGCGAAATATAGGACCTCCCGAAAGCAGTTTGGGATAATTACGGCCCAGAAAAACTAGCGAAGGTATCAGAAACAGTTACGCCGACCTCCAAATGACAACCTTTGCCGGCTCAAGCACCCAAGCTTCGCAAGGGCACCCCCCAGAAGTACTGCTGAAAGTGATGCGACGTCTGCCTCAGGTACCACGGGTATTCCCCCCCGCAGTCACCTGTGTGGAACCTAGGAGTGGCAACTATGGGCACCAATCCGTATCAGAAGCCGGGCGGAACAGTCTTGAGGTCAGATTCAGCTAATCGGAGAGGGGGTATCCCTCTTCTCAGCCTTCACTTCCCCTCGTGCTTGACTCTCTGGAGGAGAGCTTTCCCGGTCCACCTAACGGAGTTGGATTTCACTCAATTAATCAACTTCTATGTTTTGTTTGAGCGGCCTTGGAGAGTTAACTCACCACTCACCTAATCCAAGGCCCTACAACCTAGCTAGTTGGTGTATGACACTTAGAAAACTTGCTAGTTGATTTTAAATTATATCGCTTATTTTAATGGGTTGTTATGTTAAGTCACAGGGATGCGGAAATGAAACTTATGATGTTTTGACGCAGAAAGAAATTAATAAAAACCAAACTACATGCAAATGCAATTATTTTCTTTCGATGAAAAGCAACTTCTACACGGGTTCTACGAGATTAAAAATTGGATTCTTTCTTTTCAGATAGCAAACTCACACTCACAAAAACTATGAAAGTGACTAAATGTTTAAATGCACCTAATGCAAATCACTACAAGCATGCAAATCCTAAGATGAAAAATCTCCTAAAGCAGAGTGAAATTTCCCAAAATTCCTTCAGCTTTAACTCTCCTTGGTTGTCCAGAAAGCTAGTTCCCGAAATCAAGAACTCTTAATATGAAGACACCAAAGAACGCTTAAAAATAAGAGGAAGAAATGAATGACAACTCCCTTCCAAAATCAAGCCAAAATCCGAAGGCAATAAACCTCGACAAAGCTTCAAAAGATACAAAGAAACGAAAACAAAAATGTGAAAACAAAAGCAAACAACAAAGAAAAATGTTTTTTGAGCTTTTGTGTTTTATAAAAGAGTTCGAAAAGACCAAGTAAAACTATAAAATTTCAAGCCAAACAACACTGAATTTCAAGCAAAAAACTTCCAAAATGCTCCAAATCTTATAGGGCTAACTAGTAGCAAGATCAATACGAGCAAAAGAAGACAAGAAAACTCAGCCACTCAGCCTAAAATAATAGTGCAACCTTGCCGCAAACAAAAACTCCAAAGAACCAAGAAAGACTCTTCAAAAGTTGCAACAAGACCTAGCCAACTGAACTCAAGAAAACCAATCAAGAAACGGGCAAAAATCATAGTGCAAAGCAAAACACAAAGATGGGAAAGAGTAAATGAGCAGGAGCTCTCGGTTCTGATGAAGCAGAACAGCCAAGAATGCCCAGAAAGCGCTCTTGGTACTCAAACCAGAAGTGCCAGCACAAGAAACAACACTTTGCCAAAAAGACTAGTTTTCAATCAAACGAAAGAGAGAAAAGACCAAAGACCACTTTCTTCACAATCCAGAGGGTACTAAGACACTGCAGGAACAGGTCTCCACAGACAGAAAGGACTAAAAAGCCAAAGAATCCAAAATTTCAAAATCTGCCTAGGTATACGCTACTTCACAGTTTAGCAACAAGCATGCATACGCGACTGTGCTAAAGGAAACACGTGTATACGCGAGTCCCTTTAGACAAAATTGTGTGTATACACGACTGTGTGCAGAAAAAAGCGCGCATAAAAAGGTAAATAATGAAAAAACAAAAAGGACAAGCCTGGATAAGAAACCAGGACTTCAGTCTGACTGAGAAAGAGTAAACTGGACTGCAAATGAAAGTTAAAACTGTTGGAAACCTATCAAACAGCTGAAACCACCCAACAGGGGAATCACAAGAATGTGATCCCCAGCGGAGTCGCCAGTTCTGTTTCGGGGAAAATCACCCTAGAGGTTCGTTGGGTTACAACCTCCACAGAGCAGGGCATGCTACTTAAGAAGGACTCACACAACCATACATGTTCATGAAAAACTAAATAGAGAAGATCGAGGAACTTACCCGTAGGTCCTACGGTTGAAGCAGATCCCGCGGGGTCCAAACCCCCAGCAACCGTCCTTCCTTCTTAACCTGAAAGACAAGAAGAAACAAGCACGAAGAACTGGTTGTACAGCATATATCTACTCTAAATGTTAGTGAAATCCATATAAAACATCAGATAAACCATAATGAATGCTTAAATAACAAATATTCTCATGTATACAAGCAGACACTAACACGTATATTTCGGGAACAAGATGGTACTTCTGTATTATAAATAGCATGTACAGAAATAACGAGTGGAGAGATCACCTGAATCCTTCCACGATCTTCGAGCAGACCGTCGTCCGGATCCGTCCCACCCTTGCCTCGCTAAGATTCCTTCCGAACTGGTGCATACAAGATGATATATAAAGGAATGAGCATCTCCAAGAAAAAAAGGTTTCTTGTAATGAACTGGGAAGTGCAGGAGGCACGGGAATTCAGACTTGGATAGGGAATACCAACAGAGTATAATATCAATAATTCTCTCTCTCCCTTAGGCCATGCACATGAAGTGCTTTTATACTCCCTCAAAGTAGTTTCAACAGTTGGAAACAGTTGGCCACGTGCTAGGGTGGTTGAACTACCAGAGTAACCATCAACCAAACCCGAAAATAGGGAATTTTTATATATTTTTTAATGATTTTCATGGCATACGTGGAAAAGTGCAGTTGGACTCGCATATACAAGCGGAAAAGTCTGGGCATAATCGCGTATGGGGATTTTTACACTGTTTTTTAGTGAATTTGTCCAAGTCTGTAGGAATGGGTGCCCAAAGCCATAAAAGCAATCATGAATCATATGAAGGTGAGAAATGATGCTATAACAATCAGTTAGGAGGTGAATAAATGGGTAAGGATGCCCATGAGTAGGAGTAAAATCCCTCATATTGTGAGAGGGATCATCAGAGTAGCTACATTTTGCACCCTCAAGTGTGAAAAGGGGCAAATGCATGAGGACAAGGTCAAGTTTGACCAAGTCAACAGCGCTGCCATAGTGGGAGAGGATCACCTTGGAAGACAACGCAGTGTGAAAGGGGAAGAGATCATTTGGTGCAGGAAACCCTAATGTGTGGTGGCCAAGGCAAGGAGGCTTTCATTTGTATAAAGGGAGGACAAGGCAACCATAGAAGGGGATGTTTCTGAATATAGAATTTGGTCTGTATGACTATTTGTTGTCTTCAGTTGTTTAACTGAGATTGATGTGCTGCTTAGCACAAGGGATTTCCTATTTAGGAATCCTTCTCCCTTCTTGAGATGCCTCTTGAGGGATTTTACTTCATTCTCAACATTCCAGGCTCAAGGCCAAGCCACATCCTTTAGCTACAACGTTATTCCTGTAGTAGGAAACGTTGTGCTGCGGGGTGTTGCAGTGGAGGGTTCCACAACACCATTTCCTTGGCTCATATTTCAGAGGAGGGAGCTTCTATTCCTCTGGGAGGTTAGTGAGGAAGATTCAAGAGCTGATTTCATATATTTTGCACCAGGCCAAGCACTTCCCATCACCTACAGCGCAGTCCATCACCTTGACTGCATTATTTCTGATCATATTTGCAGTAGGGACTTGCTCCACTCTTTTGGAGGGTGAGATCTTTAGGGATTGGATCGGCCTTTCACCTGAGAGATCCATTGGATGATATTCATTCATCATATGCAACATCATCAGCTATCTTCATCCATTTCTAGTTTCTGAGTTTTAGCTGCTACCCTGCAACTCTGGCATTTTGTATTTCTGCATATTTCATCCAATCCTTCTAGGATTGTCTAGAAATTCCCTTTGGGAGTGTTTATCTTTCTCCCCATATTGTATGAGCTATGTATTGATATATTCATGTATTGACACTAGTTTGTAGCAGTTATTCTTCATAGACTGCACAGTCATAGCCATGGCTTTCTTCATGTAGCAGTATTTTACATTTATCATGTATATGTTCTATTGAGGGTTGTATTGCCCCACTTGAGTGATTTTTTCCTCAAGGATTTGTATAAATTGTTGCTGCTATAATCTAATATGATGGTTATGTGGATCTTCTGGATTTCCATGTGTTAATGTATCACTGCTACTCCATTGGTGTGTTTACATATTATTGTTGCTCCACATTTGGAATATCTTAAGATATTTCCAATAGTGTAGAAATTCCCTATTTTGGGATATTATAGTGGTATCAAAGCATGATCTTTGGCTCAGCTCACGAGTTTCAGCCATAATAAGATAGAAGAGATCAGGATGATGAAGAGGATGAGCTTTCTCTCATCATTTTTTAGATCCAGAAAGGACTCTCCAAGGAGGTCAAGAAGATGGAATAAGGAGAAGAGGAAGGACCATGCACTTCCTATTCTCAAAGAGAAGGCGGCATGAAGCACGAAGAACACTTGGAATACGAAATTCTAAGTGAGTAACTTGCTGAATATAAAGCTAAACCTAGAGCCTTCAAGAAGACTCTAGCTTTACCACAATTTGTTCAGCTGGAAGAGGAAAGAAGACCCCACAGCTATGGGATGATGAGAGGCAATAGATTTCTATTGTCCACTTTTGATGGATCACTCACATGTGCAACAGAGGCTTGGGTGATGAAGCTAGAGGCTTTCTTCCTGCTACATCCTATATTAGATAGAAAGGTTGTAGAAATTGTAGCGTTGCACCTTGAGGGTGAAGAAAATATTTGGTGGTTCAACCATTTGAGCCATGCAAGGGTTTATACTCTTGCTGAGCTTTCTCAAAGGATGATCAGGAGTTTTGGAAAAAGGAGGGAGGAGCCTTCATCACCAGTTGAAGAGGCATATACCAGCGTTATCACAGTCATGGAGGAGCAGCCTTCATCTTCAGCAGTTGGGGAAGCCAACACATTGGAGGAGGAAGTCCTTACAGCCATACAAGATGCTTCCAAAATTTCCAAAGGTATGCCAGAATTTACATCTCTTATCATTTCAGCAAACATTATGGATGGGACAGAATTTCACTACGCTGTACAAGAGTAGTGATTTCTCATGGGAGCATTAAGAGGGAAGCTTCATTCACGAAGCCATGAAGAGATCAGTAAGAAGGAGTATACATATGGAGATAAGAAACTCTTTCTCATCTCTAGATGACACTCTCTCAATGAGCATGCAAAAACTCAAAGAGAGACTTCTACTTGTAGCTGATCTAAGGCCTCTTGGGTTTTGGAAGGCCATGCATGAGGAGGAGGTCTCATCAGGAGATCCCATTGGAGGTGCACTTCAACACATCAAGGAGTGCAAGGCTTTTCAATATTTTGAGGAGGTTCTTCCTTTCTCACACTTGGATCTTTATGGATTCAAGGAGGAACAAATAGATGATGGAGGACATCTTTGAATGGATAACATCTCTCATGATTTTTTTGGACACTTCCTAAGCCATACACATCATGATGGGAGGTTTTTACCTAACATCTATTTGGATCCTTATGGGGTCAAATTGATCCTTGAGGAGATTGCATTTCAATATCCCATGAAAAGCAAGGACAAGAATCTGATTTGGGAGGATGGAAGCCCTCATGGGAGGAGTGCCAAGATGGAGGATGGAAGGAGACATCCACAAGTGCTTGAGTGGATGTGGATGGAGAGCAAGAAGTTGGTGAGCTAGTTGAAAATTTATGATACCGGGCAGCAAGAGGCTTGGTTGCGCTGGTTACTCTTGAAGGAGTTTGGCCATCACTTGGCATATGTTCTTTCTAAGGGTAAGTGGATGGAGGAGATGTGGCAGGATGCTTGCATCATTGAGAAGCAAAGAGTATGGATGCATGATGTTGATGTGACATTCATATCATTCATTATGTCTTCATCACATGACTTGTATGATGAGAGCATGAGGAAGCAACAAACACTTTTGTTGTTGGGATTGTTTTTGAGAGAGCAAGGGCAGATTTGCTCTCATATGTTGTATGATGTTGCAAGAGTAGGAGATGGCACTATAATTGTGCAAAGGGGCTACTCCCTGGCCTTAGATGAATAGGAAGTACTTCCATTTTTGGAGGGATTTCCAAATTGCAACAACATTATTGGAGGAGTCTTTGACAATAATGTTGTCAAAGAATTGAGGTATGGGTTGGTAAGAACCTATTTGCATAGGCCAACAACGCTGTTCTTTTGGAGCATGTACTTATTCATGTATTCATGCATCACTTTAATTTCAGCACATGGTGAGAATGTTGTTTTTGCATCTATTGATTATGTAACACAATATTTACATCTTCTTACCATTATCATACAGTGCATCGTTCCACAAGAGGGCAAGTTTATTGTTGAGCCCCATAAAGAAAAATTTTCCAACTATTATGATGGAGACAACCATCCTTTTTATAACCATGGGCAAGTGTTTGGTTATTTCTTGTATGCTTAGTTTTTACATGCACTCATTTACTATTCACTAGTAGATGTGATGATTCACACAACTAGCCATTTGTCCAAACATCACTTGCCATATTATTTTCTAAAGTTGCAGTGGGAGAGACTGCGCTGTCTCCACTTGAGACATTTTTTGTATAATGCAACATCATGTAATACATTCATCAAAATTCTCATTTGGATACCCTATGATCATCACGTCCTATTCATCATGGATGAGATGCTTTGGGCTAGCTTGTTCTTCAATGTTGGAGAGGAAGTCCTTGGAGGATTGTTCTTCATTTTTCCACTTGAGGGAAATACTTTTGCGGCCCAATATCAGCATATACTCTACACTTATCATGAGTGGATAGAAGGATAGTGGGGGGTAGACTACCTTGTCTACCATGATCAAATTTTCAGTCCACCTACTTTGCATGAGCCAAAGGTGGAGGAAGACTTTCAGGAGTTGCCATATTGGAGGGTAACTCATTTTGTATGGATGATTGCTTGGGGATGGGAAATTCATATGGGGATGGCAGATCCCAATTTATTTCAGCCCACATGCCTCAAGAAGTCCCTTCAGTTCTATCCTTGCAGTTGCTTGAGGACAAGCAACATTTGGGAGGGGAGGACTGTAATGTTCCCAAAATTAGCATAAAGCTAATTGGAACATTAATTTTGCTTATATTAGCTAGGAGGTGAATAAATGGGTAAGGAAGCCCATGAGTATGAATAAAATCCCTCATAGTGTGAGAGGGATCATCAGAGTAGCAACATTTTGCACCCTCAAGTGTGAAAAGGGGCAAATGCATGAGGACAAGGTCAAGTTTGACCAAGTCAACAACGCTGCCATAGTCGGAGTGGATCACCTTGGAAGACAACGCAGTGTGAAAGGGGAAGAGATCATTTGGTGGAGGAAACCCTAATGTGTGGGGGCCAAGGTAAGGAGGCTTTCATTTGTATAAAGGGAGGACAAGGTAGCCATAGAAGGGGATGTTGATGAATATAGAATTTGGTCTGTATGACTATTTTCTGTCTTCAGTTGTTTAACTGAGATTGATGTGCTTCTTAGCACAAGGGATTTCCTGTTTAGGAGTCCTTCTCCCTTCTTGAGAGGTCTCTTGAGGGATTTTACTTCATTCTCCACATTCCAGGCTCAAGGCCAAGCCAACTCCTTCAGCTACAACATTATTCCTATAGTAGGAAACGTTGTGTTGAAAGGTGTTGCAGTGGAGGGTTCCACAACACCATTTCCTTGGCTCATATATTAGAGGAGGGAGATTCTATTCCTCTGGGAGGTTAGTGAGAAAGATTCAGGAGATGATTGCAGATCTTTGGCACCAGGCCAAGCACTTCCCATCACCTACAACGCAGTCCATCACCTTAACTGCGTTATTTCTGAGCATATTTGTAGTAGAAACTTGCTCCACTGTTTTGGAGGGTGAGATCTTCAGGGATTGGATCAGAATTTCACCTGAGAGATCCATTGGATTAGATTCATTCATCATATGTAGCATCATCAAATATCTTCATCCATTTCCAGCTTCTGAGTTGCAGCTGCTACCCTGCAACTCCGACATTTTGTATTTATGCATATTTCAGCCAATCCTTCCAGGATTATCTAGAAATTGCCTTTGGGAGTGTTTATATTTGCTCCCCATATTATATGATATGTGTATTGATATATTCATATATTGACATCAGTTTGCAGCAGTTATTATTCATATACTGCGCAGTCATAGCCATGGCTTTCTTCATGTAGCAGTATTTTTCATTTATCATGTATATGTTCTATTGAGGGATCTATTGCCCCACTTGAGTGATTGTTTCCTCAAGGATTTGTATAAATTGTTGCTACTATAATCTAATATGATGGTAATGTGGATCTTCTGGCATTCCATGTGTTAATGTGTCACTGTTACTCCATTGGTGTGTTTACATATTACTGTTGCTCCACATTTGGAATATCTTAAGATATTCCCAATAGTGTAGAAATTCCCTATTTTGGGATATTACACAGGCAGACAGAGGGAAATACCACGGGGGTTCCAAAATGGAGAAGGATCAAGGACATATCACTATTGGGCGGAGCAACCAATGGTGTTGTTAGCCACCTATAAAAATTTATCATACCAAATGGTGGCTAAATATTTTTAGGCCTTCAAGAAACAATTTCATGTCCAAATTGTGAGTTCTTGAAGTCTTATGATGATAATTATCCTGTGAGTTAATCTTCACTACTGTTTCACTATTAATCCTAAAGTACCTATTGTTTACCAAGAGAAAGACTGCTTAAAAACTCCATTTTCCATCATTCCACTCCTTTTTCACTCACCAATAACCCCATTTTAATCCTTATTTCCTTCATAAAATCCTTCCATTAACCTTCATTTAACCTCCAAAATCATATTAAAACCCCTTTTTAAACCTTATATTTCCCTTTATTTGGTTTAAAAATGCCTCCTTTTATCTATCGGAACCCTTACTTAGCCTTAAAAACCCTGTTTTTTGGCCTAAAAATTAGTATTTTGCACTATAAGGTTCTTAAGCCCCCAAGGGCTTATTTCCTTTAGCCCCTTCCTCCATGCGTCCTAAAGCCCCACAATCAGGCACTAAAGGGCTCAAAAACCTTTCCCGAACCCATTTTCCCTTCTATTTTCCATTCCCGACATATAATATTAAAAACGAATTTGGATCGTTGATCTACATAAATCAACGACCATCGGGTTCCATTCGTCCGCCCATCCATCCAACCTTACCTTTTCCTCCATCCATATATCCGATCCCTCTTTTAATCCTAACTGTCCATCAAAAAGATCCGACGATCGAGACTTAACCTGATAAACCAACAGCTATCCGCTACACGAAAAAGCAACCATACGTCATCATGGGGACCCACTACATTCCTCCTCCGCGCACCTTTCATATCGCATTCTCTTCGCGCCGTTGGATCTGGGTCCTCCAATCCAACGGCTGACACTCCATATCGCAAAAATTTTGCGCCCAGAGTTTAACGCTAAATTTTTTTGTGAAATGGGCGGTATTGGGAAGGACATGTGTCAGCCAATGTATCGTATCGCATTTTTTCAGGAAATACCGCCTCCCACCATTTTATTTTGTGAAAACCATCCCCGGTTTTCCTCCTTACTGCTACTCTCCACAACGATGCCTTCGCTTTTAATCCCAGCCGTTGGTCTCTAAGATCGAACGACTCGTATTATATCACAACCCCATTCGTTTTCCATTCATATATTCTCCCAAATGCTCCATCGAAAGATCCCAGCTATCGATCTCTGAGATCGGATGGTCCTGATTTAATCTTGCCCCCATTCATGTTCCACCTAACTCAGTCCTGAAATATTTTTCCGAGTAATCTCGAGCGTTGATTATCCTAATCCAACGGCTCCTGTTCGCTGTCATGCCCAAATCTCCATTTTCACCTGGTTAGCTGCTCTGTCAGGGTTTTCCACACATTTTTTTGCTGCATCCACATTTTTTCCTCACTACTCCTCCACCCTCACGATCCTCTGAAGCAGTCTTTCCCACTCCCACAGGTTTTTTATAATGTGTTTATCGTTTTTTTCAGGTTTAATGGTGTTTCATCTCTATTTTCCCCACAGTCACAGGCAGGTGACAGAAAGGTCCGAGGTGACGATCTTGCAACCTAAATATCACGCGGGGGATGAATAAAGGGTTTATTTCAATGCTAGAAGTCGATGAATCACGATCATCGGCCCACAAACAAACCCTCCAGATCAGCAAACCCCGGACACCTGTACAGAAGAGCAGAGTTAAAGGATTAAATCATAATATTGAATATTAATAGTTTAGTCCACTGTTTAAGAGGATAAAGACACAGGCTGAAGACAAAGATGGTTAAAGAGGCTTAATGAAGCCTAAAGCCCACATCATAGTCAGATCAGTCGAAGGAAGCCTCCACTGACACATCAGAGGCTAAAATATCCTTTTAGCTACTAAAAGTGCCACCTGCAGTCTCAATAAATCGAATGAAGGCATAGTTATTGCCCAGTCATAAGATATTTGCCTAAAGACAACTGAACAATTATTTCAAACTAAAGAACATATTTTAAACCGTCAGTAAAGTTATTGTAAAAGATAAAAAGAGTCTTAAAGTCAATCTTTTTGTCCACTAAGCCTAAAAAGCCGAAACAGAATAAATGAAATAGATTTGTAATTCAATGCATTCCTGCCTTATGCCTTGCATGGTTTTCAAGGCTAGGATTTGCATTTAGTATAGAATTAATGATACTTAACCCTAGAAACTCTTCCACCTCCTCATTTTCTTATAAAATATCCTTGAGGAGCACATTGTAAAGGGTTGGTTGTTGGACTGTTGATGTAATAGTTGCTGTATCGAATCATTGTTGAATGTAAATAAGTTCTGAAGCTCTGAAGCTCTGTTAAGTTATTGAAGAAGATAGGCTAAGAAGAGATGTTTGAAGCTGTGATGAAACACTGGACATGTAGTTTGTAACTGGATTGACATCAATATACAAGCTGATTTTTGGGATCCTGGTCTATATCATTGGTGAAATACCTCTTACTGTTATTGTTTTCCTTTCATGTATGCCATTTTGTTCACTTGTCTTTGATAAAGAACAACAAGCATAGAGCTAGGATTTATTGTTAGAAGTACCCTACTCTCACTGATAAGATTTATCTATATGTTTTCTGCTAATTGTGATATTTAAGAATGACTTAAATTAAGTGTAAACACTATCAAGGATGTTGGTTAGTCCATGTCTTGATGTGAAAAACTTGAAAGGGAGTTCTTGAATGATATTTTCATTACATGCTAAGGAGATTTAAACTAGGAAAGTTTATGGTTTGCCCTGTATTCTAGTTCTTTCTCCAAAGGTTGTTTGAAAGTTTCTCTAAGAGTATGCTAAAAGCAGGCCTAGATTTTAATTATATCTTGCTTGATCTTAAGCTGCACTTTGTTTCCTTATCTGTTTTCATCCCTTCTAAAAGTAGTCTAGTGAGATTACTAGATTGTTGTCTAATAAGTTAGCTTTAATACAAGATTGTCCAAAGAAGTCTATGGTTAGCCTCGTCCTTTGGCTGGTTTCAAACAGTTGCTTAAAAAGGCTTTTCTTGTATGGAAACTTGATAAATCCTTGTTGAAATTATTGGCTTTTTCCACCTTCTCAACACTTTTAATGTTCCATTTCATCACTTAATCTAAAGGATATTTTAATATAGATGACTTGCCCCTTGGACCACTCATGAAATTGTTGTACAATGAAACCCTTTTGTGACTCCATCACCCAATGGATTAAAGCTGCTTCATATTAATCCTATCTGCTAAACACTTCTCAATATACTTTCATCTTCACCCTTTGAAACTCTTTCATTTTGTGATATTCCATCCAATTAGAGATCATACCCGACCAACCAAACAAACAAAAACCCTTGTTCTTAATAACTGGCCTAAAAACACATTTCAAGCCTTAAATATCACATCTTTAAACACACTTATAGAGATATCCCTCTATGGATTTAGGAGGGCTAGATCCTAGAATCCCAAAGTGGTTTTGATGTAGGCTCTGTAGCATTTAGTCTTTCCACTCTACTAAATTACAGAGACCTAACATTCCTGGCGACCATACTAGGGAACTATCTGAGTAAAATCCTTAAAACAAAACACTCATTGTTCAGTGAAGTATAATTATCTCTCTTCAAGCACTACCAAAGCAAATGGTGATCATGATAGGACTTATTTGAATCAGTGACAAACTAAGTAACCTTTAGGATTCTCATAGAGCCTTATCAAACCTTGAAGGAATTGGCTAGCTAAGCCATAAGAGTAAACTCTGTTTGTCTCATCACCATAGCTAAGTGGTGAAACAGATTTAGGATACTCTCTTAACCTATAGGACTGAAAAAACTCAAAAAACTCAAAAAACATTTTAGATTGGTATTTGGTGGTGGACCATAAAACATTTTACCTCCAAAAGAGCTAAAAATTTCCACCTGGTGACTCCACTGAACATCAGTAGGCCTGTTGATTTTCCTTGGTTTTCCAAAATCTTCACTGGGAAACCCCTTATCATAATATCATTTAAAATCAGTATATAAGGCTTTGAGGATTAAAGTTTTCTTGCTAAAATATCAGTTAGCCTATTAAAGATTGTCATATTTGGTTAAAACTTTTCTTATTATTGGGTCTGAAAAACATAGCATAGTGGCTTCTAGAAGAGTTCATACTAGAGCCTACCTTGACCCAAACCCTCCTGAGATAGTTGATAATCCTGAAAGCATACTTAGGAAGTCTCCTAAGGCTCAAGCTTCAACTATTGTCAGACCAATCCAAAGAGCTAATTCTGTTCCAGAAAACCTTACAATTCTACAAGATTCACAAGTTGACTTAAGAAACCCATTCAGAACCAGGTCACTTGATGATATAGATCAGATAGATTTTGAGTCTCCAACTTCATCCCAAGATAGAGGTGAACATCCTGGTAGCAGAGAAACTACCCCACTTGATTTAAATTTCCTTCATAATATTGGTTTCTCTCATCCTAGATCTGCTCAACAATCTCTTGCTGGTCCATCCACTTCTGTTATCCATACACCCACTATTCAAACTACACCATTCCATCAACCCCCTCTTATCTTACATCCCCCACCTGTAAACCCCCCACTTTTTCCACAACCTCTTATCATGGCAACATGGTATGCTCCCCTAGTGCTTCCTTTACCTCTAGTCAATCTGCCATAGGACTATCAGTCCAAGATACCATTATATGATGCCAATGGTGCTACTGTTGCTTCACAACATGTGGACAAAATGAATGACTATTTTGATAGAAATGAAATTCATGATGAAACTATCAAACTCAGATTGTTTTCTCAAAGTCTATGGGGATAAGAAATAAAATGGTTCAAAATCTTAACCCTTAATAGTATTAATGACCTCCAAGCCCTCCATCTACCATATACTCAGACATTTGAATGCTAGCGTTGATGAGCTATCCAAAAATGGATTTACCATGGAACAATACTTTCAGACTACAACAATCTCAAAAGAAACACTGGGGAAAGTGTTCAAAATTATTGCACTAGGTTCAATAGTGTGTATAATGCACTACCCCCAGACTTGAAACCTCCACAAGGTTTAGCCTTGGAAAATTTTTTTGAAGGATTTGATCCTGAAATGGCCTATTAGCTAAGAGAAAGAGACCCCTTGACTTTAGAAGACATGCAGAAGGGAGATATTGTTGTGGAGGTAAATTTAATCGAGAAAAGAGCTAGAATGAGGAATGAGAAGAGAGTATCATTTAGGGAGGAATCTGCACCCTCCACATCTAGCTCAAAAATGTAAAGGATGATGGAAGAAATGATGAAAAAGATGAGCATACTTGAAAGAACACAAGCTAGAGAAAACCAATCAACTCCCCAAAACAGAAATCAAAATCAAAATCAAAATCAGAACTTAAGGAGAAATCAACCTCAAAACAGACAAAGAGAGGATGATCAATAGATCAGACCTCCTTTCCAAGAAAACTATGTAAGTGAGGTGGAAGAAACAATTGAACAAACAGAGGAAGATGACATAAATATGTTGGGGGTAGGTAGTGACCATTTTGATGTTCCTATTAATAGAAAACAAGGTCTATACACACCCTATGATGATAAAAGAGTAGAGGCTAAATGTTATTATCAAGAGATGGAAAATGTCATCATAGAGACCCCAAAAGAATATGACCTTAGGAGTAAAAATAATCAGGAAACTCCCAAAACCAAAACCTCTGAAAATTATACAAAAAACAACCCTATAAGCAAACCCAAAAACATTAAACAAAAGGACAAAACAGTGGTTGTAAATTCTGATCAAAACAAAGAGAAAGGCACTCAAATTAATGAAAAACAGAGTGCAGATCTTAGCAGCGTAGTACTTCAGCTAGTGCTCTTATTAAAACAATTTTGACCAATGTAAATAGAGGAAATCAACAAACTGATTTTGCTGATAAAGTGGTGATTAACAAGGCTGAAACACACATTGTAAAAAATCAGCTGCCTTTTAGTTTGGAACAGGAAATTGCCAAAATTAAAATCTTTGTTCCCCTCACCGAATTAGTCACCCAAGATGTATATAGATCACAAATTTTGAAAGCCTTCAACATAGGAGAAAATAATGACACTGTAAACCTCAGTGATGACCAACCAGAGCTCTTATTTGGTCCTAATATTGAAGGAAGATACCAAGAAGGCCCAGTTCCTCCATTTTATGTTAGTTTTAAAATTCATGACAAAATTTTACACAACGCTATGCATGACTCAGGGGCCTCTCACAACTTAATGCCCAAAGCAGTAATGGAGAGTCTAAGCCTTGAAATCACCATACCATACAAAGATCTATATTCCTTTGACTCCAGTAGAGTGAAATTTTTAGGTTTGATCAAAGACCTCTGTGTAAACTTAGTACAAATTCCAGCCAAGTGTTTAGTGATGGATATTGTAGTGGCTGATGTACCCCCCAAGTATGGCATGCTTTTATCAAGATCATGGGGAGCTAAGTTACAAAAAACAATGCAAATGGATATGACATATGATACTATCCCTATTTTTAATCAAACTAGAAGACTTTATAGGGAATCTCACATGAAATACATGGTCAGTAGCAAGAAAGACCTGAAAACTCTCCTCTTTATTCTGTGCATACAAGCCTTGACTCATTTATTCTCTTCAATCATGAAACATTTAATGAGAAAGAAACATTAACTGATTTAGTGACTACCCTACACAGTGACATAGTGGCAGACACAGAAAAGGAGGAAGACAAGACAAAAGCATCAAGACAATTTGCCAAATTAGAAAATCACAGCAAACAAATCACAGGTCTAGGACTACAAAACAGTCATCCACTGTTTGTCAACCTTGAGAGTCAAGAGAAGAATCCTCAACATCTTGAAAAACATGAGGAACTAAATCAATTTCAACATAGTGCTGACTTACAAAAACAATCTAAAAGCACAATAGATAAAGAGGATAGTATTCAAACTAGTAAATATGAAACTAGTCCTCTTTGAAGTATGAGTTTTGATGGTTCTCATAGTAAGAATAGTGCAGGTGCAGGAGTGTGGCTTCACAACACAATGAAAAATCATGCTGAAGGACACTCATACAAATTGAACTTTCCATGCACTAATAACATAGCTAAATACGAGGCACTCCTTCTGGGCTTGCATTTATTGATAAAATTAGGAGCTAGAAGGATAACTGTTCATGGAGATTTTGAACTAATAATTAGGAAAATTAATGGGGAATACACTGAAAAACATCCCAAATTGAGAGCCTATAGGAATGATACCCTGGATTTACTCAAAAAATTTGATGAATATGAACTTACCTTTGTCCCCAGAAACCAGAATATGCTGGCCAATGCACTGGCCATTTCTGCTAGTACTTGCAAAAGACCTTGTGAAAGAAAACAACACACAATTCAAGAGAAGTATAGACCAGCCATCCCAGAAAATGAAAAATACTGGCAGGTGTTTGAGGGAGATAAAAAAATAGAATACTTCTTACAGTCCAGAAATGAATTTGAGATACCAAGTTCAGATTCAGATTATGAAAATGACTTTCCTATTGAAGAAAATCTACTTGATGAAGAAGTAAAGTCTCTAGAGATTGCTGAGATAAATATGTTATCTAATAAACTCGAACATACCACAGAAGTTAGTGTAGATTTAGAAAAATAAGACTTAGAAATGTTGCAATCTAACACTCAAAGCTTTCCAAAAGGACTGGTCCCATTAGAAGAATTGTTTGATTTCAATAATGTTGCCAAAAAACCAAAACTGGAACCTGTTGAAACTGAAGTAAAAGAATGTAACATAGGCAGTGAACAAAAACCAAAAATGATCAAACTGTCTAAAACCTTACCAACTCACATAAAACTAAAATACATTAAGCTCTTCAAGGAATTTTCTGATGTATTTGCATGGAGTTATGAAGATCTAAAATCATATGAGACAAATATAATTCATCATAAGATACCCCTCAAAGAAAACCAAAAGCCTTATAAACAAAAATTGCGTAGAATTAACCTTGTTCAATTACCTCTGGTAGAAAAAGAAATTAAGAAAATGTATGAAGCTGTAATTATTGTCCCTATTAGATACTTAGAGTGGGTGTCTAATCTTGTGTCAGTTAGGAATAAGACAGGAGAGATTAGGCTTTGTATTGATTTTAGAAACTTAAACAAAGCCTCTCTGAAGGAAAACTACCCTTTACCCAAGATGGATCATATTTTACAAAGGGTAGTTGGTTCTAAAAGGATTTCTTTGTTAGATGGCTTCTCAGGTTACAATAAAATTCTGGTACATCCTGATGATCAAATCAAAACAGCCTTTACCACACCTTGGGGTAATTTCATGTATGTGAAAATGACCTTTGGTTTAATGAATGTTGGTGCTACATTTCAGAGAGCCATGGATATTGCATTCTCAGAATAATTAGGCCTCTTCATCATTATTTACCTTGATGACATCACTATTTTTTCCAAGACAGATGAAGAACACCTAGAACACTTGAGAAAAGTATTTGAGAAATGCAGAAAATATGGGTTATCTTTAAATCCAAAGAAAACAATGTTTGGTCTCCAAGAAGGCAAACTACTTGGACACATCATATCAGAAGAAGGGATAAAGATAGACCCAAAGAGGATTGATGGTATATTGCAAATCAACCATCCTAGAAACATCAAGGAACTTCAATCTTTCATTGAGAAGATTAATTTCTTGAGAAGGTTCATACCCAATCTAGTTGAACTCCTTAGAAACATAACAAATATGCTCAAAAAGGAAGAAGGATTTAAATGGACCTTAGAAGCACATAAATCATTTGAACTATTAAAACAAGCATTAACCAAAAAACTAGTTCTCATTAGTCCTGATTTTACAAAGGATTTCTTCATTTTTTCTGTTAGTCATCAGTGTTTTTCACCTGTTGATGATGACTAGTTTTTAAAGCCAAGTTTTCTAGAAGCTGGTCTCCAATTTGTCAAATCTGTCATCGAGAAAACACCCCTAAACAATTTTTGTCCTCCTACCTTTTCCAGTCAGCCTATGATGAGAAAAAACCTAGTTGTCAAGTCCTATCTAGTTTCAGTCATATAATCCTGTCCATGAGTTGTCATAGCTAAAGGGTATATGTTGTCATTTACCCTCATTCCCAAGTCATTCATTATCCAACTATTGATAAGAATGTCAACTACTCTACCTCTGGTCATATGTCTTCTTAAGATCTAATCATACCAAAGAGAATACTCAAAATCTGCCAAGATCACCCCTAAGTTAGGTAGTGGCGCTTTAGGGAACCCCTTCCTTGGAAAAAACATCCTGAACCAAAATCTTTTGTTCAATACCAGCCAACCCTGAATTAGCGCTTAAACTGCAAAAAACAAATCTTGATACACCCATAGGTTGCGCCACTAAGAGGTATTGATGTCTCAGTAGTACATGTTTCAAAGCCAAACTGATATAATGTTGATCTACAGTGTTTCAATGTCTCTTTCAGAAGCAGAGATGTACAAGTATTCCAGAAGACATTATCAAACTAAACATAAGAAGACAATTGCTTCTCATGTTGTCTTGAGCCTGGGATAAGAATACTAGTCAGAGAGAAAATTAAATAAACCTCTGCAAACACAGTCAAGAAAGGTTAGTAAGTAATGACTAGCAATAAAATACTCTACAAATACAAGTCATGTGGCTCCTGGTTTCAAAATATTCACAAGGATATATCTCATAACATGCCCCTTATAGCATATTGTCAATTTTTTACTTTGTTACTTATTGTGATATACCAAGCAGAGATATGTATTACAAAGAAAAGATGACACAGTTTGAGAAATGGATGAAATGTCATGATTGTGTTAACCTCCTCCAAGCAAGAGCAGATGGTTAGGTCACATGTTGAAAAAATCCTCCAGTATAAAGAGTAGATGGTTTGGAAATATTATGTTAACCTCTTTCATTTAAAAGCAGATGGTTAGGAACATGATAAGGGCCTCCTTCATTTAAAAGTAGAGGGTCAGGAACAGAGGTATAGCCTCATTCAAAGAGCACGAGACTAACAGTGTTTCAAATGACCTAAAAACTTGTTTACACCACTTCCTCCAAAAGGATGAAACAACTGATATATCAGTAGTGTTTCAAAGGGTGTTTAAATGAGTTCATTATTTAAAGGACAAAGTTGAAAATCAGTGAAAGCAACTGAAGGTTTATGGTTTGAAGCCATTTGTGACATCATCAAAGCAATGATAGAATGGTGTCAAAAGAAGTCTCTTCTCTTTTATCTATAAAGGCCTCCTTCGAAGAGTAACCAGAGGCTAGAATTTCAAAAAACTTGGAACAAACTCATCAAAATGACAGGAAGGGTATGACACAATGATTCAAGTTCAAGACAACATTCAAAGAAATAAAACATACCACAGTCATAGACAAGACCTTTTAATGTACATAAGAACAAACTCTGTTGTTTATATGATTGCATTAAGGGTTTTTAAAGGCCATATCCTTGATGAACAAATGTAGGTCAAAGCTTCGTGAGTGTAGATAAGGGTTTATCCACAGTCAAAAGGAAAATGTCAATATAAGGTGCCTAACAGTGTTTGAAAAACTTCAACAATCGGCAAAGGATGCAACAACAGTCTTAGATATAGTTCTTGAGCAATTTTCCTTTTGAAGGACAGAATGGAAAAACAATGACAAAGCAATGAGTTTTCATAGGTTAAAGACATGTTTCACATCAAGCAAAAAGATGATTTTTCTGGTGTTTACAAAAACCCTCTGTTCATAAAAACCTCCTTCAAACTGTCATGAGGGTGAAACTTGGGCTAAAAACCTTCATCCAAATTGTCAAAGAAAGAGAGCTGGTGGTGGTTGACAGTAGTTCTTGCATATAAAAAGGACAACAAAGATTAGAGCAAGTCATGATTGCCAAGAGTTACATTTGTGGTCTCAGGGGTTATTTCCTTAATAAAAGGGCAGTGAGAAAGATCTTGCTTTTAAGGAGGTTTCTTTACTTCGAAAAAGTCATGTATATGAGTGTTTTCAAAAGAAGCTAGCCACAACATTATTTCTATGGGTCTTGTTCGAATAGTGGGTCTTTATGGTATTTTTAAAAATGACATAATACTGAGGGCAGTGATTTGTGTTTTTACATAACAAAAACCTTTTCAAAAGACATCCAAACTCTTCCAAAGTAGTTGCAAAGGTTTTCAAGCTTATTCGAATTTTAAAGGAGGGAGGAGACCGTTTAAAAGGGCCCATTAACAATTTCAAAGACCAAAGCAAACATCCCTTGGCTGCACACTGAAGAGAGGAAGAATTTTCGAGCGTTTTTCAAGGATTTCGGTGCTCAAAAGTCTGCACGGCACGCCTATGAGCGCCCGAACAAAGAATTTGAACGGAGGCGCGGCGCACCTGTAGATGCGCACGGCGTGCCTGTGTCTGCGGTCACCGGGCGCCCGAAACAGACCCGACAACCTCCTCTGCATGGCGCCTTCTTCTGCAAACGGCCCGCTCATCCACCATACCTCCAACAATGCCTTTGGAAGCTAAATCAATGATCGACAAGGCCCATAAACTTATTTCCAAGGTATTTTCCTTAATTCTTGGTAAATTTCAAAGTTAAAGGGTTTCCTGCTGTGCTTTTCAAAGGGATAGAAACAGTGAAAGAAGGGAGGTTTGTTATGCCAATTTGAAAGCTCTTTCTGTGCTATAAAAATAACTAAGACTGCCCACAATTTCTAGAAAGAAAAACAGAGTTTGTTTGAAGGGTTTCAAATCAGTTTGACGAAGTATGTTATCATAGTGTTTTCCAAAAGCACACCTTGTTTGCTAATATCAAGAATCAACACAATGATTGGTAAAAAGGATTGATTAGGTTAATAGAGTTTTCTTTTTTGTTATGAAACATCGAAGAATGTGTGCAAACTCCATAATCAAAGACAAAGAGTTTCTTTTGAAAATATTTTAAAATGAGTTTGAAGAGAAATTTCAATAGCGGATTCCCAAAACACACTTTGTTTGACAAATCAAAAGTGTTCCTGCTATGAGTTTCAGGGATTAACACAGTAATTCTACAAGATGTTGTATCAGCTTAAAGATGTATTGTTTACATTTTAAAGGGCAGTAAATAGCAAAAGAGCAGTGTGTTGGGGTTCCCATGTTTTGGCCAGATTGGCAAGACCAAAAGATGATACAACATCAGAACCGCTTTGGGGCCCTAGGATCTAGCCCTCCTGGACCCGGAGAGGGATCTCTCCATTAAAACAAAGAATGATATATCTTTGAAGATAAAAACAGATGTTAGGCTAGGTATGAAGCACAAAGGGGGGTTTAAAATGATTTGGTTGGTTGGTTGCTGGGTTGGTCATGAGATCATAGACTGAGAAAGTATTGGGAGGAAAGGAACAAAGCAGCAGGGTGTTTTCAGCAAAGAGGATAGGTCGAGAAAGTGCCATCCATTGGGCTATGGAGTCATGAAAGGAGAATTACTTGCAACAGCTAGCTAAGGCTTTTAGAGGGCAAGTCATCTACGCTAAAGGATCTTTTTAGATAGATGATGGAATGGAACATTAAGGAAAGAAAGTGAAAGAAGGAAAACAACCAATTTTCTGTCTATAGATCAGGTCAGAGGTCATTTAACTCCAGACCTGCTTGGACATACTCAAAGGCACCTTTCAAAGGGGGGACAAAGGGGAAAAATAGAGATAGGTTTAACAAAGAGATCTTAGAAAGGCCAGCTGGTTGCACAAGGATCCTAGTGGACAGGGCTAACTCTAATCCCCAGTGTTCCCAAATCTTCCAGCTTAAACCAAACCAGAACATCTAAGAATTAATCCATTCAATTCATACATCAGAGAGCAGGAAATAACATCCACTACACTGGTTAAATTGACTGAAATCAATCCTCAGATACACATATAGCAGAAAACATTGAAGGCAAGGAGAGAAAAAACATAGGGCACCTAACAAGGGTGAATCCTATGCCAATATTCTGATGCGAGCTAGTAGAAAATGAAACAGCATGTAAATGTAATAAACAGAGTTAGAAAAACATCACCAATAGTAATAGACCAGGATCTTGTGAAATGTGCTTTGATTAATCGATGAAAAACTAGTCACATACACTGAGCTCAATGGCTGAAATACAATCCAAATTTCTCCTCCCAGCCTGCTACATAATAACTACTCTGCTACTCCCTCCCAAGATTGTTCTAACAGTGAAAAATGAATCCCTCTAACTACAACAGCAGCAACTGGACAACAATGGCCCAACAACAACAACCTTTTACAATATGATCTTGGGAATTCTTATAGGAGAAGAGAAACAAAATGGTAGTTGTAAACTTAAATGCAGCATTAACAATCTGAAGCAGTAGGAGGGCCGAGGCCCCATCTGGTTTTAATCTGAGCATTTATCTTTGGTACTCGTGGCAGTGTTCTGGTGGATTTCACAACAGGCAGACTAATGATGTTAAGGTCTGCCATACCATGTAACAAATGCTTATGATGGTGCAGGACGGCTGATAGGGCAGAAATCTTCATTTGGACACAAAGTAAAATGAAACAGTGATGTGTACCGTGTCCTTTCATGGAAGAATGTTCTGCTGATATTAAACCCTGCTAATATGGTTTTCTGTGCATTGGACCGTCTGAGCAATCCACAGGGTCTTTGATTTTGGTACCTCAGCCTTCTAAACTCCCTGAAGAAGCCCAAAAGTCTTCTATTTCTTATCTCAAGCTCTCTACTGCTCCTGTACAATCTCTGTCTGTGCAATTCGAGCTTTTAATGGCACCGAATAGGGTTTACAGAGTTTTAACTCTGTCCTTGGATGAAATCTATGATGCGAACACCTATTTCGGACAGTCTTCTGTGGAATTCAGCCCCTCTGTGCACTGCGCCATTACAATGGCGTATATGAACCATGGCAGGTTTTACCGCCTGATAAACCTACAAAACACGAAAACAGTTACCAAAACACGTATGGAGGTGGTGGTATGGACGAGCATGACAGTGGCAGCGCGACGCAGATGAGGATGATGACTGCATGGGCAACAATGGAGTAAAACATGACACCGTGGAGAAAGCATGAAAAACTTCAGGGCAGAGGTTTTAACGTAAAAATAATGAAATTTGACCTTGGAATGGATATACACCACGGGGCGGATGAACGTACGGAGGAGACACGTGGAACAGTGACGTGGCGGGACCGGGCGATGGTGGAATAGTCAACAGCGGGGGGAAGACAAATGCAGAGCGTCCGATCCCGGGAGGAGATCGACGGTGAAAAACTATGGAGGGTGATTGAATGTGGACCATCGATCTGCAGATCAGATCGACGGTGGAGATGGACTGGATGGCGCACCGTACCCTGAGTTATCGCGTGTGCATCTGGGCTAACGATCGCGCATCTTCAACGAGCGATAGCTGTTGGATGGCCCGCCCCAGATCGGACGTTCCATGGCAATATCGCTGGGCATCCGTGTCCGAACAATAATGCACGATGACGACGTTAACGCACTGGGACCACAGTTTTAAAATCGTACAGGAGGACGCGTGTCGCGCGATGTATGGAATCACTGGCCGACCGGTAAATACCGCCCTCTGCCCAAAGGCGGTGCGATAGAAACCGCCGGGTTTTGGAATAGTACATGGGGGCCACCGGGGCGGGTAGGCTCCGAACCGTCAGATTTGCGTGTAAATGAACGGCGATGGCGCGATCAGGAGCTATATCGGGGAAGACCATGGGAGCTGCGGAGTTAACGATCGTCGTCCGATCTTTAAAGATCAATGGTCGAAACTGCGCCCGATGAACGTATGAGATAGACGCACTTTGGGCTGGCGAGTGGTTCTAGCGGTTGGTTACGTGGAGGAAAAAGGTGCGGGGGCTAGCGGGAAAGGGGCTAGGCCTGTTATAAAGTTAAAAAGTGAGTTTTGGGCCCATTTTAATGCAATTCGAGGCCAAACAAAGGTAACAATAGAAAGAATGAGGGTTTATAAAACTAAACCAAGGGTGTATGTGTGGTTTAAGAGGGGCATAGGAATGATTTAGAAGGTTTAGGGGGTAAGAAAGGGGGACTTTGACAAAGGGAAAAGGGGAAGAAAAGGGATATTTTGCAGGGGTGCAAGGGGTAAATGAAGGCTTTTAGGAACACAATTTGTCACAATCAGAGAGGCTTCTTGTATGGATACAGCAGTGGGAACTTCATCATCGGGAAAAGGCAAAAGAGACTTCAAGGATGATGTGTCTCCAGGGGAGATGCATTCATTGAAGGTCTCAAAAACAATTTAGCCCCCTACTTTTTATGTCAAAAATTTATGGGGGGCTAACAGTGGCTCCACATGGGGATGGCTTCTTCTTGAAGGAGTCAAGAATTCAGAGGATAAATCTTTGGTGTAGGCCAGATGCCTACTACTTGGCACATGCCTTTCTTTCTTTGATCAGCTACCACAATATGAAGACATTACATCAGCAGAAAACTTTCCCAATCAATCTACCTACCCATCCTGCAATCCTAGCATTTTTTCTTCTAGGGTGCATTTGAACTTGCAGACCTTTTACATCATTTATTTTTATAACAGAAAATAAACCTATTCTAAATCTACCCTTATTACTCCATGAGACCAGATTAGACTGTTGGTCTCATATGCTTCTCTACCTACACTACTATCTTCTAGGATTAGACTGTCTAGCAGATTTCTTCTCTACATTCTAAGACAGAAATTGAAAACAGTCAAGCCAGGATTAGACTGTCTGACTTGCTGGACTTGGAAGAAATTAAAAACAACTAACTACATGCTCACATACTGAGATTTATTGAGCTTTCCTACCTACCCTACCCTAACGTAAAATATTTACAAGTCTAGCTTACAAACATTGTCTTCCAATGTAACCAGTCCATCAAGTGATCCCATGGCTGGTCTCTCTTGCTCAAATCCTTGAGCATGCTAGATAGGCAGGGCTGCTCCCACTCTCTTTGATCCACAACAGTAGCTACAAAAAATTTTCTTGCTGTCTGCAACATGCTGCTCAAAAAGGCCTTGGATCCTTCTTCAAATGTTTGCAGGAAATGAACATGAGGATCATGAAAAGATACCTGGATATGAACATCTGGCAGGCTAGCTTCAACCAGGATCTCTTCTTCTTCCATTGGATGGAGAAAAAGACTCTCTTGAGGTAGAGTGTCTCCTTCATCTTCTGAACTGGAGGACTCATCATATATGGCAGTGTTGTCCTCCTAGAGCTCTGATATATTCTGCTCTGAGGTGCTGAGCTCTGTGAGAAGGTCTATGTATTATTGAGCAGGGGCTTGTTCCATTGCTTCCTCTTTTTCAGAAGAAGGCTCATTGCTTTCAGATTGCTCTAGAATCTCTTCCTTTCTTTCCTCCTCTTCCTCTGAAAGGAAAGGCCGCTGGTCTCCTTTTTCACTGATGATCTGTGGTAAAGCAGAATGAAGATTCAAAGAATCTTCATCTGCTATTATACTATCGTAGCTCTCCCCATCAGTGTCATAGATAGGCTGACTGGTTTCATTACTTCTCTGAAATTGCTGGCTCTGGTCTTCCTCCCATGAATATAAGGATGATGGTCCTGCAAGCTCGGCTTCCCTTTGAAAACACTCATCATCAAACAAATCATAAAAAGAAAAATCATAACTGTAAGTAATGTCACCCACCAAACCTTTCGGATCTTCAGCAGGTCTCTCTTTGTCCTGATCCACAGAGGAGTCTTCTGGATCTGTATCATCAAACTCATAAGATGAATGGGCAAGAGTGTGTGTTCCATAGAATATTCTGAGGTGGACTGCTGATTTAATATCTGATCAATCTCTTCTTCTGTCAAAAGAGGGGTTTCCCTCTCATCATGGACAGAAGAGCAGCAGTCCTCTTTCTCTTGTGTTAGCTGACTGGGAGGCGGGTTGTTCTCTTGAGCCTCTTCTTCCATATCAAATTCTGCCTCCTCTATGTGGTCTCTTGTTTCCTCCAGGCAGCGTTCCCCATTAGCCTTTGCTATTAGGTCTTGATATTGTTTAGTCAGCATAACACAAGACATAGGTAAGCAAACAGGCAGTTCCTGATCACTTTCCTCTTCGCCTTCTACAGATTCTTGAGCATCATACATGTCTTTCTCATCTTCTAGGTCCAGAGTTTTTTCTTGTTCTGGGCAATGCATGGGTTGTTCGAAATAATCATCATTTGCATTCAGGTTAGCCATGTACATCTCCAGCACTTTACCAAACGTTTCTGTTAATTCATTTAATTGATCACACAAAACATCATACTTTGTATCCCTGTCCATGTTTGGATTCATGATTTTGCAAAGAAGGCTACTACTTCTTCTCAACCAGTTCATAGTCTTCTACCAGTGGATTCATTTGGTCTTTTGGGAATTATGGAGTGTGGAGTCGCCAAGTGGATGTATATAAATGTTTGAAGTAGGACGTTGTCCACCATCAGCAATGAATGCCAATCTAACCAGAGATCTTGGGTTTTTGAGTGCCTAAGAATGTTTCAGGGTGAAATGCACTCAATTCCCCCGTATGGTTGCCATTATGTTGGGGTTCCCATGTTTTTGCCAGATTGGCAAGACCAAAAGATGAGACAACATCAGAACTGCTTTGGGGCCCTAGGATCTAGCTCTCCTGGACCCAGAGAGGGATCTCTCCATTAAAAAAAAGAATGATATATCTTTGAAGCTCAAAACAGATGTTAGGCTAGGTATGAAGCACAAAGGAGGGTTTAAAATGATTTGGTTGGTTGGTTGTTGGGTTGGTCATGAGATCATAGACTGAGAAAGTATTGGGAGGAAAGGAACAAAGCAGCAGGGTGTTTTTCAGCAAAGAGGATAGGTCGAGAAAGTGCCATCCATTGGGCTATGGAGTCATGAAAGGAGAATTACTTGCAATAGCTAGCCAAGGCTTTCAGAGGGCAAGTCATCTACACTAAAGGATATTTTTAGATAGATGATGGAATGGAACATTAAGGAAAGAAATTGAAAGAAGGAAAACAACCAATTTTTTGTCTATAGATCAGGTCAGAGGTCATTTAACTCCAGACCTGCTTGGACATACTCAAAGGCAGCTTTCAAAGGGGGGAAAAGGGGGAAAAACAGAGATAGGTTTAAAAATGGATCTTAGAAAGGCCAGCTGGTTGCACAAGGATCCTAGTGGACAGGGCTAACTCTAATCCCCAGTGTTCCCAAATCTCCCATCTTAAACCAAACCAGAACATCTAAGAATTAATCCATTCAATTCATACATCAGAGAGCAGGAAATAACATCCACTACACTGGTTAAATTGACTGAAATCAATCCTCAGATACACATATAGTAGAAAACATTGAAGGCAAGGAGAGTAGAAACATAGGGCACCTAACAAGGGTGAATCCTATGCTAATATTTTGATGCGAACCAGTAGAAAATGAAACAGCATGTAAATGTAATAAACAGAGTTAGAAAAACATCACCAATAGTAATAGACCAGGATCTTGTGAAATGTGCTTTGATTAATCGATGAAAAACTAGTCACATACACTGAGCTCAATGGCTGAAATACAATCCAAATTTCTCCTCCCAGCCTGCTACATAATAACTACTCTGCTACTCCCTCCCAAGATTGTTCTAACAGTGAAAAATGAATCCCTCTAACTACAACAGCAGCAACTGGACAACAATGGCCCAACAACAACAACCTTTTACAATATGATCTTGGGAATTCTTATAGGAGAAGAGAAACAAAATGGTAGTTGTAAACTTAAATGCAGCATTAACAATCTGAAGCAGTAGGAGGGCCGAGGCCCCATCTGGTTTTAATCTGAGCATTTATCTTTGGTACTCGTGGCAGTGTTCTGGTGGATTTCACAACAGGCAGACTAATGATGTTAAGGTCTGCCATACCATGTAACAAATGCTTATGATGGTGCAGGACGGCTGATAGGGCAGAAATCTTCATTTGGACACAAAGTAAAATGAAACAGTGATGTGTACCGTGTCCTTTCATGGAAGAATGTTCTGCTAATATTAAACCCTGCTAATATGGTTTTCTGTGCATTGGACCGTCTGAGCAATCCACAGGGTCTTTGATTTTGGTACCTCAGCCTTCTAAACTCCCTGAAGAAGCCCAAAAGTCTTCTATTTCTTATCTCAAGCTCTCTGCTGCTCCTGTACAATCTCTGTCTGTGCAATTCGAGCTTTTAATGGCACCGAATAGGGTTTACAGAGTTTTAACTCTGTCCTTGGATGAAATCTATGATGCGGACACCTTTTCCAGACAATCTTCTGTGGAATTAGGCTCTAAATTCAGCCCCTCTGTGCATTGCGCCATTACAATGGCGTATATGAACCATGGCGGGTTTTACCGCCTGATAAACTTGCAAAACACGAAAACAGTTACCAAAACACATATGGAGGTGGTGGTATGGACGAGCATGACAGTGGCAGCGCGGCGCAGACGAGGATGATGACTGCATGGGAAACAATGGAGGAAAACATGACACCATGGAGAAAGCATGAAAAATGTCGGGGCGGAGGTTTTAACGTAAAAATAATGAAATTTGACCTTGGAATGGATATACACCATGGGGGGATGAACGTACAGAGGAGACACGTGGAACAGTGACGTGGCGGGACTGGGCGATGGTGGAATAGTCAACAGCGGGGGGAAGATAAATGCAGACCGTCCGATCCCATGAAGAGATCGACGATGAAAAAATACGGAGGGTGATTGAATGTGGACTGTCGATCTGCAGATTAGATCGACGATGGAGATGGATTGGATGGCACGTCGTACCCTGAGTTATTGCATGTGCATCTGGGCTAACGATTGCCGGCTAACGATCGCGCATCTTCGGCGAGCGATAGCCGTTGGATGGCCCGCCCCAGATCGGACGGTCCACGGCAATATCGCTGGGCATCCGTGTCCGAACAATAATGCGCGATGGACGAATTTAACGCGCGGGGACAGCAGTTTTGAAATCGTACAGGAGGACGCGTGTCGCGCGATGTATGGAATCACTGGCCGACCGGTAAATACCGCCCTCTGCCCAAAGGCGGTGCGATAGAAACTACTGGGTTTTGGAACAGTACATGGGGACCGCCGGGGCAGGTAGGCTCCAAACCGTCATATTTGCGTGTAAATGAACGACGATGGCGCGATTAGGAGCTATAACGGGGAAGACCATGGGAGCTACGGAGTTAAAAATTGCCGTCCGATCTTTAAAGATCAACGGTCGAAACTGTGCCCGATGAACTTATGAGATAGACAATATTTGGGCTGGCGAGTGGTTCTAGCGGCTGGTCACGTGGAGGAAAAAGGTGCGAGGGCTAGCGGGAAAGGAGCTAGGCCTGTTATAAAGTTAAAAAGTGGGTTTTGGGCCCATTTTAAAGCAATTCGAGGCCAAACAAAGGTAACGATAGAAATAATGAGGGTTTATAAAACTAAACCAAGGGTGTATGTGTGGTTTAAGACGGGCATAGGAATGATTTAGAAGGTTTAGGGGGGAATTTGGGGGGTAAGAAAGGGGGACTTTGACAAATGGAAAAGGGGAAGAAAAGGGATATTTTGCAGGGGTGTAAGGGGTAAATGAAGGCTTTTAGGAACAAAATTTGTCACAATCAGAGAGGCTTCTTGTATGGATACAGCATTGGAAACTTCATCATCGGGCAAAGGCACAGGAGACTTCAAGGATGATGTGTCTCCAGGGGAGATGCATTCATTGAAGGTCTCAAAAACAATTTAGCCCCCTACTTTGCCTGTCAAAAATTTATGGGGGGTTAACACAGTGTTTGAAGGGAAAGGTGTTTTTTCCAAAACAAAGGGAGATCCTTCTTCAAACAAGAACCACAAACATATCTTATTCAATATATTTGCCCAAACACAGTGATAAAAGTGATTTTGGTTATCATTTGACAAATACTTGTTTGCTAGCATCAAAGAAACACAGTGACTTACAAGGAGGAAAAGGTGTGGTGTTGGGAAACCATTTTAGAGACCATTTGAATCAGCCTATCTTGGTCAGCCAACAAAGAGTATCCAAAGAAAAATGCCTCCCAGGAAAGATAGTGGAAGTGGCCCTCAAAAAAGGTATGAAGCTTTTTCAACTGAGGAAGTAAATGCCCATCCTTCAATACTTTTTAACTTTCATGAAGTAGGATGTTTGGAGTTTTTTCAAAGGGTTCAGGAGATGAAAATTTATCTTCCCTTGACACATCTATTTGCTTTAAGACTACAAGGGAAACATGTTCATCTTGCAGGTTTAGACTTCAAGCTTTCTCCTAGATCCATTTCCAGAGCTACCAAAATTCCATATGTCGGAGAAAAATGGTTTAAGCAGAGTTACTTAGACTCAGATCATTAAAAACCCTTTTTGAAATCGGAGCATCGGGATGCATGCCCATCCATCTTTCCTTTTTCATATTTGTTGACCAGCTATGCTCCCCTCATGATGATAATCATGAAATATTTCACATGCGAGGGAAGGTTTTCTCGGGTTTATGCTTACCATGTCCAGCTACTCATGCACTTCACAAGAACCCAATTGCTAAACCTCCCCTTTTTCCTCCATAGAAGTATTGAAAAGATGGTTTCCACTGTTCAAAAGATACCTTCTTCTCAGCAGCCAGCTTGCCTTTTCCATCATTCCCTTATCAAAATTGTCATTCTCCATCAACTTGAGAAGAAGGGAATTTCTTGGGACACTTTCATTTCACATCCCGATTTTGCCACTGCTTATTCATCCTATGCATCTGTTGGAGGATTAATCCGTCTTGCAGACAAGACCAATCTCCCTAGTACTAAAATTATCTAGCAACAAACAGCCAAACATACTAATCTTTCTCTAAGCATGTAAGGTTTACAAAAAGCTCTATAGAGGTGTTAAGGACTTACTGTTTGTCCAGTGCTTGTTTGAAGTTGTTGTTGTCCCTCGCGCGCTTGAAGGAGTTTTCCTTGTAAACCTGCAGTCACAAACAAGCAAAATATTACATAACACCTGTATAGAAATCATCATAAACCATGCTTATCATAGTGATCAAGGAATCTATGAAATAACCCATTGATTGAAAGCTTATTGAGAAAAATGAGTATATTTGTATTAATTTCAAAAGAAGAAAATCCTTACAACCTGAGCCTTGATGTTGCACAGGACTTTCCGGGGTCCGAAGCAGGAGTCTCCTTTACTTTGATAAGCTCTGCACTCCTCCAACCAAGACAAATAGAGGTACGCAATCTATCCTCACAAAAGTCTTAGTTAACTGAGTCTAAATCTCAACAACACTTAACTTCAAATATTCTAAAAGCTTGAACTCCCTTTGAGGCTACCCAATGCCTCTTTTTATAGTGGAAAAGAGAAGGTTTTCTATTCCAAGTATGAAGGGATAGAATCCTCCTTCAGAGGGATAAGCTCCTCACATCAAGGGGTTAGCTCCATAAGGTAAGGGATTCATACACCTCACAAGAGTGGTTCTGCCACCGCAAAATACATTCTACAAGCTTCCAGAATTCACTTTTATTGAGCTTTTTAGGATTTACTTGCGCCTTTTTAATCTTATAGGGGTCCGCACCTATAACAAAGATAAAGAGCATTCAGGAATGCAGGAAAGCTGAACATTGGGTGCGGGACCGCAGGCAAGATAGCCAGAAAGTACGACACCAAAGTTTAGGAGAATTTTAGAAATTTTTTCTGATTTTCAAGGCTTGACATGAGGAACTGATATGTTAGACTTGAAAAAGGGAGAAGTATGAGTAATAATGAGCTCATACACACAGCAAAATTTCAGGATGAAAATTTTCAGTGTAACAGATTGCCCCCTAAAGTGCAAAGTCTGGAATAGATGATGCTAAATTCTGTCATATATGAAGAGTGCAATACTTTATCATTTCAAGGATCATCTCGTGGTCACCCCAGTCGACACCTGTAAAAACATTCAATGCAAAATATATATGTATACATATCATCACTGAGGTAGGCATTCCCATACTCAGATTAAAATAACTAAAATCTGATTCAACTTTTCTGATACAGAAATGATTTTGAGTATATGACAGTATAGATATGTGTGAACACAGTATGGACGCATCCATATGTTTATAAATAGTCCACTATATAAATGATAACAAAATTCCTCGTAGCCTGGATGGTAGAAACTAGATCCAGGGTCTTGATTTGCGCATCTCGAACTAGTATGATTCTATCCATGCGAATGAATGTGTCGAAGTCGAACATGGTAGAAACCACTTGATTACCAGTCAATGATGTAAACTGTTAACAAGTGTGAGAGTAACCACCAATAATGTCAATGGCTCTCAAAGTACCCAGTACAATTCATGAAATGTGAATGAATGAGCTGAAGTCGAACATCTCACGAAATTATTCGATCGAAGGTCGATGATGTAACCCGTCATCGAAAGCGAGAAACCTACCATTAAGGCATGCAGATTTCAAGGTACTGACGATTTCTAGATCAACTTCCCAGATAATGAGTTGTCATCGATAGAAAGCAATCTGTCGTAGGCAAGCCCACAACACGAAATCATAGATCAAGTTTTGAAAATATATCAACAAGGACTGACTCAGGGATGGTCAAAATGGATGACAGATATTTTGCAGATGAATGGTTTGTTTGAATTGTTCGACACTGCAGATGGCTTGGCGACAATGGACCCAAAGCTAATACCCAGAAACCGGATGAAAACTTTCAATGAGGTTTGATTAACTGTTAGGCAAAGGATTTCCCAACCCAGGTGAATGAAAGTGTCGTGTTCAAGAGTGGTTGACTGAATTTTCGAAGAATCAAAATACAACAAACACGCCCATTTTCCTCTCTTTTCCCCCGCCATTTCTGGCAAGTACCTCTTTATTTTTGACAAGCTTGAGGAGGATAACATTTGCTTGTTTATAAGCTCATCCTTCGGATGAGTCCAAATTAGTTTAAGATTCGAACCCTAAGAAAGAGTGGTCTGTTCCTGTTTGAAATTGAACAGGTCCTTTACTGTTAAATTTTAACGAGTCCAGTATAGGAGAAACTCGGTGTTTTTCAATTTTAGGGAGTCAGAAGAAAAAACTTAAGAAAACTCCATGGGTGTACTTTTTCGTAAATTTAGTCTCTCAGGCCCGAAAAAGGATAAAATAATGCGGGAGATAACTCTATTGACCGTAATTAGTCAATGTATACCTTTTTCGTAAATAGTCCATTTCAGTCCATAAAAGGGGTAAACTTATACTGAAGGGACGATTATTCATGTATTTTAACGAGTTCGAACAATCAAGTACTCGGCGATATTTTCATGTTTAGAGAGTCTGAAAAGGGCTTAAAAGAGGACTCAAATGTTTCGTTTTTTCGTGAATTTTTGAAAGAGTCCGAAAAAATGATAAAAGTATGCTCTTTGTTGAAAAATGATCAACTCTCCTGAAAAATCCAATTTCTGCACAAAAACTTGAAACATTACACATACCTATTTAAGATGAGTAAAAATGCTTCAAAAATACCCTTTTTAAAGTGAAAAATAAATAAATTAAAAATTCATCTATTCGAAAAAACTTATAAAAAGGACTTTTTCAACTTCATTTTTACCGTTCAAGTTCAGAGTGAAAAGTAGAAGCTTTTGGGTAAAAAAGTTCCTGTGAAGATTCTGGAAAATCCATCAGTTGAAATCGAGAACCGTCAGTCCCAGGTAATCCACGACCTCTTAATCTTGCATTTCATCCATTTACAATTCGTTTTTAGGCTTTAAATCTTATTTTTAAGGGAAAAACATGGTTCGAAAATCGCCCGCGGGGGTCTGCAAGTAACACACATGGTACTTGCGGACCCCGAATTTTTCCTACAAGGAAAAAATTCATGGGTCCACATTTTCCTTATAGAGCGCATGCGTTCCTACGCACTGTTTACAAAGGTAAAGTGCGGTCCCCGTGCGTTTAAATTTAAAACTCAAATTTCTCTTTTGTCGCCGAAATTTTTTCAAATTAGATTGTTCTAATCTATCTTTTTATGTATTGTAGGATTAACAAGATGTTGATTTGGAGATAACGTGAACACGAGGACGTGGATGACACCGCAATGCTCCATATGCCCACAATGCAAAGATTAAGAGCATGCGGTTTATATAAATTCTGGGCCATCCAAGGCATGAGAGCACAGGTAGAGCTCTGACATGGCTGGTTAACAGGTGGAACGTGCAGGACCAGTGTTTCATTATTGGCGGCCACCGGCTCGAAATTGAGCTGGAGGACATTTATTTTTTGACTGGTTTGTCCAAGAGGGGCGAACAACTCTGCTTGTTTGGGACTAGGCCAGGTGGCCAGACTGTCGCTAGTCTTCGGCAAGAATTCTGTAATGATGAAGCAGACCCCAGGGACAAACGGATTGATATAAAAACTATCATCCATCCCGAGCTGAAAGTTATTTCATTTACTGTTACCAGGATGTGCGGGAGTGCAGCATTGCATGTAGCTACCAGTTCTCAGATGCGCATTGCTGTGGACTGTTTTCGCGGCATCATTTTCAACTAGTGTGACGCTGTGTTGGCTAATATAAAAGGCCAACTAACTAGAGGAAAAAATGGGAAACTGAATAACTTTGGATATGGATCCATTGTCGTCTCCTTTGCTCTAGAGAGGATTCTGATGCTAGCTCCACAGAGTATCCCTGTTGATGCCGGTCGACTTAGAGAACTTAGGATGGTTCGTTGGTCCGCACTGATGGCCCGTCACGGTATTGAGGGCGCTGAGATTGTTCGATTTCCTTATTCATATTTTCGTTGGCTGGATCGCCAACTTTTTGTCATGAGGACTTTCCATATGCCGGGATAGATTTCCACAGCGACCAAGAGATGACTCTCCCAGTAGGGGAACAGTGGGATGATTCAGGAAAAAATCTTTCTTCAACAGTTTCTAATTTCTAAAAAAAATTATTTTCGATCGTCTTGTCAAATAATAACCAAATTTTTTTTGAATACATATGTGGGCCCACGGCGACCAGCCCATCTCCAACCTTATGAAAGAAGACAACCAGTTGCAGCCGCACCAGCTCCAACAGGCCAATCAGCAGAAGTCTTGACTGATTTAGAGCATCATCTAGAGCGTTTGACTCTAGATATTCCAGAGACAGACATAGATGATATTCCACTCAGATTGCAGAGATACGTGATTGGTGTTCCAGGACCTTTTAGGAGGTACCTGTGCAGGGCGGCTCAGGCAGTGGTTTCTTATCATGATCACCATCAGTGATGGGATGATCGTGTTGTAGACTCATATTTTTGACTTTTTGTGTTATCATTTGCCGATCATAAGGTGTTTCCAACCTATGATTGAAGACGATGTATATTTTTTGAAAACACTTCTATCCTATGATATATATCACTATTTACCAGCTATCTGTGTACATTTTATGAATGTTGTTTGTTTTACTGTTTTGATCACTGCAAATGTCGATTTATCATACTAGAAGCAATTGTGTCTGCTAATGTTTTTAAATGTCTTGGAATATGTTGATATTCAATGTAGTCAAATTCACATTCCAAGAGACGAACTCTTAAAAATAACCGTAACAACACTGGATTTCTAATGGCATAAACCCTGTTAAGTTGTAATACAACAAGTTCAGAATCCAACCTCACAATCAAACTCCGAATCCCAAATGATATGGCCTCAGATAATAACTCAATCACTGCACTATACTCAGCAATGTTATTCGTTGTTTGACCAAGGCTTACCCCATGCATGGAAACTAACTCGTCAGAGGGTGAATAGATAACCCAACCTGCGGAAGAAATGTTTCGTGTACTAAAACAAGCACCATCAGCAAAACCAATGTAGGTTTGAAGAGACGTCGACATCTGCAATGTCAAGAGTAAAACTCAGATAAGCAAGAATAGTGATAAAATGCACTTCTAAACTAGGCACACCTTTCTAATCTAAGACACACCAGCAGTAAAGAAATCTATCCTAAAAAAAAATAAAAGATCTCCACACCAGGTTTAAGCATAATATCGCTTCAGATATAACCCATTTCTGGGCTTATCTAAACGGATATCCTCAAAATCTATCAGCTCATAGGCCCCTTTTTCCAGCTTTCGCTTAACAATGAAAGGACCATGCCACATGGGCACGAATTTCCCAGCCCCTAGCTTATCGTTGGCTTGATCATAAACTAAGACTAGGTCTTCTTTTGAAAAATTTCGAGGGGTAACATTTCTATCATACTGAGCTTTTACTCTTTTGACATGAGCCTCGTTTTCTATTGTAGCGTTTCTCTGATTTTCATCCAATTGAGCCAAGTAAAAAAATAATTTCTCCTTTTCAGACGTAGCTGGGAGTAACTCTATGGCTAATTTCAAAGATGGAAATTCGCATTCAATCGGCAACACAACTTCCAAACCATAAACGAGCTGAAAGGGAGTGAAACTAGTTGATGTTTTGACTGAGGCTCGATATGCCCAAAGTGCTGAAAATAACATGGAATGCCAATTCGTCTTGTGAATACCAACAATTCGTCTGATCATGGTGACTAAAACTTCATTTATGGCTTCGACCAGACCATTGGCTTGCGGATAATATGGAGTGGAACTATCGTGGCACAGGCCAAGTTGTTCTGTCAGTTCAGTCATCATGACATTCCGAAAATGGCTTCCATGATCAGTGATAATGGTTTGAGGGACACCGAACCTAGCAATTATGTGATTAAATACGAAAGTTGCAGCAGTCTTGCCGTCAGCCGAAAATGTAGGCATCGCCTCGGCCCACTTAGTAAAATAATCTATTGCTAAGATAATATACCATAATAAACCAAATGAAAACCCACTAGGACGTTTTTCCCAACATTCAACTTGGCATAAGCGTTCCATAACCGTGGTTATTTTTTTTCCTTTATTAATTTTTATTACATGGAATTTTTACTAGGGTTGTTATAGTCCCCATTTGAAACTTGTTTTGGATATTTTCCACCTTCACCTTTGGATATTTCATATGGACAATGAGGAGGGTGAGATAGGATCTTATAGGGGATTCCTTAAGGGTGTATATATTTGTTGAGAAGAACAGGAAAATCCATATACAGGTACAAGAGACACTGTAAAAGTTATAGGAAAAGTACAAGGCTAGGCATGATCAACATGGAATAACAAAATCATTTAGAGTGGGAGGAAGAGTATGGTTACAATTAAACAAGGAGAGGTTATGGGGTCCTGGTAATAAAATCAAGGTCAGGTTGGAGAGAATTCCTATAGACTCAATCTACCCCCATACATGTGCATTGACTCAATGGTGACTATAGAAAATTTGAAATTCTATGTGTCTTCTAAGGCTAGATCAAAAAGAGGAACATGTCCTACCTTTTGTAGAGGATTTGGCATTAGATACTTAAGTAAAGTTGACAAAGAATTTAGTTATGAAAAATAGGTCTAGGACTACAAGATAAGGGTAGCATGATCTTTTGAAATTTGGGTTGAAAGGAAAACTTCCAAGCAAGGATAAATGGTACTCTAGGGAGAAGCTAGATGATACTTTTCCTTACCACATTCAGTAAGATATATTGGGGGAGAAATTCCTCCAAAAATGGGGATCTATTATATGGATTATATTAATATATTTTTCCATCCATCTCGATGCTTTTAGAGTGGAAAATTTTGAGGATTCAAATTGTAGGATCATTTTCACCAACGATCCTATTTTGGAAATTTTTGGGTGAAAAAATTTAGGAGCCATTTCAAAGCCTTGAATGACACCTTTTTGTATTCTTGACCTAGATTCCATAATCTAGACATCTGTAATTTTCCAACGGTGCAATAATCACCTCAATCGAAGTTCATATGAGAAAGTTATGCCCTCACAAGTTTACCTTGTTGAAATTGACCACCATAATTCAAGTGGATGCAATGTCAACCCCCATTACTCATGGAAAAGGGGCTAGCCACATGGGAACTATGAAGAATACTCTTGAAAGGTCGATTTGTAACTTATATTGAGGGTTGAATGGGTGAAATTTAAACCCTATTTATCTACCAGGTTATGTTATAACCAAGCCACTAGGAAGAAAAGGGGTCCCATTCTATTCGATTGCATTTTTTTCTATAGATGAGTGGAGTAGCTAAGAGTGGTTAGAGAGAGAAAATAAAAAGGTTTTGTGCATTGTAGCAAGTCACATGCCACAGTTCTCACTTCTTTTTATTTTCATTTATTTTCATTCAGAGAAAGAGAGAGCAGATTAGCCTCACCTTCCAGTTGGGTTTTCTCTCACAAGGGTTTCCCAGATCATTTCTTGTGTTATTATGGTCATGGGTGATTGCATTTTTCTATTTTTTCTATTTTTTCATTTTATATATTGCATGCATAAAAAAAACAACTTAATAAATGAAGAAGACTAAGGAGCATAACCTTCGTAGTATAGATTTCATATTATATTTTTTATTAGATCCATTATGATGAATTATCCAATGGAACGTCCTTGGTAGTTTACAGATCAAAAAATCATTTTCTTATCATCCATAATATTATGTAATTCAAAATATTTCTCTACTTGGTGCATCCAGGTAAAGACCTCTATTTGATCAAGCTTCTTTAGTTCAACCTTGCGAAGGTTCACTCCTTGAGAAAACCATCCATGAGTGGCTCCACGATTGGGGTTAAATCCACATGAGAAATTCTTATTATTAACAAGTTAGATAAATGTCTTTCAGATTAATCACATCATTAGGATTTGATTAATGTGGTTCACCTTGTCCTGAGGATGAACCACATTAGTTGGTTCGAAACATCGACCAAATCCTAATGATGTGATTAATCCGAAAGACATTTATCTACTTTAAGGATCACAAAAGTCTTAGATCTAATATTAACAAGTTGTTCAACTTTAATCCTACCTTTATTTTCACGAGTTCCTTTAATCACAATGTTAATTTTAAGGAGCTTCCCATTTACAATTTCTATAATATTTTGTTCCATTCCATCTATCTTTTATACCAACTATTTCATAACCTTATCCATTTCTTCCTTTTTTAATCCATATCCCTTTTAATTGATTCTTGCATTTGTGACAAATCAGACTTCATAGTATTAATTATTTCTTTAACTTGAATCTCCAACTTGGGTAAATGGTAATTTGTGTCTTCCATTTCTTCGTCATTGGTGACCTTTATAGACGATTAAGTGGTGAAGTAACTTTTGAAGCACCTTTAGGGGCCATGTGGGTGAATAACAATGCGCCTTTATTTCTCTTTATCACAAATTTTGAATCACCAAAAATAGATATTTCGATGAAAATTTATGACAATTGTAAATTACTTACCTTTCAAAACCCTAATTTGTAGACTATTTGGATCAGTGACCTTTGTCCTGATATACCTTTGAAATTTGAGCCCTTCTAAATATGAAATTTTAGCATATAATACTCTGATATAGTTTTCTTTGTAATTCTATGGGTCTAACCAAAATTTGATGTGTAAGTGAAAGTTATGGTAACATTCTCAAAACTTATTGACTTTTACCTCTTCCAAAAAGCAAACTTGTAAAGTGTACCATGTGTTTAATTTTTCAAAATTGATGAAATTTTTTTACTTGAACTACTCTCTTATACTTCCAAAAATTTCACAATCTAAAGTTTCAAGAGAAAAAAATATAGTGAAAATTTCAAGATCACTTATTTGAAATTAATGTTACGGCCATCCACAAACCTTAATGTCCACAACGTGTATCTCCGAAAGTATGGTGAATTGGGTTAAATTTTGTTATTTCAGAGCATACAAATATTTTTTAATATTCTAATAACGAGAGACTCTAATATATAGGCTTATAGTAATGTGTTATTATTTGGCAATTTAATATAAAGCATTCAAAATTGTTCAATTTTCTATGAGCTTTTTACCAATAAACCCATTAATATGTATTTTGACCATCTTTTTCATAAAACCAATAATCTAAATCATTTTGAAATTGACATAACTCATGAACAACCTTTATGATAAATTCCCATTTATTTAAAAAACAATTAAAAAATTCCCCTAAGCTTCATCGATAAAAGTTCCCTGCAAAAATGAGATATTAGCCCCTAACCAGTAGGGAATACCATCATAACCCTTACGTCAGGGTGAATATTCGTAACGGTAGCGAAAACTATATAAAACTTGCGTCAGGGTAGACCCCACTTGGCCCCGCGTGTAAGGGGTGAATATTCGACTACCGAAGGTCTGCTGCCAATTGGCTCAGAGTCATTGCGCGTCACATGCCACGTGTCACGCGCTTATATCGTGAAAGACGGTCACTTAGGTCCACCGGGACCGGTGCGTTGCCTTCATCGCGAAGCACTCTTACGGTTTCCATGTTTAAAACCTCGTTGGCATTATTGCTTTGTATTCATCGCACAACGCAGAGACGATTCCGATCATTTTTTTGGCGCAGAGAGCGATTAACAATTCGCAATTGCAGTTGCAGATTTCGATTCCCTTAAGCTCTATCGTGATCCAGCCATGTCTTCCGAGTCGAATCACCAGGTTTGGCCAAGCTTAGCAATCGTTTTTTACATCTTCTGTTTATTTTTGATTGATTGCAGTGTCATGGCTTATGTGTTTTTTGGCTTTGCAGAATGAGGACCAGACGCTTAAATACCTGGGGTTTTTCCAGGTCGCCGCTCAGAAGGTAACGACCCGCCTCTCTGTTATTTACGATTATGCGAAACAGAATTCAGGGCCTCTAAAACAGGGGGTGGATGCCATGGAGGGAACTGTGAAGCTTATGGTCGGGCCTGTTTACCGTAAGATCGAGGGAAAGCCCCTCGAAGTTCTGCGTCTCGCCGATAGAAAGGTATGCCGACCTGCCTTTATCAAGTTATGAATTTATTTGCATTTATTTTTGCCTTTTTCTGCCCCTGCATTTAACAGGGAAATTCTGAAGATGCAGCGGTATATTTGTAATCTTGTTTTACTTCGCCTGATCGGATCATTAAGTTTGATTTGATTGCATTCCTAAACCAGAAGTAAAATCTACGGTGTAGTTCGATTTGCTCTTAATTAAACAGAAGAAGAAAAATCTAGGGTTTAGTTTGATTTGTTCTTCATTAAAGCAGAGGAAGGAAAATATAGGGTTTCATTTGATTTATGTGCGAAGTAAACTTCAGGGTGTAGTTTGATTTGTTCTTATTTAAACCAGAAGAAGAAAAAAATAGGATTTAGTTTGATTTGTTCTTCATTAGACCAGAAAAAGAAAAATACAGGGTTTCATTTGATTGAAAATACAGGGTTTCATTTGATTTGTTGTCTTTAAATCAGGGCCGTATGTAATTTTTTTGTTTCTTTCCTTAAGGTGGATGATGCTATCGTTAAGCTTGACAGTCATGTGCCTCCATCACTCAAATCAAAGAGTTCTGAACTCTACGGGGCAGTGAAAAAGGCACCCGAAGCTGCCAGGTCGGTTGTGACTGACATTCGGCAAGTCGGTGTAGTGGAAAAGACCAAGGAGGTCGCAAAGATTTTGTACGTCAAGTCTGAACCTGCAGCCAAGAACTTGTATAACAAATATGAGGCTTTTGCAGTGGAATTGTCCCTCTCGGCCTGGTACAAGTTGCGTCAGGTGCCTGTTGTTCCCAAGGTTGTGGAGGTGCTTATACCACCGAGTGCTTATTGTGTCGAGAAGTACAATTCTGGGGTTCAGTATTTATCTGATGGGGAGTACTGGGTCGCGGCTTATCTTCCTGTGGTTCCTGTGGAGAAAATAAAAAATTCAATTCACAAGGAATTGGAAATGAAGGGAAATAATGGATCCGAAATTAATGAAGTTGGAGTGATTCAGGTAGATAACTCTACTGGAGAATGAAACTGTTCATTGGCTTCCCACTGACTTTGCCCAAATTTGAGAGACAATGCATTTGAAGGTGATGTAAGCATTTGAATCAGGTTAATCTCTAATGAGTTGGAGGTAATGAGCATCCCAGTGACTTTTCCCAAATTTGATAGATAATGCATTTGAAGGTGATGTAAGCATTTGAATCAGGGTAAAGCCTAATGAGTTGGGGGCAGGGTTGGAATTTAGATTTCTTTTTGGAATTTAGATTTCTCAAAGACCTTTTTTAAGACATTTTTTAATATATTGGGTCTTTATCTTTCTTGTCAAATAATATTATGTTTAATATTTTGCTTTATTTAATTAATTGGGTTTTTATGCTTTTTTATAATGTAATTGGGTTTTTGGTTTTTACTTTTTATAATGTAATTGGGTTTTTATGCTTTTTAAAAAGAACATTATGTTTAAAATTTAAATTTTGCTAATATTTTGCTCTTTATTTGACTAATTGGGTCTTTATGCTTTTTAAAAAAAGAATATTATGTTGCTTTTCATGAAGGATGATTTGATAATAAATTAATCATTTATTAATAAAGATTTGATTAAAAATTTACTTTTCAATTCTTCAACACGGTTATGTAAAAGTTTTTCACATATTTATCACAAGTAAAAAAAATATTTGATTAAAAAATTATCTTTCAATCCTTCAATAATACACAGTTATGTTAATTTTTTTCACATATTTATCATAAGTAAAAAAACAAAATGAGATAATATACAAATGACTTATTGAATCCTGAATCTTGGTTTTAAATTGCATGGAACACTCACAATAAAATTTTCACAATCTAAAAATTAAATTTCTTGGACCCAAACATACTATAGCATTTTGTATATATGAGATACCATTAAGGAAATGATCTTTTGTATATATGAGATACCATTAAGGAGATGATCTTATAAGACGTATAAGTATAATATAATCAATAAAGTCAAATGCAGTGAATGATTCATATAATATTGTGAATTTATACTTCAAACTTAGCTTTTTGACCTTCCTTGCTCCAGTCAGCAAGAGGCACGAAGCGACAAGTTAATCACATTGTTGCCTCAGACTCTAGACCAGTGCAGGCTAGAGGGACCATCCCCCTAGGACAAGGATCCCCGAGTCATTACCGGACCAGATCTCTTACTAGCAGGCAGTTGAGATCGCCCAGTCATCAGCGACATATCACTTCTTCTCGGCAGCAACGTAACAGAGGCTCTAGATCCTCCCCTAGCCCTCCCTCAGGACAACACTCCATCTTGAATTTTTTTGCATTCGACCTCGAGTGTTAGGAGAGAGATTTAGTGGACCATTATCTTGTGCCCTCTGCACTTGGAGTCCAGGACTTTCCTCATTTTGGTTTTCAAGCATTGTGTTTTTCTTGCTTTATTTCTTATCTCTTGCTCTTTATATAGGAGACCTTTTGGTACTCTCCTTGTATCGACATCATTGTACTCTGCACTCCCATTGACCTACTTTTGTGGTCATTCGTTGGACATTAATATAATTTCTTTCTTTCTTTCTTGCATCAAGGCTTTTTGGGATTAGCACACACAAAATTGCATGCCATTAATAAGTTTTTTTTATTTAACCTTTGTATATAGTCCTAGCAAATATAAAGTAATATAAGGTGATTTTATGTATTGGACAACAAATTATAGTAAACTAAAGGTGATCTTTATACCTTCTTCCAGCAAGGCTTTTTGGGATTAGCACACACAAAATTGCATGCGTTTAATAAGTTTGTTTATTTAACCTTTGTATATAGTCCTAGCAAATATAAAGTAATATAAGGTGATTTTACAACAAATTATAGGAAACTAAAGGTGATCTTTATACCTCAAACTTGGCTTTTTAGTAAACTAAAAGTGATCTTTATACCTCAAACTTGGCTTTTGACCTTCGTTGCAGCAATAAGGTGATTTTATGTAACTAAAGGTGATCTTTATACCTTCTTCCAGCAAGGCTTTTTGAGATCAGCACACACAAAATTGCATGCCATTAATAAGTTTGTTTATTTAACTTTTGTATATAGTCCTAGCAAATATAAAGTGATATTAGCAAATATAAAATGATATAAGGTGATTTTATGTATTGGACAACAAATTATAGTAAACTAAAGGTGATCTTTAATATGTTTTAAAGAAAAATCAATCGATAAAATAATACAAAATTTTAATTATATGTTGATAAAATAATATAAATTTTTAATTACATGTTAGATTTTCAATATGAAATTTCGAGAGGGTCAGTTTTATTTAAAAAATAAAAAATAAACTAAAGAAAAGAAACGAAGTAATATGTATTTATCATGTTTAATGAACATTAAGGTTAGAATATAAATAGGTTAGGGAAATGGTTTAATATAATTATTTAATTTTAATTTATTTATAATTTATATAATTATTATATAAGTTGTGTTAAAAAATTAAATTTATTTTATATTTCATAAATTAAAAAAAAAACTAAATTAATATATTTTTAAAATTATTAAAATTTGCTAAATAATATGTATTTTAAATAACAATATAAGTTTAAATGGTTTCTAATTAATTATTTAAAATTTAAAAATATTATAAAGTTTGGAAATTCTCCACCTTAAAGTTAGTAATGTTGAGCTATCATTTCACTAAAATGTTAACTGGCCTTTAATTGATCACTATCTTTAATCTATATCGTAATAATAGATGTATTGTTAGTTGTTTTTTTATAAATCATGACTTATTACTATATATATAATCATTATTGTTATTTTTTTAATATTATTTTTAAAATTGTATAATAATAATTTGAAAAATATATTTTATGTTTTAGATTTGAATCATTTAAATGGAAAAGTATAAAATCTAAAAAGTATAATAATTTCATTGGGTTTTGGGTGGTGTTTTGAGTATGACTTTCATGCAAATTATTTTTTATGTTGAAGAAGTATTACTCAGCTCTTTCTTTAGTTTAAAATCCTTGAAATCCTCTTATGTATTTTTAAAAACCTTAAACCTGAGGATATATACATCACCAACCGCTAAACAAAAATAAATAACTTAGTTATCGAGCACTATTAATACCATTGCTTTCACATACATTCTTGAAATTCAATAAACCAATGAAGAATTAAGTAAATCCGAATACACACATATATTGGGTGGTTCTAGCTAAAAAGGAAACTAACATATACTTTAAAAATATTTCCCATTGTTATAGGTCAATTTGGGCATCATTCCCAATGACCTGGTTAACTGGACATCATCTCCAGGACTAATGAATAAGGTCTATCATCCCCTATCATTTCAGTTGCTACATGCCCTAAGACAAAGAACAAGACAAATCATCCACGACTTCCATTTGCAAAGGTTTCCAAGATTTGAAGTTTATAATATATCATATGAGAGCTCACCAACGCTGCCTCTCAAGGGACTAAGTGTGTTGCATATGTAGGTAGCCCCATTCAAGGCTGCTCTGCAAAGCACTTCCCGACATTCATAGGTGCGTTGGTCACATTGGGAGTGAAATTCTCATTGTTCCGGAATCTCCACTTGGCCAATGCCTTCTAGAAGAGTTCACATGTGTCAAACTTCGAATCCATGTGTCCATTTGACATCTATAAGATTGGGAACATGCCTTGCCTATTATTAGAAAGTCATTGATTGTAAAACTACCTTCAACTCATCTATAAATTGAGCACAAATCCTAGTGCTTGAGGGGGAAGAATTTGAGTAGAGAAATGCTAGTGGAATTTCAATTGAGGAATTGATTTGAGTGACATGTTGCTGGAGAGATGTGCATTGTGATGAGGCTGAGATGCTGCTGGAGATGGTGACACTAAATCAATCATTGGGTTGTAACCTCCCCTTCTATCCATTAATAAAGATTGTTGCTTACTTTCCCACATATGTATCTATATAAGCTCATGTTTTCCATATTATGAATTCTTATCTGATGCATATGGTTTATGTTTCATTGATTTAACTAAATAACTTGAATAGACATATGTATTATTGCTATCTTTTGTTGTTTAGTATTCATTCTTGCAAGAAATATTTTCGGACATGTTAGCCACCTATAATTTTTTTGTCAAGCAAACATGTGGCTAAATATTTTTCTGAGCCTTCAAGAGATACATTTCCTCTGAAAATCTCTCATTCTTGAAGCCACTATGTGCCCTTTACCTTTGATAAGATATTCACTGTTGTTTCCATCAAGAAATCCTCACTATCTGTGAAAAAATTATGCTCAGAGAGCCTCCATTTTCCCCTATGTATCCCTACAAAATTCCCCATTTTAACCCCTTTTCTCCCTTCTCAAAGTTTCCCCTTTAACCCCAAAAATCCCTTCCTAAGTCTTCTAAACCACCAAATTACCCTTTAAAGATCATATGAACCCCTTCATTTGATTTTAAGCCCCTCTTTCCCCCTACCGGAACCTCATTTTAGCCTTGAAAATCGTTGTTTTTAGGCCAAAAACCCATTTCTTATCATATAATAGGCTAAGCCCCTTTCGGCCTAGCCCCTAACCACTTCCCCTCCATGAAACCGGGCGCTAAGACCAAGCACTTATCACAATCGAAGGTTTGATCGAGAGCCTTTTTCTTTGTTAAATGGAAATCTCCGATGCAAGAAGATTTTGTTCTATCGGCCTCGGATGCGATATCCACCGTCGATCCATGAAGATCTAACGGCCAGTGAAAATCTCATATCGCGCCCACCTCCTCCCTTTTTTAACTCCCGATGATGATCTCTGTCGTTGATTCCCATTCAAATCCGACGGCCATCACACCACCGCCCCAATCGCCAATCGCAAGTTTTAAAAGGTGCCACTTTTCGTCTCCCCAATTGGTCGATCCTCGACTGGATCCTGGCCGTTGAATCCATAAGAACCAACGGCCAGGATTTGATCTCGCTCCGCCCTTGTGTCCCTAATTGGCCGTCTCCGATCCAATCGCGACCGTCGATCTTCTGCCGATCCGACGGTCCACACACAATCGCTACGTGAGCCCATTGGAGTTTTGGCCCCTGCCTCCTTTGATTCCGATTAAATCTCAGCCGTCCGTCCCATTCGATCCAACGGTCCACCTTTCTCCCGTTCAATCATTTAACCCTTTTGCCTCTGCTTCCTCTTTAAATCTCCACCGTCAATCCCATGGATCAAACGGTCTGGATTCTTCCCGCCCATTAACCATGTCCCTCTGCCTTTGTTTTCCCTCTTCAGAGTTCAGCCATTCATCCCGCTGATCGGACGGCCCACATTGGAACCACCTTCGGCTTGACCCCACCTTACTAACCACGCACATTCCCATATCGCGCTCCTCCTCCCACCGTCAGATCTCACAGTCCCATATCCAACGGCCAGCATCCATATCACGTTTTTTCTTCGTTCGAAGTTTAGCAGTTTGAAATCACGCGATATGGGTGGTTTCATTTTGGCACGTGTCGGGCAGTGGACTATATCGCATTTTTTTTGGGAGATTTTCGAAACCACTCCCAAACAACACGAAAACAGTTGTTTTCTTCTTAAAACCACTTCCCCACTTCCGCCTTCGAGAGCCCTTCCATGCAATCCCGATCGTTGATCTATATAGATCAACGACCCTCATTACACCGCGCATTTCATTCATATTTTTCCATCGGGCTACCATAGAACTTTATCATGGCATCTCGACCGTTGATCTCCTCCTGAGATCAAACGGTCCATATTCCATTTCCCTCCACCCATGCCGGTCCCATCATTTAGGCCCAATTTCACTACATTTTCATAACTTTCCTTTGTATTCCGCCTAATATCAAAACTTTATGTTATAACATTAAAGTTTATTTCTTTTGCCCAACCTCCCAAAGGCAATCCCCACAGTAAATCTCGAGCGTCGATCATCATTAGTCCACCTAATCTAACGGCCCAGAACCATTTTTTCATCAGGCCACCATCAGATCAGTCTTTCATCGTTCCACTGCATTTTTCAGTCGTTTTCCACTGTATCCACCGCTTCCACCATGTATGTGCTGCCATTCCCACAGTCCTCCACGACATTCACCATCACTCTCGCATGGATTTTCTTAACATGTTTGTGTGTTTTGCAAGGTTACAGGTGGTGGAAACCGCCATTGCTCACAGTCACTGTCATAGTGACACAGAGCGCAGAGAAGGCCATTTTCGAGCCAGGGATTGCGGAGAAAACGCTTGGGAAGGTTTCTAAATGAAATATTTTCATCAAAGGACTGGTGTTTAACTCTGTAAAACCTCCAGCGCCATTAAAATTACATTTTCACAGATAGAGACAGTCACAGAAGCGGCAAAGAGTATCAGTGAAGAATTAAAGAGGTTTAAAGCCTGTTAGTGAAGATTTGAAACTCTAATTCAGTGTTTAAAGGGCGAATGTACCAGATTGAAAACCTTATGATTAACACAGAAGGCCTAATGAGGCCTAAAGCACAGAAAACAATATTATCAGTGCCTCACATCAGCAGAAGGTTCTTTCCCGTGAAAGGACAAGTTCCCATACTGTTTTGTATTCTACATCGAGCTTCGGAAAAGATCTACACCCTGACAGAAAGCCCTAATGTTGCTAGAAATTTTTTTATGCAGTATGGCAGACCTAAAAGTCATTTAACTGCCTTACTAGTCACAAAGTACTGCAGTCGAAAAGTACATCAAAGAACATACCCATGAAGTTAATATCAGCCTGTCGAAGACCACACTTTCATCCAAAGAGTACTGAAGATTAATGCATAGATATTAAGACAGAATGGGCCTCGAGCCCTCTCCTTCTACCTCTGTTTTAATGATTCATTTAAAGTTTCATCTACCTCCTCTGCCTCTCTTTCAGCTATAAGAACTCAAGAAAAACACATTGTAAAGGTTGTTGGTTGTTGATCGGATATCTGTGAATTGTAAGTTGTTTCTCTTGAGATATAGTCATGTGTGTAAAGTTGTAAAATAGGCTAAGGAGATGATTTCAAACTGAATGTCAAGCTGTTGGACAATGTTGTATATGACTGGTGTTGCTCTTTAATATGACAAGCACATTTCTTTGGATCCTGATTTAAAGCAGCGGTGATGTGTTCTACCTTTGTCTTTGTTTTCCTTCTGAAATTCATTACATTTCATTTCTCCGGTAAGAATCAGAAATCTGGCTTAGGATATACCCTTGCATGGTACCCTAATGCTCCTGCTCTTCTCATCTTTGATGTTTTCTACTGATTGTGCTATCTGAGAACTAATTCAAGATAATTTAACCAGTGTAGTAGTTGGTATTCACTACTAACTGATGTATGAATTTATGAATCTGTTCTTAGATGTTCTTGTTGGGTTTTAATTGAAAGAATTGGGATACTGGGAGTTTAGAATGCTGATTCTGTCTCACTACGGTCTTTTTTAGTCAATTGAACCTTCCTAAGTTCCCTTAAGTTGAATGTCAAAGCATTGAAAGTTCAAAGCCTTTCTCTAATCTCAGGCTTCACCTTTGTGTTTAAATCTTAAGTGTTTCTTGTTGTTTGAAGAGTTAGCCTTTAGGGGTTGGATCATAGGTGCTTAAGGCATGCCTTGTCCCTAGATTTGTTTTCTAAGTGGTCACCTCAGAGGTTTCCTTGTCATTCACCTTCATTCCTTATCATTTCATGCCACACTATCATCTTTAAAGATCCACTGTTTTAGATGACTAGCCCAATTGAAAGCCTTGGATACTAAATAGAAAGTAAACCCTTTTATGACTCCATTGCCCAATGGTCTCGAGTATTCCCTGAAGTACCTCTCCTTTGCCTAAAATCCTCATTGCTCACCCTTTGTCTTATATTGAACCCTTCCTTCATGTTTCCCAACAACCAAACAAACAAACAAAACAAAACAAACCTTGTGCCTTATAACTAGCCTAATACCTTGAAACTGAACTTCAAAGACATATACCTTTGCCTTTATAGAGAGATCCCTCTCTGGACCTAGGAGGGCTAGATCCTGAGGTCCCAAAGTGGTTTTGATGTTGTCTTATCTTTTGGTAGAGCCAAACATGCCAAAACATAGGAACCCCAACAGGACATCTAGCTTGGATTTGAAGCTACAACAAGAGCGACAAAAGGAGAATAGGAAGCGCTTGGACTCCAAGTAAGTTCTTTGATCTGTTTTGTGTGTCTATTTACAGTTAGGAAAAGTAGTTGCAAAGTCTTTAACCCATTGTTCTAGATGAGCACTACATCTAGGGAAGAATGTTTTATCCGTAATCCATAATAATTCTACATAACAAATTGGCAACTCCATTGGGGAGTTTACCCTTCATCCTTAGTGTATTTGCCTCTGATTTTCTCTGTTTATTCACCCAGTAGCATTTACTCATAAAGATTAGGCTTTTTGAAATCCAAATTTTCATTAGAAGTGTATTAAACAACTATGTTTTTCATTATACTGCCCAACACATTGTTGGACAAGACACAATGCTTTGCATAGCACTGTCTCCCATTCAGGTTTGCTTTGCAATGCACTGTCTCTCCTTAGAGACTGCGTTGCCCCCTGAAACCATCCAAATTCCATTGATTTTTTCATTGCATTTTGTTTTTACTTTGTTCTTTGATGTGTTTTGAAGAGCCTGAAGCCTCATATTGACCAGTGATCTTATCTACCTCTTCCTCCTTTGAAAGAATAGTTTGTTCAATGTTTATTTAAAGTGTTTTTCTTTATCATTGATGAATTAATTTCAAAGTATTTTCATCGCTGTATTAGATCCATTTTCTTTTGAAAAGGAAATTTTCGTAAATTCTTCATTTCCTGATAGGATAAATTGTTGTTGAATTCCTCATTTTTCCTTCAAAAGAGAAATTGTTGTTTAATTCTTCATTTCTCAAAAGTAAAAGGCATTTGTTTTATTGATTTGATGCACTTAGTTTCTTTTCTGCATTCATAACATTAAAGGGACTGAAAAGAAAAACCTGCATTTGCATGTAGTGGATTGTGTGTTTTGCAAAAGGAATAATTAGGAAAGCTGCATTTTAGTTTGTGCTCTTTGATTTGTTTGTTCTCAAATGTATTGCTCTTTCCCTCTAGTAGCTAGGATTTTCATTGGAAAACTAAAAGTGAAAGATTGCTTATCATTTTATTTTTCATTTTAGGAATTTCCAATACATCATAGCGGTGAACCTTGAAAGGCAAATTGATAAACAAGATCAACTTAAAATTTATCTCAATTTACCTAACAAAGCATTGGAACCATAATGATAATATTTAGAAGGTCTAGGCTAGAGATGTGTTCCGACGTCGTAAAACATAGCAGTTGTCGTTAATTGTTTGTGATACATTCCGAGTGTGATACCTCACTCCATGTACGTAAGTATATCGTAGCTCGTCCACGTACTTTCGGGTATATTGGGCAATGTTACAGTACAAAAAGTATAAAGGGGTGCTTTCACTATGCGGTTTCACATCAAACAACGTTAATGCAGACTTGGCCCTCCACATAACTTTGGGTATATTTGAGAGGACAAGTTTTAGGTGCTATCCATCCATAGTGAACCGAGTCGGCTGCCTTGTAAATTGTGATACATCGAACACAACATTCGGGGAGATTTTCTGCCCGTACTTCTTGGTTCACCAGGAGGTATTCTGCAGTTTACATTTTCTTGGTAAACCTTTTGCCTAGAATTACCCTTTTATTTTTGTTTATTTTTTTTTGGTTAAAATAAATCAGTAATCGTGGAAGAACAAAATCCTTTCCCCTGTCGTTCGCGTAGATTAGCATTGAAACCACATTTACCACCAGAAGTTACTCCTGGCCGGTGAAAGCGACAACATTCTACTGAATCAAGTACTATTCGTACTTCTGGTGAAGCATCATCTTCCCATATACCAGAGTTAGCTCAAGTTGTTTCTACACATCCCGGTTCGTCTACTGTTGTCGAGACAAAGTCCTCACAGCTACCTGTGGTCATGATCCTTCCAATCAGTGAGACCATACCTCCTAGACCTGACATTGTTCAACCAGAAGTTAATCTAGATCCTGTCTTTTTTTTACCAGAACATCTGAATCCCGAATTCGAACAATTGGAAGTTGTTCCTCCATTGGTCATCCCAAAATTTTTTGTAGCCATTGAGTCTCCCATATCACACGGTCAACCTCTTGAAATACACTTTGGGCCTGACGGTGAAATAATTCTACCTGGTTTAATTGCGATTGAAGAAATCCCACAAGACGAGATACCTTTAACTCCAACCCATTTTGGGGAGGACCTTTACCTGTACACGTCTTTTCCTCAATCACCACCCTCTGCTTTTGTTGATCATGTTCCTATTCATATTCCCATTGATTCAAAAGGGTAAACATTTGGTCAAGTAACCATGCCTGAACCAACACCTTCAGTTGGGCCATCTATTCCAATTACGTCAATACCTGCCCTCGCAACCCCGTCAATGTTTACAACTTCACCAAAGTCATATTTTCATGGTGGCCTTATGGTTCCATCAGGTTATAAATATTTATCTGGAATTCTCTCTGGTGCATCTTCAAAACCATGGACTTTACCAATGCCATCGTTCGGTATTTTAACTGATAATCCTATAGTGAGTACTGAAAGGCTTGATTTTTTATACACATCATCAGGGCAATATCAAGCTGGTCCTTCTCGGTCTATTCCATCTAGTACTATATCAATTGGACTCCCTGCATTTGTAGAGCAATATTTTCCATCTTATTATCCTCCTCATGCTGGGGGGCAACCTTTGGTCACCCACTATGACAGTGCTCCATCACTTTTTGGTCAACATAATGTCGAAATTAATGTTTTTCAATGGCAGCCCACTCTACCTATCCAACCAAAAACAGTTGTACACTTGTATCAACCAGTTCAACCTGTTACACCCACATCATTCCCACTTGTTAATACATCTTTACCCCTGTTACAGAATCAAAATGTTGTACAACAACCTTTTCAGGCGGGTCCTTCAACTCAATACCCTCCTGTATTGGGTCCATAGACTCCAAGTCCTTTAGTTAATTTACAACAACCTGTACCCGGAATCATTTATCCACAAGCTGGTTTACCATTTTATGGGATGTCATAGCAACAACCAGGTTATACATATCCTCAACCGAATCCAAATTATACTAATTTGGGTTATAACATTGGTGGACAAACCCCTTGGCAGCCTCAGGCGCAAATACCCCAGACTTCATTTCAACAAGTATCATATCCAAGTTTTGGTCAACAGAATCCTCAAGTGTTTTCTTTTCAAAACAACCCCTATATGGGTTACCAGCAGTAGATTCCTTATGCTGGTGCTCAAAGACCTATTGCTCAAGTAATTCCATCATACCCTGGCTATGCTCAACCTGACCTTAATAGAAAGTTGCCCTTTGTTGCAACTTTAGAGTTACCATACTTAAATTGGCTAACCAATGATCCAATCAACTATGCTCCTTGGTGGCCGGTGATACCTCACAAATTACCCTCGGATATTCCTAAGTTCAATGGAAACCCTGGGAAGACTCGTCGACTCATGTCATGACTTATCATTTGTGGTGTTCATCAAACTCCCTAAATGATGATTCTGTTCGACTACGTCTTTTCCTGCGTACGCTCATAGGTCTGGCTACAAAATGGTATATTGAGTTACCTAGAGCTTCTTTTGATAATTTCAATGCCCTAGCTACTGTATTTTTGAATCACTTCCAATTACCCATACGATATGAAACTGGAACGAAACTCTTGACCAACTTCAAACAGACTAATGCTACTCACATTTCTGATCATATTCATGAGAGGCGTCGTCGTCATATAATGGTTAAGACATTTGTTCCGGATCATCTCCTTGCTGAGTGGTTCATTAAGTCTCTGTTACTATCTATAACTGAGGATGTGGCTAAGGGTGGCGTTGTCACAGAAGAGCAAGTTATCGCTCGTACCCAATATTTAGACTTGATTTATACTCAGTCTGGCATGCTCTATGAAAAAATTCCTAACGCGCTGAGATCTAATTTTACTGTTCCTCCTCAATTAAAGGAATCTCATGCTGAAGACGGCTTGATTGGTACTGTAAGCACACATCATACTAGTACATTTGATCCTACTCCTTCTTTCGAAATTAATGTTGTGTCATTTGACAAAGGCAAAAGTGACAAGCAACATGGAAGTAAGAAAAAAGGGAAATCTAAGAAAAGGCATTTAGCTTCTAACCCACAGGAAAGATCATCTGATCAATCATCTGGATCAAGGAAACCTCGTTATCCATGTATAATCTGTAATGAGGAACACTTTGTTAGGGATTGTCCTCAATGCGCTGAAGTCTCTAAAATCATTAAGACTTCTCATGCGTCAGTTGTGTTGACAGATCCATTTCCTAATCCAAACACAAATTTGGTTGCTACGGATCCAACTTCTAGTTCCCAAGTACTTATGTTATATGTCACAAAACCTTCAACATATATTTTTGTGTCAACGCGTAATAAATACTATGGTAGCCAGGCCACTGATCAACCTACTACCTCGACTACGAATTCGTCTACAGAATCGGTACTACCTACTGCTATTCCTAAATTGACGATTAAGCCACCAAAGGGATTCGTTCATAAATCGACATATAATCCTTGAGCAAGAGATGCACATAATTATAATATAGGTGAAGACTTGGCTCAATCCCCTTCAGCTATGTCTACTCTTGATGTATTACAAACTTGTCCCTCCCAAAAACAGACTTTATTTTCGGCTATTGGTGGAATCGATCTGACTGATTCTAATCTCATCGTCTTTAATCATATGGGCTATGTGTCGCAACTACCAATAGAATTGGCATCCTTCATACAAGTAAATGTTCTCAATCACCTTGTTCATCGTACTATTGTTGATGAGGGAGCATCTATATGCATTATGTCTCTAAATTGTTGGAAGTCACTTGGTTCGCCACACTTATCTCAATCATCAACGACGTTGAAGGCTAAGTGGGCTTGATTCTGGGGGAAAATCCATAGTTAAGCGTGCTTGAGCCAAAGGATTTCTGAGATGGGTGACCTCTTGGGAAGTCCTGGTTACCTGGTGCAAGCCCCGGAAGTTATGATTGATGCTATGTGATTCATTTCACTAGTTTCAATCCCACTTCTTCACCCCTGTGAGCATCACCCGATGTAATGAGTGTTAAGTGGAATATTCAAAATCATGATAAATTAGTCAGTTACAACTACCTCTCATGGAAATGGCCATAGATGAATGACTTACTTAATGCAGTTGAATCCCAAAAATGATATCTAATATAATGCATTACAGAAACCCCTCATACTTACATATGATCATGCTAATTGTTGGAGCTATAGTACATTCCAAAACTTCTTAATATCATTGATTACAACCTACAAAATTCGTGGTTGATATACTATCATATATGTATGAAGAAAACATGATAGAACGAGTTTGACATGGTATTAGTTATCTAAAAGAAAGAAAATACTTGGACCAAACTAGACTCCTTGTTGAAGGTGAAATTTTTGGAGCAATCGTTATTAGAACATCTGGTGTAGTTTAGGGGGTTAGTTCAATTGGTTGTCACCAATGTTGTTGGTCACTTAGCTAGTTCTATGTTAGTACTTTGATGGTTCAAATCCCCTAGTTTAGATGCACCAATATATTCTAAGAGATTTACTACAGATGCCATCCTTGAATATGGGGAAGCTTCCCTTGGGTCTCTCTGTGAGGTTTTCCTTGTAAAAAATTAAAATATTTGGTGTGGAGAGAAAAATATAAACTTTTTTTCTTCCAATACAATGTGTTATTGAGATCCAAAAGAACTTTTCTATGTGTGTGGTTCATCATCAAACATAGCATAGGATTGATGAGTAGCCAATGGGCCATCTCGGCCATCTATTTTTTTCATTTTGTCAATGATAGCCATACAAACATCTTTAGTTCAAAGGCAAGAAGATTGCTCTATGCCGACTAAGTTACGTAATGAATTTTACTTTACTAGTCATCGTGGAAACACGATAAGGGCATATGAATGTGGATGAATAACCAAAAAGATAAACACAATTGTGTGAAAGGAACATAGGCTTCCAAGCAACATGTTATGGAGGCATGCTCTTAGTGATTGAGGTTTGTAAAGATCAATCACTATTCATAGGGACATGATCCAAACAACTCTAGAGTAGATGCTTGTGCTAAGGATTTTAGGGACAATAAAAAATATACATGCACCAACTGTCTTAGCATTATTATGTATCCCAAGTCATTGAGAGCAATGGAGTTATCAAAGCAACCAAGGCCTCAGAAGGAATGAAAAATTACGTAGCTTGCATTGCAACAAGGGATAATGACTACATTATTGCAAGGAAGTGCTTGAGTGAGTAAGGGTAACACTAAAACAAAATAATAATTCACAAAAATTTGAAAAAATACATAAGGAAACCCTAAGAATTTAAAAATGGTTTAAACAAGGGCAACAAAGGGATTCTACATACCAAAAAATGAATATGTAGTGAACATATAAAGGATGATAAACCATGCAACTAATCCTCATGATTGTATATCATCAAGAAGTTTAAATTGAAAGCTATACGAGTACAAATTGTGGAAATTGTCTTTGTATTTCCATACTTACCCCAAAAAGTATAAATTGAAAACTCTACAAATATAAATTGTAAAAATTATCTTTGTATTTTCATACTTACCATATCTTTTATCACTAAATAAACCAATCATCATTAAATAAAGAAAGAAACTAATTAACTAGAAACACTAAAATTGAAGAAAAAAATCTCACAAATCCCTTGATAACAACTTCAAGAAATATATTAAAACCCATGTTTTCAGTTATAAAAATCTGCTCTAAGAATGTCATAACTATGTATGGAAAATCAATTAAAATAATTTATTAATGTCTACTCAATTTGTTCATGCTATTTTTAAAATTTTGGCTTCTAAGATCCATCATATATATTTAGAATTCTTTTAGTGATAATCACATGAAATAAGACATTGTCAAGACTAAGTTAAATTTTGTTATTTCAGAGCCTAAAAATATTTTTTTAAGCTATGTTAAATTTTGTTATTTCAAAACATAAAAATATTTTTTAATATTCTAATAACGAGAAACTCTAATATATAGGCTTATAGTAATGTGTTATTATTTGCTAATTTAATATAGAGCATTCAAAATTGTTCAATTTTCGATGAGCTTTTTACCAATAAACCCATTAATATGTATTTCGACCATCTTTTTCATAAAACCAATCATCTAAATCATTTTGAAATTGGACATAACTCAAGAACAACCTTTATGATAAATTCCCATTTATTTAAAAAAACAATTAAAAAATTCCCCAAAGCTTCATCGATAAAAGTCCCGTGCAAAAATGAGATATTAGCCCCTAACCAGTAGGGAATACCATCATAACCCTTACGTCAGGGTGAATATTCGTAACGGTAGTGAAAACTATATAAAACTTGCGTCAGGGTAGACCCCACTTGGCCCCGCGTGTAAGGGGTGAATCTTCGACTACCGAAGATCTGCTGCCAATTGGCTCAGAGTCATTGCGCGTCACATGCCACGTTTCACGCGCTTACATCGTGAAAGACGGTGACTTAGGTCCACCGGGACCGGTGCGTTGCCTTCATCGCGAAGCACTCTCGCGGTTTACCTGTTTAAAACCTCGTTGGCATTCTTGCTTTGTATTCATCGCACAACGCAGACCATTCCGATCATATTTTTTGGCGCAGAGAGTGATTAACAATTCGCAATCGCAGTTGCAGATTTCGATTCCCTTAAGCTCTATCGTGATCAAGCCATGACTTCCGAGTCGAATCACCAGGTTTGGCCAATCTTAGCAATCATTTTTTACATCTTCTGTTTATTTTTGATTGATTGCAGTGCCATGGCTTATGTGTTTTTTGGCTTTGCAGAATGAGGATCAGACGCTTAAATACCTGGGATTTTTCCAGGTCGCCGCTCAGAAGGTAACGACCCGCCTCTCTGTTATCTACGATTATGCGAAAGAGAATTCAGGGCCTCTAAAACAGGGGTTGGATGCCATGGAGGGAACTGTGAAGCTTATGGTCGGGCCTGTTTACCGTAAGATCGAGGGAAAGCCCTTCGAAGTTCTGCGTCTGGCCGATAGAAAGGTATGCCGACCTGCCTTTATCAAGATATGAATTTATTTGCATTTATTTTTGCCTTTTTCTGCCCCTGCATTTAACAGGGAAATTCTGAAGATGCAGGGGTATATTTGTAATCTTGCTTTACTTCGCCTGATCGGATCATTAAGTTTAATTTGATTGCATTCCTAAACCAGAAGTAAAATCTACGGTGTAGTTCGATTTGCTCTTAATTAAACAGAAGAAGAAAAATCTAGGGTTTAGTTTGATTTGTTCTTCATTAAAGCAGAGGAAGGAAAATATAGGGTTTCATTTGATTTATTTGTGTGAAGTAAAATTCAGGGTGTAGTTTGATTTGTTCTTATTTAAACCAGAAGCGAAAAAATTAGGATTTAGTTTGATTTGTTCTTCATTAGACCAGAAGAAGAAAAATACAGGGTTTTATTTGATTGAAAATATAGGGTTTCATTTGATTTGTTGTCTTTAAATCAGGGCCGTATGTAATTTTTTTGTTTCTTTCCTTAAGGTGGATGATGCGATCGTTAAGCTTGACAGTCATGTGCCTCCATCACTCAAATCAAAGACTTCTGAACTCTACGGGGCAGTGAAAAAGGCACCCGAAGCTGCCAGGTCGGTTGTGACTGACATTCGGCAAGTCGGTGTAGTGGAAAAGACCAAGGAAGTCGCAAAGATTTTGTACGTCAAGTCTGAACCTGCAGCCAAGAACTTGTATAACAAATATGAGGCTTTTGCAGTGGAATTGTCCCTCTCGGCCTGGTACAAGTTGCGTCAGGTTCCTGTTGTTCCCAAGGTTGTGGAGGTGCTTATACCACCGAGTGCTTATTGTGTCGAGAAGTACAATTCTGGGGTTCAGTATTTATCTGATGGGGAGTACTGGGTCGCGGCTTACCTTCCTGTGGTTCCGGTGGAGAAGATAAAAAATTCAATTCACAAGGAATTGGAAATGAAGGGAAATAATGGATCCGAAATTAATGAAGTTGGAGTGATTCAGGTAGATAACTCTACTGAAGAATGAAATTGTTCATTTGCGATTACCTTTGCTTCCCACTGACTTTGCCCAAATTGGAGAGACAATGCATTTGAACGTGACGTAAGCATTTGAATCAGGGTAATGTCTAATGAGTTGGGGGTAATGAGCTTCCCAATAACTTTGCCCAAATTTGAGAGACAATGCATTTGAAGGTGATGTAAGCATTGATGTAAGCATTTGAATCAGGGTAAAGTTCAAAGAGTTGGTGGTAGGGTTGGAATTTAGATTTCTTTTTACTGGATAGACATTTTGGAATTTAGATTTTTTTCACTGGATAGAGATTTTGGAATTTAGATTCTTCTTTACTTTATTGGACAAACATTTTTTAATATATTAGGTTTTTGGATAGACATTTTTTAATATATTGGGTCTTTATCTTTCTTGTCAAAGAATATTATGTTTAATATTTTGCTTTATTTGACTAATTGTGTTTTTAAGCTTTTCGAACCAACTAACCAACCAAGACTATGTGAGAGTGTGGTTCATCATCACGACATTAAGTTTAGATAGATGTAGAGATGACTAAACCAGCAGTAAGGAAAGCAACTAGTTTGACTTTTAAAATATATTTAATTATTTATTTATCAATTTATTAATAAATTAATAACTACTAGTTTCATTTTATTATTAAAATATTTGATTGATTTATTCAATTAATTAATAGATTAATTAACTTATTGATTAATTACTTTATATATATATATTTCTTATTTTATTTAGTTCATTTAATTATTTAACTTTTAATTTAATTTATTTATTTATTCATGTGCGAGGTCCAGCTAAAAATTAACCAATGATCTAAATAATAATAATAATAATAATGATAATAAATGAATAAATAATAAAATAAACAATAAAAAATATATAAACATAAAACATATAAAAATAAAAATAAAAATAAAAATATAGAAATAGAAAAATATATAAAATATATAAAATAATAATAATAATAATAAATAAATATAAATAAATAAATAAGTAAATTAAAAAAAAAAAACAAAGGAACAATAGGCAGGGCAGAAATAAAAGGCAATCATGAATATAAGGCAGGTATCCAACACCTGCTGATGTTCCAGCCATCATCTCTATCAGGTCTTTTTTCAATTTCTAAGGCCTCTCTTAACTTTCGATGATGGAAATGGTTGATCCTAGCAATGACCTTAGCCTCTTCGATGCAGATATGATGGTTAGTCTTTTCTGCATGCTCAACAAGGGCAGACGAGCGAGATCTACCATGTTTAATGTCAACAACATGCTCACAGAGCCTTTGATTTATAGACTGACCAGTTTCACCAATGTAAGGAGTCCCACAAGAACAAGGAATGATGTAGACACCTTTCCCATCCCTAGGGTCAATCGGATCTTTAAACGATTTGAGAGAGCTGCGAATCGTGTTAAGGGGCTTGAACGACGAAGACACCTTATGCTTCCTAAGGACCCTAGAAATTTTATTAGTGGTTCCCTGAATAAACGGAAGACACACACTGCTAGACCAATGACTAGGGTCTTTATTATTTTTAATTAAAGGACCTTCTTCTGCTTTGAGGAAAGCTTTAAGGCGTTGCGACCTACTATAACCATTTTTACAAAAGACACTTAACAGATGGGACTTTTGTCCCTCAAGGTGAGACTCATCATATATCCTCAACGCCCTCATGGCTAAGGTGTTTAGGACACCTAATTTTTGAGTAGGGAAATGGTGTGAACTAGCGTGAAGAACATTATGTTTAAAATTTAAATTTTGCTAATATTTTGCTCTTTATTTGACTAATTGGGTCTTTATGCTTTTTTTTAAAAGAACATTATGTTTAAAATTTAAATTAAACATAATTTAAATTTTACTTTTCATGAATGATTATTTGATAATAAATTAATCATTTATTAATAAAGATTTGATTAAAAAAGTACTTCAATAACACAGTTATGTAATAGTTTTTCACATATTTATCACAAGTAAAAAAAATATTTGATTACAATATTACCTTTCACAACTATTCGCATGAGTCTTTGCCGCAATTTTCACAGTCAAATTCGAAGGAATTTGTGTAAGTTTTGGTGCAATTCCACTGTCAAAATGGAAGAATTATTAGGCTTTACTTCTTGATCATTGAAATTTGTGTAAGTTTTCGTGCAATTTCACTGTCAAAATTGAGGAATTCATAGGCTTTATTTCTTGATCATTGACAATTCAAGAATATAGCGTGTGTAATGTTTTGAAGAGCTAAATTTCATTCTTGCAAGAAGTCGCAACTCTGTGAATCCGTTTTGACAGGAACTTAGGGTAGAATTCGATTGATATTTGATATTTTGATGTGTTCTTTCGTAATTGCTCTGTAACAACTGTACATCTAAGAGAGAGAAATACTTGAATTCTTGAAGTAGTAGATTGAATAGCTTCAATCCTTTGCGCCTGTCATTCTGCATCAAGAGCCTCTTGCTACCGAGCTTCCTGCCGTGCTTTTCTTTCTAGTTCGATCTTAATTCTTGAATTCTTTCCTACAAACCAGAGAGAAATTCTTGAATTCTTGAAGTAGCAGAAGAAATTGGAATGAAGCAGAAGAGGCTGATGAGTTCTTGTAGGAAAAAGATGCTTGTAAGCAGCGCACGTTGGCCTTTAAGACAGAAAATCTAGGTGAAAGGAAGGCAAAATCGTTGAAGACGGAAAATTTTCTTGAAAAATCTTTGAAGTCTCAAAGTTCTTGCGACGGAGGGGCTATTGGAAATAGTACATCCTTTTCGATGACCGATAGCTAATCGCCTTTCAGCGAAATCGTTGAAGACGAAAAATATTCTGGAAAAATCTTTGAAGTCTCAAAGTTCTTGCTACGGAGGTGCTACTAGAAATTGAAGTGCCTTTCTGACGACTGACAGCTGATCGCCTTTGCCTCGTTGAAGATTAGGCGCTGCATCATTCCTAATTCAGAGGTTTATGAGAAGCAAACCTGTTCCACTAAACCCATGCCCTTGAAGAGTTGATTACAGAGCTTTTCTCACTGTGAAACAAAACCCTCACGACAATCTTGATCGCCTGAGTCCATTTCTTGATTTTTCCCTCAAGGTGCCTCTACCAATGTCATTAAGAACAGAACTTAACCATACATAGATGCAAACCATGACGCCTGGATCCTTGGGCACCCAACCACAGCAACAAGATCAATTGCAGGTGACAACGCCGTCAGGACCTCCTATTGACATAGACATAGGTGTCGAAGACTTCTTTCAAATCTTGTCAGAACTGTCACCTTTGCCTAATTATGGATTTCGATGCGACAACAGGGCTTTTCAGGAACTATTTAGAAGATTGGAAACCCTTGAATCCTCTAACCAAGCACTAAAAAGAGAGGTCGATGAACTTGGGATCAAAGTATTTGTAATGGAAGGCGAGAATGGATCACTAAAGCAACTGTTGAGGGACAACAAGGGCCAAGAAGTTCACCACCACCTCTCTAATGACACTCTACACGCTGAACTTCTCGATCTGAAAAACAAACAGGAAGAGATCAAAGCTCAACAAGCGGCCTTTAAACAAGAAACAAAAACACACATCAACTCATGGGCACGGGTTGCTAGAGGGAGAGATACCCTCCTCGCTCCCCCTCTAGCCGCAGTTGAGGAGGTGGTACAATCTAAACTCATGGAGGAACACACTAGACAAGAGCGAGAATTGAACCTAAAAGTGAGAGGGCTTCCTTTGCCTCTCACATCCTCAGACCCCATGGTGGTTGGGACCCTGTTCCTCAATGAAAAACTAGATCTCCAGGATGTGACCCTTGATAGAGCTTGGCTTGGGTACAATTCCACTCTTTTTCTCTGGTTTAGGTCGGTGGTTGATTGCCTTTGGGCTCTTAGAGCTAAGCGAAAGCTATTCTCACTTCCTAGTAAGATCTTCCTTGATGAAGATCTTACTAAAACACAGGTTGCTGAGCTCAAACGCTCTAGGGAGTTGGTTACAACATCACGTCAGGAAGGGAAATGGACAATTATCAGGAACCTCAAAGCAGTGATTCGGGACACTTTTCCACCACAAGGGGCATCCATTTCTATCAGTTATTGGAATGGGAATGGGTCTTTTTGGGCATCGCCAGGTCTATTATATGATGCTCTTCGAATGTCGGATATCTTATTCATCACCGAGACGCATGAGAGCCCTGTTCGACCTCTCCCAAACATTACAGGTTACCATAAGTTCTCAGCTTATAGACAGGAGATGAGGAGTTTTGGTGGTATCAGAGGTTCTGGGGGAGTTGCTTGCTTCATCAAAGATTCCTTTCAGAGTAGGATTTCTTTGGTGGTTGCGGATGAGTTTGCGAGGTTTATGTGGGTTCGGGTTCGAGGGGTCTCTCCTCTCCCCAGGGACATTTACATTGTTATTTGTTACTTCCCTCTTGCTTCTTCATCATATGCCATTCATAATGGGTCTGATGAGGACCCCTTTTTCGATTTGTATGTCGGCATAGCCCAGTACTTAGTAGTTGAGGAGGTTATTCTTCTAGGTGACTTCAAATCCTCCACTAGAGCCCTCTAGATCCCCCTTTACAATTGGTTTTAGGATGTGTACTGCATCCAGGAGATCGATCCTGAGTCAGTGGGATTTCATAGGATGTCTGATGATGCGTTGGGGCCCCTTACCGCCTATGGTAGACATATTTTACATTTTGGCGAATCTCAGGAGCTGTTGATTCTTAATGGCCTCCCGTGTTTTAAAAACTCCCACTTTTTCATATGTCGGCCTCATGGTGGAGGAGCAAGCATTGTTGATTATGTCCTCTCTAGCCAGAACCTCCTCCCCTTCATTCATCACTTTTTTGTTTCCCCCATCCCCTTAGCTGACCATGCTCTTCTTTCTTTCTCTCTTTGGGCTGACAACCCCCCCATTCTCACCCCACCTCCCCCTAAGGGCCCACCACGAACTACTTTTCGTTTCGATGAGGGTGACCCAGACATATTCTCTTCCCACCTTCGCCAGATGCTCCCCTCCATGGACCAATTCTCACTATTTGACTCTGCATCGACCAAGTTCAATTGTCTCTCATCCATCATTTTGGATGTTGCCCTTAAGTCCTACCCTCACTCTCGTCGTCCCACTTCCACCTCGCATAAACCCAAATCTTGCCCTATGAATCGATGGTATGATGAGGAATGCAAAGGTCTCCACCGCCAGCTTTGACATGCATTCATCCATACTCATCCCTCCTACCCCAACATCAAAGCCTCATATCTTCGCCTCCTCCGTCGCAAGAAACGTCTCTTTGTCTCCCAGAGAAGACATGACTTGTGTACCTCTCTTGCTTACTCCCCTAGACACTTCTGGCATATTGTCCTCCCCCGCCACTCTTGCCTCCCCTCAGACCTTAACCCCCAATCCATGTTCTCCCATGTTTCCACCCTCTATGACATCCCAGGGTGTTGTGTAACCAGCTTCAAAAATAGAAGAAATGAGATATCAACGCCTTAGAAATAAGCCACTTCGAGGGGGCAACCTCCAATACATTACATAAATGCACAATTCTTGGATGATACAATTTACAAAACCTCCTTTCTATATATAGGAGTCCATGGGGCCATAATGTAATCCTAGTGGGCCACAATGTAATTCTAGCCGACCTAACAATAATAATTTAAGGGCACAATAATAACAAAATGGGGGTTACAAGGGTACAATAATAACAATAAGGGGGTTACACTAACAACAATAAGGGACTATACTAGTAATATCGGGACCTAACATGCCCCTCTCCTTCAAAAAAAGTGTAGTCCTCAACGCTTGAGTAGCTCTGGGTGCTTTTGTATAAAATTCTCATCCTCCCATGTAGAATCTTCAGTGGGTAAGTTCTTCCACTTGATGAGATACTCTGAAATTGATCGATTCCGTAGTTGTCGAGTTCTTGTTTCCGTGACCGCTTCAGGTTCCAATGTGATTTTTCCTTCCTCATCAAGTTCTGGTAATATTGTTTGAACTGGAAGATTTTCACCGATAACCTTCTTTAAGCATGAAACATGGAAAATTGGATGTACTCGCGAAGAAGCAGGAAGCTCCAATTTGTATGCCATAGTACCAATCTTTGCAACACCTTGTAAGGACCATAGTACTTTGGCGATAATTTATTATCCTTCTTTGCTTGCTTGAGGGACATTTGTTTGTATGGTTGTAGCCGTAAAAATACCCAATCTCCTACATCAAAACTTCTCTCGCTACGATGTTGATCTGCCTGTTGTTTCATTCGATTTTGTGCCAAATTCGGGTTATCCTTTAAGAGTTGGAGAACTTCTTGCTGATGCTCGATGTGATCTTCCACTGCTTGAACCTTCGAATTTTCCCTTAAAGATGATGTGATGGATGGTGGATGATATCCATAAAGTGCCATAAATGGGGTCATTTTTGCTGCGGTATGGAAGGAAGTGTTATACCACCATTCAGCGAGAGGTAACCACTTGACCCATTGTGTTTGTTTATCGGATACAAAACAACGAAGATATCCTTCCAAACATTTATTTACTATCTCTGTTTGACCATCAGATTGAGGATGATAAGATGAGCTATGAGCTAATTGAGTACCCAAACAAGAAAATAACTCCGTCCAAAACTTTCCCGTAAAAATGGGTCTCTGTCGCTCACAATAACCCTTGGGCTTCCATGTAGCTTTTTAATTCTGTCCACAAATGTAGTAGCAACTGTACTTGCTTTAAATGGATGAGATAATGCACAAAAGTGTGCATACTTGGTAAGTCTATCAACTACCACCATGATGACATTTTTTCCTTCGGACTTAGGTAAACCTGTGATAAAATCCATTGAAATCTCCTCCCAACGTTGACTTGGAATGGATAAAGGTTGTAGAAGTCCTGGGGTCTTAATTGTTTCCACTTTATTCTGCTGGCAAACCAAACATTCCGCCACAAACTTTCGAATATCAGTTTTAAGGCCATCCCAAAAAAATTCTTTCTTCACCCTGTGGTAAGTTTTTAAAAATCCTGAGTGTCCTCCTAAAGGAGAAGTGTGCAATTCGAGAAGAATCTTTTGTTTTAGTTGGGAATTCTTACAAAGATATAAGCGATCTTTGTACCATAAGGAATCATTTTTCCAACTAAATGTATCAGATGTACTAGGATCTTGCTGCAACTTTTGAATGAGTGTCCATACATCTTTGTCCTTCCGTTCATCTCTTGCTTCGGTTATCCAATCTGGTTGGATAATAGAAATGGCACAAAGCAATGCTTCCACCTCTTCATTCTTTCTTGAGAGTGCATCTGCAACAACATTTAGCTTCCCTTTTTTGTATATTATTTCAAAGTCATAACCCAACATCTTTGTGACCCATTTTTGCTACTCTTCTAAAGATAGTCTTTGTTCAAAAAAGTGTTTAAGACTATCATGATCAGTTTTTACCTTGAAGTGTCTTCCCATTAGGTAAGTTCTCCATTTCTTTAGTGCATGCGGTATTGCTAACATTTCCTTCTCATAAATAGGTTTCTGTAAATACTTTCCTTTGATTGGATGACTTTCAAAAGCAATGGGTCTTCCTTCCTGCATTAAAACAACACCAATTCCATTTTCTGAGGCATCACATTCCACAATAAAGGTTTTTGTGAAGTCTGGCGTAGCTAAGACCGGTGCTAGGCACATTGCCTCTTTAAGATGTTCAAAGGCCTTAGTTGCTTTAGGAGTCCATGAAAATGCATCTTTCTTCAATAATGTTGTTAGAGGTGCTGCTATTCTTCCATAATTCTTAACAAACTTACGATAATAGCCTGTTAACCCGAGAAATCCTCGCAACTGCTTTATCGTCTTAGGGACTTTCCATTCCTTAATGGCTTTAATTTTGTTAGGGTCTACTTTAACACCCTCGTGGGATATAATATGACCCAGATATTCCACCTCTTGTACTCCAAAGAAACATTTGGATGCTTTTGCATATAATTGCTTCTCCTGCAATAGTTTGAGCACCCTGTCAACATGTTCAACATGATCCTTCCAAGACCTGTTGTAGATTAGTATATCATCAAAAAATACTAGCACAAATTTTCTAAGGAAGGGTTTGAAAATGGAATTCATCAACCCTTGAAATGTACAAGGTGCATTGGTAAGGCCAAAAGGCATGACCAAAAATTCATAATGACCCTCATGAGTTCGAAATGCTGTTTTTGGAATATCTTCGGTCTTCATTCTAATTTGATGATATCCTGAACGAAGATCCAACTTGGTAAAATAAATTGCTCCATGTAATTCATCCAATAATTCATCAATCACAGGAATGGGAAATTTATCTTTAATGGTGAGCTTATTGAGCTCCCTATAATCCGGACACATTCGCCATGATCCATCCTTCTTATGTACCAATACTACAGGAGCAGAGAAAGAATTTTGACTAGGTTGAATTATACCCGCCTCTAACATTTCTGCAATCATACGTTCAATTTCGCTCTTTTGGAAGTAAGGATATCTATAAGGTCGGATGTTTGGAGGAACACTTCCTGGAATCAAATGAATAGCATGATCATGATCACGAATAGGTGGGAGTCCTTTGGGAGTTTCAAACACCTTGGATTGATTGTCCAAGACTTGTTGGAGATCTGCAGAAATAGATGATTTTGATGTTGGAACTTCTAGTGAGCATAATTGTGCAATTATGCCTCGTTGTTCTTTCTTTAGAAGCTTTGTCATGACATTAGAGCTTATTATCTTTCCTGGCTTCCCTGCAATACCCGTAATTCGACTTCCTTTCCTTCTGAAAAAAATTTCAAGAAAAGTTCTTGAAAATTAAAAGCTACCGTCCCCAAAGATTGTAACCATTGTACTCCTAGTACAACATCAGCACCTCCATAGGAATGGAAAGCATTGGACTAGTCAATACATATTCCCCCATGGTTAGCTTAATATTATGGCATTTTCCAGAGTAGTTTATAGTTCCTCCATTTGCAACCATCACTTGACATTCTGGTGCTGGGTATAGGAAACAATTTAATTCCTTGGCTACCTTACAATGAATAAAATTATGGGTGCTACCTGAATCAATCAACACTATTACCTTTTTCTTCTTGATCTGTCCTTCTATATTGAGAGTTTGAGTGGTAATTCCTGCCAGTGCATTACATGATATGGTCGGATTCATTTCTTCCTCTTCTAGGGCTGGTTCCTGGTGTATATCCTCTTCTTGTTCATTTCTTCTTCCTCTTCACAATCTATGTAAAATAATTTCTTCTCAGCACACTTATGACCTTTAGTGTATTTGCTATCACAACTGTAGCAAAGCCCTTTTGCTCTTTTTTCTTCCAATTGTTGTGGTGTCAACCTTGTAGGTTGTGGAAATCTAGGTGTAGCAACATTTCCTTCTTTATAGAATTGAGTGGTAGGCTTCCTTGTCGCCATAATTTTACATTCAACTTTTCTTGCCAACCTGAATGCCTTCTCCAATGAATCAGGTTCCAAAAAGCGAACTTCATGTTGGATGTTATCCTTTAAAGTGCCTAGGAAGAGATCAATCCTGTGTTCCTCTGTAAGATCAGTTACCCTTATATTCAATTTTTGGAAGTCCTCAATGTGCTGCCCCACTAAACCCTTTTGTTTGAGATTTATCAATTGGGTAAAGAAGGTGTTGCTCTTTGTATCCTCATAATGCGCTATCATTTCCTCCGTAAAAATTGACCAAGTGACAATTTTTTTACGGGAGCAAAGCCATTGATACCATACAAATGTGTTTTGTTCTAAATGTAAAGTTGCAATGCATACCTTTTGTGTGTTTTGCACGTTATGGAGATCAAAATATTGCTCCATCTGTAGTATCCATGTTACAGGATCCTTTCCATCAAACTTCCTCATATCCATTTTTGGAATATGGTGGTTCTTCCCGCCAACATTAGAGTTTATGAAATCACGATTAACATTTATTTTGTTCTCATCATGAGATTCTTCTACTATATTTCCGCCATTAGGAATCATTTCTGGTTTTAAGCTTGTCATCAAGCCTTCCATGTATGCTTTTGTGATCATTCTTCATGTTTTCCATGTTGTTCTTCATGCCATCCATCTTCAACTGACATCTACTTCCATGCCATCCATCTTAGCTTCCATGCCATCCATCTTAGCTTTCTCCTCAACTTCTTCTTCAAACCGTCCATCTTCACTTCCACGCCATCCACTCAGCTTCATGCCTTTCTTTTTCAAACCGTCCATCTTCACTTCACGCCTCTTTCTTCAAAACTTCCATTTCATTTTTTGTTGCTCTTTGCGAGAGTGAAATTGCTGCACTTGCTTGTAATTTTGATAGACTATGCTGCAATTCTTCATCTTCAGAGTCATGGTAGAGTCAAGGCTAATGGGTGTTGAATTCTTTAGGCGCCATTTGTAATCCAATACTATACTTTAATGCTTTGAGGAGCTCGATATTGAAATTGTATTATCTCTATGATTGAAGATCTTAAATATCTGAAATTCAGCACTGTAGTAGCCCTCTTAATTTTCTTTTGAATGCCACAGGTATGACCTGATTTGGATTCTCCAAGACAAAGTTGTGTCCAATCTCCCACAATGACCTAATTATGGACTGGTTCAGTAGAGCGAACTTGTACGACTTGCCACGTGTCACTGTTTTGTCCTTTGTCTCTGAAATTGATAGAGAAGAAACTACAGGCCGTGTACTGGTGATAAATTTTTACGGCACTCCAATCCAATCTTCAGAGAGAGAGTTATTAAACTTTTCCCACGATCACCTCTTTGAGATGAAATTCAGGAGCCTGAAAAAGCACTACCTTCCACAGATCATATCTCCAAAAATATTGCGAACCAAGCTCTGAAATTTTTTGACAAATTTCCTCAGGATTTCAGCTTCGCACCATATGAATTTCAGACTCTGAACCTTCGTACAAAAAAATTTATAGCGCAAATTCCACAATGACCTGTTTATGAGCCTGAAAAAATACCTAACTTCCACAGATGATATCTCCTCAAATATTGCGAACCAAGATCTGAAATTTTTAGAAAACCTTCCTCAAGATTTCATCTTCGCACCCTAAAAATTTCAGCTTCTGAAGCTTCGTAGAAAAAAAGTTATAGCGAAAATGCCACGATGACCTGTTTGGAGCAGCGAAACCCTAGAATCCAAAGCTCCGATACCAAATGTTGTGTAACCAACTCCAAAAAGAGAAGAAAAGAGATATCAACGCCTTAGAAATGAGCCACTTCGAGGGGGCAACCTCCAATACATTACATAAATGAACAATTCTTGGATGATACAATTTACAAAACCTCCTTTCTATATATAGGAGTCCATGGGGCCATAATGTAATCCTAGTGGGCCACAATGTAATCCTAGCCGACCTAACAATAATAATTTAAGGGCACAAAATAACAATAAGGGGGTTACACTAACAAAAATAAGGGACTATACTAGTAATATAGGGACCTAACACAGGGCAACCCCAGATTCAGGTGACCTCTCCGCCCTCTTCAGGATTCGTATTCTATGATAGTGACAACAGAGAGGCCATTTGGGTGATGAACAACATCAAAACAGAAGATGAGGACGATTTCCAGGTAGAGTTCTTTAAACACGGTCTTCGTGCTCTGGTTCCCTACTTGGTTGATCTCTTCAACCATGTGTTATGTACAGGTTTCCCATCGACATGGTCTTAACACATCATTCACCCGATACACAAATCAGGGCCTAGCTCAGATCCCAACAATTATAGGACTATAGTGGTGGGCCACACATTCTCCAAACTATATGCTACATCCCTCCACCTCCAAATCTCGAAGGAGCTTGAGCGAAAACAAATTAGAGCTAGAGGACAGGCTGGATTTCAACCTGAGCACTAGACTATTAACCACATCCTTACACTTAGGGCCATCATTGAGGAGGCATGACATCGCTCTTCAAAAGTCTATTGTTGTTTTGTAGACTTTCGAAAAGATTTTGACTCGGTCCCTAAAGAAGCATTATTCCAGAGACTCAGAGATATTGGCATCTCAAAGACCCTCTTGTTAGCCATCATACGCTTATATGAGTCGGTCCTTGGTCGTTTGTGCATAGTACATGGGCTATTAGATTTTATCTGGAACACTATTGGTGTAAAACAAGGTTGTCCCTTGTCCCCCACACTATTTTGGATCTATATTGACAAGGTGGAGTCCTTCTTGCGTGAACACATCCAGGACAGTGATGGTTGCCTTCAACATCATGTCTTGATTTCTATCTTGTTGTTTGCAGATGACGTCGTCCTTCTAGCCCCATCCCCTGACGGATTGCAGAGGCAGTTGGATGCCCTGGCCCTTTTCAGTGATCTTTGACAGTTGACGATTAACCTAGGTAAAACCAAGGTTATGATCTTCAACACGTCGAAGAAGTTCCTCTGTGACCCCATTTCTTTTTCAAAGGAGAGGAGATTGAGATCACCAGCTCATACACCTATCTGGGGGTACTATTCACAGGACCTCGCTTTAGCTTGCGGCCTGCACTCCAGCCTCAAATCAACAAGGGCTATGGATCCTTGGCCCTTCTCAGGGGACAATGTTTTCAGAATCATTTTCAGGACATATCAGCCAATATGTCACTGATGGACAGTCTTGTTCGACCCATAGTTCTATATGGTTCGAAGGTTTGGGGTCCTAGCTTACTAGAGTCTGATTGGTCTTCTGTAGAGAGGGTGAAGATCACCATTCTTCGCTGCATCATTCAGTGCAAGCAGACAATTCCTTAGCCCATCATTCTTGTAGATTTTGGAGCTCACCCCTTTCGCCTTGAGACAATGTTTGGTATCATCTCTCTTCTTCATCGTGTTCAGGGTTTTGCAAATACAACGAAGGGGCGAGACCGATATCCATACTTGGCCTACCTTTCATCACAACCCATTACAGTAGCGAGTCCTTCGGCTCGATCTCGATGTTGGTATGGTGGAGTCTCAGATCTCCTTGCTTGAGTTGGTATCAAGATAGACCAACTCCCTCCATTCAAGTATTATTTGTGTGCACTGGGCCACCTCCTACCAAACAAACAAGAGATGAATAAAATAATTCGAGAGGAAATTTATAGGAAATATGTACAGGTTATTTGGATAAACCCTCAGGATGGGTTACGTTCGAAGATGGCACTAGAAAATTTGGCCCAATTTCCGACGGCCACTTCGTCGCTATTCCGACACATAGTCGTCGCAAGAGCGACAGTTCGAGGATGGGAAAAACGTGGTTTTCCATTACGTCGCAATTCCGACGCATTGACAAAGTGTTGCACTACCGACACTTTTTCCGTCGCTTCCAAACAAGCGTCGCTCTTCCGACGTTTCCCAAACCGTCGCACTTTCGACGTTTGTAAACTGTCGCAATTCCGACGAAATGTGGTTCGACGTTTTGAACGTCGCTCTTCCGACGTTTGTAAACTGTCGCAATTCTGATGAAATGTGGTCCGACGTTTTGAGCGTCGCTATTTTGACGTTTGTAAACTGTCGCAATTCCAATGAAATGTGGTCTGACGTTTTGAACGTCGCTCTTCCGACGTTTTTATACTGTCACTCTTCCGACGTTTTTATGCTGTCGCAAAACCGACACGTCCCAGAAGCATCATAATACCAATGCATTCCAAAAGCGTCGCAATACCGACGGAAATCATTCAAGATGTCGGAAGACCGACGCTTACAAAGCGTCGGTATACCGACGACAGGTTCAATTTAAAAAAAAAAAATGAAACTTTAAAACAAGACAATAAATCTCCAATATTTGTTATGAATTGTGGGCATTCTAATGACCGTGAAATATTAATATAATAAACCACCCCGCAACGCTTCGACTATAAACAATCATATAATCATGGCTCTGTATTTCAAAAAACATGTTTAAAATAGAAATAGGGCAACATTTTTTTTTCCAATTGTTATGAACATAATTTGACCGTGAAATATTAATATAATAAACCACCCCACAGCGCTTCGACTATAAACAATCATTTTTTTTTCACAAGAGAAAAAACGCTGTTTTGAATATATTATATGAAGTAAAACAGTCCATGAAGTCATTACATTTTCACATCTGAAGATTGGAACCCAAATATCCATCCAGAAAAGTGGAAGTCCCACCCCAGACATTGATAGAAAAATACCCCATGTCACATATAGGGACTTGATATAAAACCCAGTAACGGTCCACATGGAGATTATCGACAAATCTGAGAAAGCATCCAAATATGCCCGAGGCATCTATAAGAAAGTGAAATAGCATTATGTAGAATAGTAAAAAAACAGATAGAGTACCGACGTCCATTGTTCCAAATACAAATTAAAGTACCCAAAATCCTTGAACAGAGAAAAATGCTAATCATGTGAGGAGTGTGATATGTCCAAAATATAAAAAGACAATGATTATGCTCGATAAACCTGACAACATAGACCAGCATCGCTAGTTTTGACGGCAGAGTGATAACCTGTCAACACATAAAATAGTATCATAAAGCGGATACAGGAAATGTGCAGAGACATGTACTGTTGATATATGCCTCACACAAAAAGCATCCATGATAGAGGAAAAATATGTATAAACCCAGGGTCGATTGTATGTTCTGGCTCGCTTGTTCCCGGAAATAAAAACCATCTGCAAAAACCCAAGCTCACTTGTAAGATCAGGCTCACTTGATTCCAAAATTGGTAACCATCTATTGCATCCGAGATGTAGGGTTCAGGCTCGCTTGTTTCCATTAGTAGCCCGCTACAACATCCACCCTGTTCATAGCAAAAAGGTTCCTGTAGATATACAGAGAAAGAGTATAATACGTAGACCATATAAACATGGCTTTGTATTTCAAAAACAGGTTTAAAATAGAAACAGGGCAACATTTCTTTTTTCCAATTGTTATGAACATAATTCGACCATGAAATATTAATATAATAAACCACCTTGCAGTGCTTCGACTATAAACAATCATATAAACATGGCTACATTTCCATGAGGTTTAAAATAAACAGAGACAACATTTTTTCAATTGTTATGAACATAATTAAATAGTAAAAATATTAATATAATAAACCACCCATGGTGCTTTCATTATAAACAATCACGCCTCATTTTATTTCACATAATTTCAAAACGGGTTTAAAAAATAGAAACAAACCAACATTTTTTTCAGTGATTGTCATTAGGTGGGAATAAAATTACAGCATGACCGAAGTCAAAAACATTTCCCGGACTTATGGAAAATTTGTCATCAAAAAATCAAAAAAGAAGACTGCCCTCATACGGGGAAACTAGTCTTGAACGTTTATAGAATTCAAAAATATTACAGAGGTCCAACACAGTAATATAATCTAAAACAGACCCAATTAAGTGGGCCGCGAAGCAAGAAAACCAAATTAACCAAACTACTCCTCCAGTGGTTCCTCGACGATTCGGCACCATCCTTCAGAAGTTCCAGGATCGCCAGGTGCTATCTCCACATTCATGCCACTGCTCCCCTCCTGAAGGCCCAAATGCTAGCCAGAGTTTTCTGAGCTCAGACCCGCCGGACGGGTGCATTGTTCCTCCACTTGGGCCTCCTCATGGAAAACCACGGTGACTGAAGCTGTGATTCGTGGGTGGTTTAGAGAGAAATTAAAGGAAAAAAGCACAATGCGCATCATGGGAGAAGGTGAAGCGGTGGGGAAATGAGGAGCAGGGGAGCCCATACGGTGGCCAGATCCTAGAACCCGACCTCGCCCACTTCTAGTGTTTGGATAGTGACCTACGTAATAATCACTGGACTGGGAAGACGACTTGGTTGAGGGGCTGGAGGGAGCACGCAAGGGTTGACCTCTAGTGCTCACCCTATAGCAACACATCCTTTGACACAGGTGAGGCATGGGTGCAGTCTCAGTAATGGGCACAAGACGAGACAGAGAAGCAGGATTCCAAGAAACCGAGGAAGACAGACACAAACCAAACCGAGAGAAATGCAGATTTGCACCAAGGTCTAAGCAGCAGTTCAATTGGCCACTTCTCCTTCTCGTCATAGTGAGCAGGCAGTGTAACCCAGCAACCGAAGAGCATCTGCAATTCAAAGGTTGCGGCTCGTCTGAAAAACCATAGCGAAATTCCATTTTATCGACCCGACTGCAATGGCATCGAAGAATGCCCGTCATAATTAATCTCTCATTGATGAGAGCCAAAGGCCGGATCATATTGGAGCATGCGGAATCGCTACGAGGGGGGTCCAATCTTGAGAGCAGGTGTTAAAACTTGTGCGATTGATATCGACGCCATCCATGTCCATCACCTTAGCAGCCATCGAATGCACCCGCATCTGGGAACAGGGCAACATTTGATTGAGGACACATGGCAGAAATTGATTGGAGCGGATCTTTGTTTGGGCCGCTCGCGCAGTGGAAATCCGGACCCGAAAAATATTAGGGCGAATTTGATAAGAAATTCACGTCACAACTCTCCCTCCGTACGCCAGCCCAACTTCGGACCCAAAAAATATTAGGGCGGAATTCATTTGGTTTTCGCGTCACAAAATTGGCCGACGTCAGCAGGCTATTTTGGAACGCGAATTTGGTTTGAATTATGGTTTATCGCCGTTTGAAGTCCGACGGGCTCGACTTAAGAACAATTTTGTTTGATCCCATCTTATAAAATTGTGTTGGTTTTCTTTGATAATACACATATTTATAATAAATCATGGGAATACCACACTAGTAAACATGTGGAAAAGTTATATAAATTATTGAGAACAATCATTTTTATGTAAAAATATCCAAATGTGCTTTTGGGAAATAAGAATTCAAGTATTTGGTTCATATTGTTTTAAAGGAATGAGTGAAGTTGGAGCCTCAAAAGATGCAAGCTATTACAAAATGACCTATTCCTAAGAAAATCAAGGTTCTTAGAAGATTTTTTAGACTTACATGATATTATTGATAATTTGTTAAAAATTATGCATGCATTTCAAGTCCACTCACATATCTCTTGAAGAAAATATCATTTATATGGAATGATGAGGCTACTTTGGCATTCTCTCTTTTAATGGATTCCATGTCTTCTACACCAACATCGGTTGCACCTACTTTTGGTAAAACATTCATAGTAGAGTGTGAGGCACTAGGACAAGGAATTTACGTAACATTAACACAATAAGGGATTTCATTGGCTTTTAAAAGCAAGGAATTCAAAGAAAATATTTGGTGAAATCTACGTATGAAAAATAAATGGAAGCAATATTACATGCAATAAAAAATTGGGATAGTATATCATTGGGAGGTACTTTAAAGTCAAGATATACCATGATAGCATAAAGTATTTTTTGAAGCTATGATTTTCATTAGAAGATTAACAAAAATGAGGAGAAAAAATGCAAAGTTTTAATTTTGAGATAATCTACAAAAAGGGCAAGGAAAATTTAGTACATGACGCTCTTTCTAAAATAGAAGAGGCCTCAAATTTATATCCAATTACATTTTCTATTCCTAGCTGGCTAGAAGAAGCTTGCCATAATGGAAAAATGACAATAGTACTAAACAAAAAGTAAATTTTATAAAGGATGGGATGAACTCCATGGAGCATTGGGAGTGAAAGAGAGATATACTTTGGTGCAAATGTAGAATATTTTTATGCACACAAGCATATTTGAATAAACAAATATTAAGGGAGTCCCATGTATCTCTGATGGTAGGATGCAGGGTTCCTTAAAACATCTCAAAGGATCAAAAAATATATTTTTGGAAGGAATGAAGAAAGATATTCAAAATTTTGTAAGAGAAGGTCAGGTTTGCATAATAAATAAAAGAGAGATAGTAAAATCTCTAGGGTTACTTCAACCATTCCACATACATATTCAAATACTAGAAGATATATCAATAGAATTTATTACAGGGTTACTGCAATATAAAGGTAAGTATTACATTTTTGTGATAATTTATATAGACAAATTTTGTAGATTTTTTTTGTAGAGCTCAAAGTACATAAACAACAAGCCAGGTGGCAGA